>CM033642.1:46379777-46952604 GCA_019512145.1 Engystomops pustulosus | reverse complement strand
AGTGTGATAGATATTAGAGTGTAAGCTGAACTGGGATGCTCAAAATCCTTAATGGCACAGATAGGCACGCAACTACGTGGGTGTCGCATCTATACATACACAGTGATTCTTTTAGTAAATGAAATTGCAATCCACATGCAGAATAAACTCCTGTGCATGAAGCCTGAAGATAATGTGCACACATTGGGGCAGATTACTACCCGGCCCACGTTCGGATCCAGCGGCCCGTTCTCTGCGCTGGATTCGGGTTCCGGCCGGGGATTCACTTAAGGTGTTCCTCTTCCGCCGCTCCCGACTCGCTGAAGCATCGGAACGCACTGGAGTTCCCGAGCGGGCTGAGTGAAGGTAAGTGCAATTTTTGCACACATTTTTTTTTAAATGCAGCGCTTTTCCGAATCCGTCGGGTTTTTCGTTCGGCCACGCCCCCCAATTTCTGTCGGTGCATGCGGAGCCGATGCGCCACAAATCCGTATCGCGTGCGCCAAAATCCCGGGGCATTCAGGGGAAATCGGCACAAATCGGAAATATTCGGTTAACACGTCGGGAAAGCGCGAATCGGGCCCTTAGTAAATGACCCCCATTGGCCCACATTTATTACAGCATTTGCTCCAGTTTTCTGTCTGACTTTGCACTGAAAAGAACGTGCACACTGCTTGCACATGTATTTATGAAGTGTTTGCACCAGTTTTATGGTTGCGGCTGCACTTTTTCTGAAGTGTCACAAAATTCAGCACCTAAAGGGGTGTTCTGGTGCCGCTTCGGACTGTGTACAACATTTATTACAGCAACTCGACAGAATTGTGTTGCACACTCTATGTTAAAGGTGCATAAAAAAAAATGTTGGTGCGCACTTCCCAAGCAGTGCAGGGGGCACCAGATCAATGAAGACTGTGCACCAGTATTCAATAATCAGGTGCACCCTGCACATTAGTGCACTTTGCACTACTTTTGATAAATCTGAGCCATTGGGGCAGATTTACTTACCCGGGCCGTTCGCGATCCAGCGGCACGTTCTCTGCACTGGATTTGGGTCCGGCCGGGATCCATCAAGGTAGTTCCTCCGACGTCCACCAGGTGGCACTGCTGCGCTGAAGTTCCCTGAAATGCACTGAAGTTTACGATCCTATCCTGGATGAAGGTTGATTGCAAGCTCTGCGGCACAATTTCCTTTTTTAAATGCGGCGGTTTTTCCGAATCCCCGATTTCCGTCGCGTGCATGCTGGTGCCGATGCGCCACAATCCAATCGCGTGCGCCAAATTCCCGGGGCAATTCAGGTACAATCGGCGCAAATCGGAAATATTCGGGTAACACGTCGAGAAAACGCGAATCGGGCCCTTAGTAAATGACCCCCATTATGTATAGCTGAGGATTTTCCAGGTAACCTTACTTGCAAATCTACAGCCTGATACAGTACCAGTGAGATTTCTCATCTTCATATGTGTAACGTGACCTGCGATGTGGCCTTGGAAAAGCACTGGAGTGATTTGCAGCAAATCCACAACAATATCCATGAGAAAATCAGAAGATTTTGTTGAAGATGTGTGAAATCACAGCAAGTATGCATGGAAAATAGACAGCAAACTTACCCCTGTGAACATGTAGCAATACTGGGATGTTACAATTTCCATATTTTCTAGGATTTCCTTAAAAAGACACTCCCATTGCATTCCCTTCTTTTACCTCGGAGATGTGAGTCAGTATTCCTGCTTGCTTGGTGTCTGTATACTGGACAGCTCCCACCAGAATCAAGCAGGACCTCACACACATCTGGCCTGCGCAATGTACAGTATAATCTACTCCTGCTTAAATATGGAGTTTCATCCTCTAAATAAAATGACAATCAGCAGTTTTTGGATATAAAAGTGGTGACAATAAATAGTTTTATTTACAAATCCCAAATACCTGAAGGGTTATTTACAGGTAATATTGACATAATCTACATAAATATATAATTCTAGATATGCCCTAAAACAGTATAATATAGTACAGTAGATTATATAAGGCATACATTTGGCAATATACAGAAACCATACGCTGCAGCAGCTGAATAAGTGACATCAGGAATAGATCTGACATCAAAAAGTAGGCACATTGACCCCAGAGTATGTCTGGGTTATAGCAGATACAGTAGTAGTGACACCAATGAAGGACCATGTTTCTTAATAACGTACATGAATTATATCAATATATACAACACATGTGGTAATATGCATCATGATATTTTACATTCAGAAAATTACAATGTGAAGCAATATAAGGCCTAGATCAAAATTTCCATTTTAAATAGGTGGCTACTATAATATTCAGGACTGATGTTTACTGTAAGAAACAAAAAAATGGCCCTTGAAAAGCATTTTAGCTCCAAAAATTAAAAGTGACTCAAGATTCCACTGGAATATGGAGCGGTAAAAATTATTTGAACCGTATAATATAAAAAAGATGGAAAATGACATAAATCTTGTGTAGACTGTACAATGTTCTTATAGCTGTTATGGCGGACATACATAGGACAAGCTGACCATATTTCCTTAGTGTCATACAATTAGTAGCCAAACACAAACATAACATTATCTTAAGCACATCTTAAGCCTCACTGTCCCCCAATGTCCACAAGGTTAATCACACTGAAAGACAAGAAGGGCACAGGTTTTGCCCTCTCCTTTCTATGGTAATACTAATAAAATTGTTCTTGTCAATTGTACATTGGTATTTGATGCAATACAGCTCTAAAAATTATCAATAAAAATTAATTAAAACTGAATAATCACATTTAATACATATGCAAATGTTTAGACATTTTCAAATCATGCTTTGCCATTGATGGCTTTTGGAGGCCCTGTGGTGATAGATGCCCCGAAGCAATTGCCCCCTATAGACTGTCCCTTGTTGTGGGGGTCTTTGTTGTTTGTTTCATGTGTGTTTATCTGCATTAGGAGGACAGTGAGTGTACTGTACATCAGTGGCATGATAGAAAAAATTAACTTGCACTCATTCAGTGTAAAAAAACCCACTGCTACATGTCTATAAAATAAGGTATACAATATATGACTAATATAAACATACAAGGTTGTACCATCTTTACTATAGTAATATGGTTAAAGAGATCGGTGGCATTAGATCATACATTGTACAATTGCTGAATACATCTGATAAATTTATGTAAATCATTATGTAGGATTTACACTAAGGGACAACTACCAGAAGTGCTAAAAATAGGCTATTGTACAAGATAAAACTTTGAATTTCCGACCTGTTCCATTGCACTGGTAGCTTACTGTGCACATTGGCTATAGGGGCATTGAATGACTATCAATCCACATCTTATCATGCCTAAATAGCACATATATATAGTCTGTTTGGAGCATTGGTGTAGATAATGATGTGTGTGCACTGACCAGTATCAGTAAGTTACTAAAATTGTTACTTAATGTATGATAAGAGGCCTTTGATAGCTCTTATACAGCATGTGTTAATAATCCTTTTACATCACGTCTATTTATTGAACATCAGCTATCAAGGAACACATGAAGGAAAAAGCAAGTCTAGAGAAGTCAATCACTTAATAGGATTCATAAAATATAAAAATAAAATTTAACTTTAGGAGGTATAAATACTGATGTAGGAAGTGGTCTTAGGGAGAGTCTAATATATTGTGTCATGTATTCGCTAACACTACAGTGACCTCAGTATGAGTGGAAAAATCCTATTTAACCACTATATATAATAGCTGCCTGGTTAAGGGAATTTAAGGAAAATACAATATGTAATCATAAAAGTGCATTTATAGAAAGACATTATTGTCTTTGTGTTGTTACAAAGGGAAAACCCTTAAAACTATTGATCTTACGTGACAAGTTTTAATGTTTTCTGCTTTTGAGTTCTTTGGTGCTGAGCCCATGGAGGCGAACAATTTGGCCGGGTTCCCTAAACAAGGCCTGTGAATAACAGATATTGGGAACTTGGCATCTTCATTTTTGTTCCCACCACTTATCCAGCTGGGTAAGTAAATAAAACGCTCTTTGTCATATCCGCATCCTAATATTAATCCCAGTGGGTATTCTGTCGCTATGCTTCTTCTTGACAAATATTCATTCAGGTTTTAAAGTAGCATTTACTCCTACAGCAATGGCAGTTGCTTTGAGCAGCTCTTTCTTTGCCTATCTTCACTTACATTTCTCTCTTCTCCATTATCCTGAGATGAGTTCCTTGGGAGGCCCTAGGTCTCAGACATACAGGCTTTGTTAGATTTAATCTTCTTAGCACCTCTCCTTCATATCACAGGCTGAAATACTGTTGATACTAACACAGTATCATGAGACCATGCACTGGTAACAGAAGATTCATTGGACTATGAATAACATGGAGAATGTAATTGTGGCCTTTTGGCATAACTAAGAAGCCATCCCACCACATTACTATGTATATCTGCTGTCCTTCTGTCCATAGAAGACCAGTATTGGCTTCATGCATTATTTTCCATTACATTGAGGTACCTTGGTTTGGTATGAATCTCTATGTATAAGGTATGTGAGGTTAAGCAAATAATACTGTTATCAGTGCAAGATTATCAGTGCTAGCTGAAAAACTCTACAATATATGTACATTGACTGTAGTGTATGATACAGTTCTGTATGTCACCATGGATTTCTGTTTCATGTCATTACAGATGATGGAAAAAGTCCAAGCTGAAAAATCTGAGCATCACCTATGAGTTGTTATTATAGAGAAGTATCTCATATCCCTGATTTATTCTGTGTGCAATGCCAGCCTTTCCAAGCGTTCATGTGCCATTGCTATTTGCTGACCTGTGGTCACACTGCTAGTATGCCCGACCTTTATAAAATAAGCAACAAAAGGTAGTAGTATACTCAGTGCATATGGGAGACTTTACAAGCATTCATGGACTATTTGTGTGGTAGTGCAGTTCAAACAGGTGACATGACAACACCAGTGAAAGGTGCAGTGACACCTCTCAGTGACCTTTTCTGCTCGACTTCTGTAACCTCGGCCACAGCACAAAAGTTCACAACCATCCAGACCTAAGGAGGTGCTGTTGCATATTCGCCCTGTTGTACCTGGGGTTCCAGTCTTTTCACTTGGGCTGCAGAAGTTTGGAGACTTCTCAAAGTAGACTAAATCTCTAGAAGAAGGCATAGCATGAGAAGGGTTCTCAGGTTCCAGATGTGGGAGGTCACTGCGAGAATTTCCACGGTTGCTTCCATTGTTACTGTATGTGACTTTTGATGCACCATCAAATCGATCTTTCAGAGCATCTCCCACTGCCCGAAATGGAGGGAGACGCATCCAGCATGTACGAAGAGAGCAGGATCCTGACATTCCATGGCACTTACATTCCTGACGCATCTCTGTCATTACAGTCTATAAGATAAAGAGGAAAATCCTTAAACAATGCCATAAAATATTACAGGAATATGTCTTGACACAGCCTGAATTATTTGGAGTAATTTTTTTAGATATATTTCAGATATGAGAATTACTGAAAAAATAGTTATTTTATATGTATGTTCAGTTGCATTGGTTAGAGCAGAGTGAATGTTAATACCGTGACTAGTTCATTCACCACAAAGCCACATTAACTCCAGGTACCTAATATTGTGAAGGTATTTCTCTAAATCCCTGACCCATTAAGCCATCAAACCTTACATGCACGCAGTGGGGGAGATCTACTGAGACCAGAAAGTACTAACTGGGACCAAAAATTCTTATAAAGCAGGACAAGGGACCAGACAAGGTGGTGATAGATCTCCCCAAAATCTGAAATGGAATTCAATTACAGTAGAGAGTAGCTTCTCCCAATCGCATATACTTTTAGACCCAAACATTTGCTATCGGAAAAGAGCAGCACGTGTATTGCATTATTTACTGGCAAAACACATGGGGGCACATTTACTAAGGGCTTTGCGCCGGTTTTCTGAAGGACTTTGCATGTCTTTTAGGTGAAAATGGCTTTCACAGGTATTTAAGAAGTGTCTGTGTCACTATTGTGTTGCACACAACCCTTTTGTGGCACAGATGCGCTAGCCTCCATGCGGCACAAATTTGGGGGTGATCCACTACTTTACAACCGCTGCATTTAACATGCAAAGTTTCTGACTTTCTTAGTAAATGTGCCCCATGGTGCTTCTTCCAAGCATTTAGATCTAACTGGATCTGTGATCAGGCAAAGCTCCTCCCTACTGCGCTTGAATTTGCATAGGATAAAACTTTAATAATCCTACAAGGGCAACTACGTTCACCACAGTATATGCAACACATACACAGACAATATATGTAAAAATGCACACATGAATATTACAAATGAATAACAAATTTACATTTCCACAAATGACAACATGACAATATTACTAAAACACTATATCGCGTTTCTAAACACAGTTCAAATGCAACATTGACCTATCTGTCATCAAATACTGACAAAGCCTTTTGGAAAGTAATGACATCAAACAAGATCTGACACTGTCATTTAAATGTAAACAATTCTTCAGTCTTTATGCTTGGCCATTTATTTTGTTTCCGATATACAAACTTTTTACTTGATGACTACTATATTTTTACTTACATTCCTTTATTCCACCACTGATTAAGTGCCAGTGTCACAAAATTGTATTTGATATTCAATGACTTTAACTTACCATCCTGCCTGCTTGGTTATTGTGCAGGTTCACCATATACTTTAAGTCTCTCCCTCTTTCACTGGAGTCAACAAATTCTTTTCCTATGAACCTTCCAAAATCTATGTTGTCACTGCAGCCTCCCCAGTGCCAGTCTGGTCCTCCAGGGCCTCGACGTCGATAATCACACGAGCAGGATTCAATAGAACCCTCTGAACAGGAACGAGCCACAGAATGAGTTACACCAGCGCTGGTAATAGCAAACACAAATGCCGTCTCTCTGCAACCTGGCAAGAGATGGAGAGATTAGCATCAGATCTTCAGTGAATTGATAAAATTGTAACTTGTATAAGAGGCTGCTATTGTAATTAAATAAATATATCATTATAGAGACACTTAAAGTTATTGAAATCTTTCTGTCTTCAGAAAAACTGCATATGATTAGGAAGAACTTGCCCTTGAGATGCTACACTAAACTAAGTGTATGACTTATGTGAGGTCAAATATTTCTTAGTAAATATAAATAAGTGAGATATTTCCTTTGTAGCATTCACGCTATTAATTCCTTACCTCTGTTAATTATTTTCCCAAACACTTGGTTTCCAGGTCCAGTAGGACAGTTCCAACGACGGTTTCGGAATTGCCATTTGCATTCTCGGATGGCACTGAGAAGCCCACGTGTAATGCTTTGTAGTATGCCGGGGTTTTGACGAATTAGACGTCTCTGTCTTCTGCTTAAAAGTTGAAGACTTGGATCTAACACCAGAGGTACTGGGCCTACATCTGATCCTGGCAGCACATTTCCATTGGACGCTATGTTTATGATACCCCTGTAAGATGGAAAAAGTGTAAGAAAGTGGTAGATAGCACACAAGAGTATAGTAAATAAACTGAGCAAACTCTTAAACTGCACATATATAATCAGCATTTTCTGAATTCTTTAGGAAAATCTTTCTGTGTGGAGTGTTAACATCCATACATATGTTGAGTTATACTTGGACTACAACACTCTGTAATCATAGAGCTATTATAGGTAGCACCTCAGCTTTCCTTCTGCTATGTTTACACGTTGGGTAACCACATTGCTTTCTAATGTACGTATAGATGTGTAGGTTGCAGTGTTATGTTACCATGGCTGTGGTTAGATGAATATCGATCATTGAGGAAAGTAAGGGAAGTGGATATTGTGATTTCATATAATTTATAGTATGGCTGCTTTGTGGGTTCAAGCTAATGAAACAGTTCACATGAAACCTCTCTGGCACTGATTTTGACAACTGGTTCAATCTGCAATTCTTATATGGATTGTCAATGCACAGATTTAAATGTATTATGAAAAAAGAAGCAACAATGTGTCTGCGCATTACAGATATGTACTGTAAGTGAGTTAGGACAGATATACATAATAAAGTGACTTTTATGATTGACTATATTCTTTTTTATTATTCATACATTGAATTTATCCCACAACTATTTTAGCATTAGGCATTTACATTACCAAGTATATGTGTAAATTGATGTATGAATAAAAATTTATAATATATATCAACTGATTATAAATAAATGAATCAGAATCATATAGTCCATGTAGATCAGATACAATGCTATTGTAATGTACAGTCAACCTGTGCAACCGAAACATATAAAAGTAATAATAATATATTATTTATTATTAATATTGCTACTACTATAACGAGCCTTTGTTTTAATAGTATATGTCTTTTATAATGTAGTTATAATATTGAACTGTATAAGATATTGCATAATTGTACTGAACTGTTTCCTCGGTTACAGGTAAGATGCACTGTGGATAAAAGACACTAGCTATAAATCCTATTTTTAGGAAGAATGCAAATGTAAAATCAGCAGTATACCTGATACAGGTACAGATGCTAAGGTATTTTGGCTGAATGTTGTGTTAATTATGTCTGTGTGAGTAGACCTCACATATTCAGTTCATATAATCCACATCCTTATGACTGTACATTTACACTAAGGTAGTGCTTTGAGCAATACCAATTTTTCTTACATAGATTATGTGTTTTCTATATAAAGAGTATCTATGTCATGTAAGTTCCATGCCTAATACAGCTTTGCATGTTTTGTATATTATTATCCTGAGATTAGGCTAGTAAGATTTGGAGTAAAGATTATGAACAGCATTTGTATAAGAATAATAATATAAACTGCATATAAGATAACAATATGCAGTTTCAAAGTATGTTACAAGTTGTGTAAAAACACATACTTGTGTATACAGAATACATGTAATAAAAAGAGGTATATTCTATGGGCCCTGCCTTGTATATGTAGCCTGCAATACTCCCAGCAGGTACACAGTAAAAGAAGACATTATGTGGACACAGGCCGTGTTGTACAGTATTCAGTATACATTAGTTGTAGACTATTTTTGGTGCATTATCATACAGTAAGGATAGAAACATACAGTAATAGTTTTGAATAAAAATCACAATTGTAATATACATCTAGTCAGATCAATTCCTCATTATATTATATAAAGTTATATCTTAATAATACACGTAAAGCACTCATTCAGCTGGACTTTTCTAGACAAACATATATGAGGTTATCATTGCATAAGCTAAAACTTCACATCTAGCACACCATGGACCATTGCATAGCCACTTACCACCACTTGCCGCTGTTATTCACAGCCATAGTATTGGACAATGAGGAGAAAGCCAAAACCCATAAAGTTTTGAGGCCCACCAGGCAAGTGAGGATCCTCATTTCTGCAGTGGGTTCAGCAGGTGGCTCAGCAAGATGGACCACGTCACTGGAGGCTTCTACTCATAAGTTCAGGTCCACCTGAGGGCAATGCAGATGCAGGAAGCTCGATGTCAAGAAATAATTTGTGGTATGTTTCATTCAATCTTTAGTTTTCAGTATTTCTCTTTTTGCTGCTCCAAATAAAGGAAATAATGCTATGGAGTTGAGTGAGTTGTCTTGGATGCAATGATATGTTTGAAGATGTAGTGGAAAGTTGAGGACAAGTTCCAAGCCAGAAGTGAATAAGTAGACCTCAGCTTATGCTAACAATGAGGACCCAGGGACATGTTCTGCCCCTACTGAGTAGGTGACACAGCGGTCAGGAGCTGTCTTTCCATCAGAGGAGGCCAAAGAGAAAGAAGGTGGAGAGAGAGATTAATACCCTTAATGGCCATAGAGACCAGCTCAGTCATTGTACAATTCCTCCCCAATCCTTCTCTGCATGACAGCCACTAAATCCAACACAGAGGGGGCAATCCTCCCACCCCCACATCTTCAGATTTTACTTCTTCAACTATGGAGAAAAAAAATCAGAGCCAGAGGGAGCTTTTTGTGTTCATCCAGTAACTCAACAAAACCACCTAGTGCATGTTCTCCTATGGTTCAGTAAAATGTCACAATGCAATGTCTTTGGTTGCACAGCCACTGGCTATGGGATGTGCAGGGCTGAAGTTCTGAGGAGCCTCCTATGTGCATGTTTATTGACAGACACCAGGTTCTGTCCAGACTCTGAGCACTGTGCAGGTCTTATTATTTGTCCAGCAGATCCCACACAGTCTTTTTTTGCCTCTCCCCTTCCTGGAATATCCTATCACACTGACATTAGAGGCTGCTACACGTTGAGGCTACTCTGGGAGCTCAGCATCTCTGAGGTTTCTCTAGTGGCTTTTTCCCTTCTGATTTTTTTTTAACTTTTGCTTCTTTGGCAGCTGCTTTACAAACGTCATTTTGGTTTGTGCTGCTATTGCCAATCTGCTGTGTCCGCTTTTTAGCCAGGCAGGGACTTACATTGCCATCCTGTGCAGGAAATACACTGACCACCAGCGATAGCAGCACATTATGTCAGTATGAACATGTCACGCAATGCCAAAAAATCTCTCATGGAAATACACTGTGTAGTTACGTTTCCTTAATGCTGTCTTCTGTCATACATGAAATGGGACTGTTTTAATACAATATAAAAATATATCACGGAAAAACATTGTGTAGTCAACAAGTTTTCTTAATATTGTCTAAAGTCATACATAAAATTGGTCTTTTTTAATAAGCATTTTTGCTTTTACCTACATGCTGACCATAAAAATCAGGTAATTCATATATATTAGGTTTAAATCATAAATAAGATAGAGAATATACCTAATGAGCAATACAAGGTCATAAAATGACCTCTGTCCGACACCTCGTCGTTCTCCGATGAGTGGAGCAGAAGGCCGCACATGTCTGTTCTGCTCCATTCATCTATATGGAGCTGAAGGGGATTGCTGAGCGCCACGCCATAAAAGTTTAAAGCATGCAGTTCACACCTAGCTTTTCACCAGTAGCATTACCTGGCTTTTTTTAAAACAATTGTTCAGGAAAACCTGCATCCCAACACTGTGTGGGGCAATTGTCTGGGATGCATTATGGGCAAATCTTCCCTTGAATATTTTATAGTTATAAATATAGACTGAGTGTCGTGACCCATGTGGGAAGCCTGTAACTCTTGTGTGTATCATTATACACATATTACACATAGATAATACTAATTGTGTTCCATTATTGTGCCAGGCACATAATTATTAAATATAAAGGAAATGCAGTTTACAAATGTAAAAATGTGTCTTCTTATACTTTTACCTGTTTTTAAAAATCAAGGTATTAACTTTAGGTCCTTATGACCACCAAAAAGGGCATTAAATTATACATTATAGCAATTATACAACACTCAGATCCCACACTAACAGGAATTTAGCTTGTAAAGTGGAGCAACAACTGTGACCAGGACACATCTTTATATTATGATGGTAAACAATGAAGATAGAGTAAACTCTACAGATAGAGTACAGATCATTATCATGTTAGGATTATATACATGAATCATTTATTTTATTACTACTTTTAGTACAACTTTTTAATCAATAGAAATATAGAAGTTCCTTCACATATGATATTTTTTTCCTTTGTTACCACTGGAACAATCACTGTGGGGTGTCCGTAGTGGGTGCCGAAATTATGGTTTTGGAAGATGAGGTGGAGGATAGAGAAATAATTTGAACTGCAGTGGAAGGGATGCTCTGAGCTGGAGTTGATGGGGAAGGTTCAAAGTTCCCTTCATGTATTAGTGTAAAATATTTATTGTGTGTGTTATTAATATTAAAATATTCTCTATCAGAGACTATTAAGTGTTGCTGACAGTGACCTGCTCAATACAGTGATTGGCTGCTGTGGGAATAGCCACCTGTGTCACCACTGCCCGGGAAGTGCACAGGAGATGAACATCAGCAATATTGGGAATGGAGCTTTGGTGGATCTGTGAGTTGGGCATGGCTTTATCATTTTTATATCTTGACTTTTTTTATTTTATCTGAAGACTCTTAAAATACAGTGTTTACTAGGAATGTATTTTATACCATATCTGGGTGTCTTTCCACTCCAGATCTAGTCAATCAATACCATCTCAATTATAGTTATAAAGTTGTTATTATGTCGTAAGTGGTAATAAAGGATGGGAATGATAAAAAAAACCCCCAAATTTTCACCTCAAATTAACTGTTCGCTTTCACTAAGAACTTTATCCAATTGCCTCTTCTATAGCATTGAGGAGATTACAGGCAATGTCCAGAATTTACATTTTAAAGTCTGTAAAAGAAAACCCCTTTTGTTATTCAGTTAGGGTCCCAAAGATGTGCAGATTAACCCCAGGGGAGATGCACTGTCAAGTGGCCTTTCAAGCTGAAAATAAAGTGTATTAAAGTCTAGGATAGTTGACAGAGGTTTTACAGTTTATGGATCATCTATATCATTGATTCTTCTGCTGTGTGCTCTAATACAGGTTTAACTATACAATCCCGGCTGGTGCTGTGTTATTTCGATGTTCTGATGAAGTCTGCTGCCTGGTTGTGAAGCTGACATAGCAAATGTATTAAACGTTTATTATTGTGTTCCTCTATTGATAACTTGGTGTATTAAATCTCATATGCTGAACCTACAGTACTTAGTTGATGTGGCTACTAACATGAATCAATGACATTTGGGCAATTTGCTCTTCATTTGTGATGGTTATATGGTCCACACATAGGGAAAATAAAGTACGAAATACCCCTCTATTCCGCATATAAGTGCGCATGGATGAATTTTTCCACATTTTCCATATAAAAAAGACAGTGTATAGACACTTTACAATATATGTGCCTGTTTTTTTTGTCCCAAACATAGGCCAATGTAAAAATGTGTCTTCTTATACTTTTACCTGTTTTTAAAAATCATAGCAATTATACAACACTCAGATCCCCCACTAACAGGAATTTAGCTTGTAAAGTGGAGGAACAACTGTGACCAGGACATATCTTTATATTATGATGGTAAGCAATGAAGATAGAGTAAAATCTACAGATAGATTATGGTTTTGGAAGGATAGAGGTGGAGGATAGAGAAATAATTCAAACTGCAGTGGAAGGGATGCTCTGAACTGGAGTTGATGGGGAAGGTTCAAAGTTACCTTTTGTGTATTTCCTGTAAAATATTTATTTGGGTATAGATCACTACTTAAATATTGTAGTGTGTTATTAATATTAAAATATTCTCTATCAGAGACTGTTAAGTGGTTGGCTGAACAGTGACCTGCTACATACAGTGATTGGCTGCTGTGGGAATAGCCACCTGTGTCACCACTGGCCCGGGAAGTGCACAGGAGATGAACATCTAGCAATATTGGGAATGGAGCTTTGGTGGATCTGTGACTTGGGCATGGCTTTATCATTTTTATATAGCTGACTTTTTTATTTTGATCTGAAGACTCTTAAAATACAGTGTTTTACTAGGAATGTATTTTATACCATATCTGGGTGTCTTTCCACTCCAGATCTAGTCAATCAATACCATCTCAATTATAGTTATAAAGTTGTTATTATGTCAGTAAGTGGTAATAAAGGATGGGAATGATAAAAAAAAACCCTCAAATTTTCACCTCAAATTAACTGTTCGCTTTCACTAAGAACTTTATCCAATTGCCTCTTCTATAGCATTGAGGAGATTACAGGCAATGTCCAAGAATTTACATTTTAAAGTCTGTAAAAGAAAACCCCTTTTGGTATTCAGTTAGGGTCCCAAAAGATTGTGCAGATTAACCCCAGGGGAGATGCACTGTCAAGTGGCCTTTCAAGCTGAAAATAAAGTGTATTAAAGTCTAGGATAGTTGACAATAGGTTTTACAGTTTATTGGATCATCTATATCATTGATTCTTCTGCTGTGTGCTCTAATACAGGTTTAACTATACAAATCCCGGCTGGTGCTGTGTTATTTCGATGTTCTGATGAAGTCTGCTGCCTGGTTGTGAAGCTGACATAGCAAATATGTATTAAACGGTTATATTATTGTGTTCCTGCATTGATAACTTGGTGTATTAAATCTCATATGCTGAACCTACAGTACTTAGTTGATGTGGCTACTAACATGAATCAATGACATTTGGGCAATTTGCTCTTCATTTGTGATGGTTATATGGTCACACACATAGGGAAAATAAAGTAAACGAAATACCCCTCTATTCCAGCATAAAGTGCAGACATGGATGAATTTTTCCACATTTTCCATATATTAAAGACAGTGTTAAGACACTTTTACAATATATGTGCCTGTTTTTTTAAAAGGGGGTATGGGTTTGAGACAGGTAAGCATTGCCAGAATTTGTGACTACATGTACCAAAACATAGGCCATAATTGTGGCAAACTTTAGTCCAATAGTGAGAGATATAAAGTTAAACTGACAGACTTCAGCTGTGACAGGCTTATCATCCAACATTAGACACTTTGGCAAAATTTAACACTCTGTATTCTAGTTTTGTAACCTTTTAGCCAGTTTTTGTGGAATTCATGTTGAACTCATATAAGGATATTGCCAATCAGTTTAAAGTGCCATGTATCTAGCAGACACATGTACTGGGTGCTGGATGCCAGTGGATTCTGGTAAAGTACTCTACCTTAGCACAGGTTTTACTTACAGTGGTAAAGCAGTAGACTGAATTTCTATTCTCAGTGGGGTAATTTATCATGGCTTGCAAGTCAGTTTTGGTTTTCATACAAACCATGAAAAAGTCATAATTCCATGGCCAGGAATTGCGACTTTTTATTCTCCTATGCCACCTTCTCTCCAAGTGGGTGGAAAGGGACATGAATGATCCGGCTGTGGAATTGATAGAGCCTTCTATTATTATTGGGAGTGTTGTGGTTCGGGTGGGAAATGGTAATCCCCCCCAGGGAATATAAGCCTCTCTCTGCTGAGAAGAAGGAGCTGATCATTGACATTTTATAGAGCAGGAGGTACTGATCTGATTCAGTGTAACTCTCTGCTCATTCTGAGCCTAGTAGTCATGTGGGTGGTCCTCTTAAGTGACAGCCCTCTAATGAAACTTTGAGCAAGACCACCCCAGATCCTTTTCCACCGCAGGGGAAACCCATGACCATCTAACCATTTCCCCTGCAATGTGTGTTTCGGAACACATGTGCAGGAAAACAAGAACAACTCTGGGCTAACCCTAACCCTAGTGGCCACCCATGTACAGTAAAACAAGCACAAGTCCCTTTTTGTTTTCTATTTGTATTGACATGAAGTGGAATTTTCTTTATGAAACAACCATTTGAAATATAAATATAATCTACATGAAGTTCTAAATGGAGGGGATAGCTATGATGGTGCAAGACCTTAAAACCACTTTTCTCATAAATAGATAACTAGGTTATAAATTGTACATGGTTAAATGGTGTACCCCTCCTACACAGGTACTCCATTAATGACGGTCGTCCAGTAGTACTATAGCGGAGTCATGCCCCACAACACAAAAGATAAATATATTATTATACAGGTTTTATTTTATATCTTTATTGCTTCAATGAAGTGAACAATTCACAATTCGTACGAAGGGGGGAAAGTGTATAAATGCTGATAGGGCTTTTTCTACCTATTCACTGTTTAGTTCATTAAAATGACCACTGGTCTCTATAACAAGTTCATCATCATTGATTACATTGTCCACTTGTATTGCAGGCATTGTACATTAGAAGTGCTGTGTATACAAGTGTCATTCATTGAGTTTTCACATGCAAAGAACGACACCGTGGGCGGATAACTCCAGCAACAATCTCTCAGTACAATATGATCCATCACTTATCTCAAAGACAGCGTCACAGCAAGAAAAAGCCCACACATACCCCTGTTGTGCTGACTGCATGCTGAGCGACCCTCCTACTCAGTATGGGATTCATTACAATTAACAGCATAACATTTTAGTTATTCTGACACTATATGATAGAAATGCGTCTTTGAAGCTTATCTATCTATCTATCTATCTATCTATCTATCTATCTATCTATCTATCTATCTATCTATCTAATGAAAGAGATAGTCTAGAAGAGCATAGATGATACATTAAGGGCTGCCATCAGGAGTTTTCGGTGCCCCCATTTGCACAATAGTTTTCCATCTTTTGCTATATTACACACAAAACTAATACATTTTTATTTTTTATGGTCAAAAGACTGAAATCATTAGGCTTC
This sequence comes from Engystomops pustulosus, assembly GCA_019512145.1. Classification (NCBI taxonomy): domain Eukaryota; kingdom Metazoa; phylum Chordata; class Amphibia; order Anura; family Leptodactylidae; genus Engystomops; species Engystomops pustulosus. The sequence goes on along the minus strand of CM033642.1, from coordinate 46,936,430 downwards.
CTTTCCCATGTCAATTGACGTTACCTGAGGAATAATAAAACACAGTGTAAAGTCTGGGTCCTCTGGTTTCCTCCAACACTCCAAAACATACTAGGTAGGTTGATTAGATTGTGAGCCCCATTGGGGACAGGGACCGATTTGGCAAGTTCAGTGCAGCGTTGCATAATCTGTGTGCGCTATATAAGTAATTGAATTATTATGATTATAAAGTCACTCATATTTCTGGTTTCGTCCAAGGTTGAAATCTGCAGAAGAAGAAAAATGCAGCAGATTTTATATGCATACTGGTTCACTGTAAGATGCAAGGAATGGACAACAAGAGTGGATTCCCTATTGCAGCCTGACCTAACACAGTCAAACAGAACTAAAACAGACATAGACATCACTTACTGTTTGAATCAGTCACAGCTGCTGCCTCTTTCAGTGCTGGCCTTTGGGGTAATGGTTGACGCCTCACAAGTAATGATTCTTCTTCATCAGGAACATAACTTTTGGTAACTTTTTCAGGACATGACTTATGCAGAATATGCTCTCAGATGTATTCAGCTACTTGGAGCATGTCTCCACACTGTGCCCCTAAAGATACCCAAATCACTGAGCTCCTAAATATAATATACTGCTTATACCACAGGTGATTTCCTTTGCCCCTTGCATATATCAAATATATGCTGTGACTCCTCAAAAATTATTCAAAAATTATACAAAAAATACCTTCCTTAATAAAATGAATATACATCCTGCTACTCCCCCTCTCATCCGCTGTACAGTGCCCAATTGAATTTGGCCAATATAAAAAATGACCACCATCAATTCCATGCCACACTGACATCACTGTCTCTTCAGCTGGACTTTTACTCTCTGACTGCTGTGTAAAGACACATACAGCATAAATACATCCCTGCAGCACCTGTCATAGGGCAGAGTGTTATAATTTTTGTATAAAAAAGCTTCACAGATCCGTTGAGATAGGACCCATGAGGAAACCAGACAGCTAGCTATATGTGATAAACAATTGAAAAAGGATGACGACCCATGCATGAGCTTACCTATATTTGGTCTAAGTTTGCTGTGCAACGGACTAAAGTAGCCGCTACTCAAACTACAAAACACTGATAAAGGTAAAACTTTACAAATCAGACACCAGAAAACATAGAATATTAAACATTTATTAGTCATGTTTGACTCATTCAATATGTATAACCATACAAAAATTAATCTTTAGATATCTAAAACCTTTGATTTTATAAAAACATAGCAAATAAACATATAAAAAAATAAAATATATATACTATATTGGTTATGAGTAGACAATAGATATTATAGAAATATCATACATAGGCACCTCAACAGGATATATGTGTATGTTAGGGTGTTTGGGGAGATCCACCCCACATGGGATGCCTGGGCATTACTGTACTTGTGCACTCTGGTCACAGCTCATATTATAGCTCTAATTTATGGCTTTAGCAAAGATGGATTCCATTCTATATCCTGGATAATTTTTGAGGTGTGCATTACCATTGTGCACCCCTTTTTATACCCTGACCCCTGTATTAACCAAGGCTTGGTCTTAATCTTTAGCGATGGGGCTCAGGAGTACCATGAGCATTTCAGTAATTTCCACTTCATTTAATTAAAAAATCCCTGGGATTTAGAAATAACAAATCTCCACAAATTTCTCAAATGCCCAAGAGATTATTTTGACATGCAAATTGCTGTGTATAATATCACATGGGGCATTATTTGCAGATTTATCATCTTTAAAGGACATTTACCACCAGGATCAAGGATTGTAAACAAAGCACATGTGCATGCTGGTGTGTGCAGGATTCGCAAAGGCTTTTAAAATTATGCAAATGAACCTGAGGGACTCCAGGCTCCATTAACACCCATGTAGTGTGGAACCCCTCAGGCTCATTTACATAACTTTGAAAGCCTTTTGTTATAAAAACCAGGGCATAAAAAGCCAAAAGAAGAGCAGAACACCAGTATGTCAGTGTGCTTGGTTTGCAATCCTTGATCCTTGTGCTAGAAGGATCTGTAAACAATTCCTCAAAAATGCAAACAGTTCATGGATTGCCAGCGAACTCAACAGAAATGTTAACAATTGAATATGTTTTTGGTGCTCTGAATCAGCATATATGACAGCGTACACCTTTGTTTTTAATTTTTTATGAAATCTAAATTGTATTAAAGGGATATTCTAATTGGGGAATACACATTTAATTTAATCGATCTGTCATATACATACATTTCTTCAATTGGATGTTATTGCATATGAAATGGTTAGGAGTTACTGCACGTCCCACAGCCATCCTGTGGTAATAAATGCTGATTCCAGGTGGTCAGACAGGGCTCAATAGTGCCTGTCTTGCCCCCCCTGCCAGGGTATGGGAGAGGTCGCAAGGAAGCTATTTTGTTTCTGTGGGACAACATAAATTCATTTATGGGAAATAAGTACATTTTTTAATGATAATCCAATTATTTATATATAAAATAATAATATATATAATACATAATATATTATATAATACCGTATATACTCGAGTATAAGCCAACCCGAGTATAAGCCGAGACCCCTAATTTTGACACAAAAAAGAGGAAAAACCTATTGACTCGAGTATAAGCCGAGGGTGGGAAATGCATTGGTCACAGCCCCCTCAGTATATAGCCTGCCAGCCCCCTGGAGTGTATAGCCAGCCCCCTGGAGTATATAGCCAGCCAGCTCCATCAAGTATAAAGCCCGCCAGCCCCCTCAAGTATATAGCCTGCCAGCCCCCTGGAGTATATAGGCTGCCTGCCTGCCCCCTCAAGTATATAGCCTGCCTGCCTGCCCCCTCGAGTATATAGCCTGCCTGCCCCCTTGAGTATATAGCCTGCCAGCCCCTTCCGGTCCGTCGCAGGCACCATGACGTCAGCCGCAAGCTGACATCATAGTGTGTGTTGAGGCGGCTGATGTCACGAAGACTTTGACGGACAGGGACCTGTTGTCGGAGTCGCAATGGATCCCGGGGAGCATCAGAAAATGAGTTCACTTTTTTTCCTTGACTCGAGTATAAGCCGAGTTAGGGGTTTTCAGCACATTTTTTGTGCTGAAAAACTAGGCTTATACTCGAGTAAATATGGTATATCTAATATAAATATATAATATATATTTATATATAATATTTAAATTAAGCTATGGATTATTGGTGGATACTCTGGAGTCGAGACAGTAATCATCGTTGCAAAGTGACGGCTTTCATTTCCCATGTGGGCATGTCCACAAGAATTTTAGGAGGGGGTAAGGTGTAATGGTGTCTTACACCTTGGATCACTCCTGTGGCTAGCTTGGTACTTCTCCTCTTACCCTAATTATGCACTACTTCAGAGAATGATGTAATCACTGTGTTGTTCCTGACAGGCAGAAGTAATCAATTGCTGTATCATCCCCCTGCTGCTGTGTATAAGTCATGCAGCTCAGGTTGATTAGTCCTGTCTGGACAGTTCAGGAAGCTCTGTGTAATGTTTATGAATGGCAGCTAGTATGCAACCCAGATTTTCCAAGGTCCTGAACTTTATAATTGTTTTTTGAGCAAAACCACTCGGACCAGGTATTAATCAAGATATGTAACTACAGGATGTATGTTTGGTTCACAATGTATAAAAACAAATAGTAGATTTCCTTTAAGGGGAGGTGTAAAGAAACTTCAATTCTGCGGTTATTTCCAACATTAAATTTTTCAGCCGTTCCCCTTGCAGCATAAATTGTTATTTAATGTTCTACTAATTTTGACAAAATATATTTTCTTTCCCGTTGTCAATGAAGCCATTTTTTGCCGATTAGATCAGCTTTTTATTCGTACAATTCATTTTTGATAACTTTTTATGCCAATTTTTGGGGCAAGATGACTGAATTTTTTCCCCATGAGGCTTCATTAATAATTGTATATATTTTATGGATGTGCTCAGTTTGATGGTGAGGTTCCAAAACACATAATGTAATAGAATATCATAGGTTGGAAAGATCTTTCTTAATTTGATATATTATTATGTCAGGCATCAGGAAGGGGTTAAATTGAGGACAGACTCTTATGTCAGTGCTAGCTATGGTATGCCTACCGTATAACATAGTGATCTATTATAGTGCTATTCATCTTATTCATCTTGCATCACTGTAAGATGAAGCATATTACAAGTCCATTACCAGTCCATTGAAATGTTGTACTGTAACCAAGATTTCTTGTCATTAATAAATTGCATATAAATAACAGTCATATTTAACTACCCCTTTACCCCCTAAAATAAAACAAATGTTACCTTACCATGAACTGTGAAAGGTTTAAAACTCTTAGCTCTCACTCATTACCGCCAGCCAAATAGTTACCACCACACTATGATGTACAGTGGCCAATAATACCACAGACAATGTCCAGACACCAGTGTCACACAGATAATCTATAGGGCATTTATATAACTGCAGGCGTGATTAGGCATAGTCAGACACAACAATTACCTGACTCATGGGCAATGTCTTTTCTTAGTAGCCACTTCGCTGTGGCTGAGACTGTTGTGACGGCATCTTTCCATCCCTTATTTTACCAAACCTCATCGGCTCCTCACTTTTGGAATATTTCCCATAACAGTAATTGTAAAACGGTATTTGGTGTTGTGTCCAGCCAATGTGTTTCTTTGACATGAAGGGTCTTGATTCCAACCCCTGGAGCCGCCATTGTTGTTGCAGGAATAAACACCTGGTTTGCCAGTAGTCAGCACCATAGTGGTGTAATGTATTCTACCAAGGATCAAACAATGCCTTAGTTTACTCCCAAAAAGTAGATAAGACCAATGTTTAAACTTCTTAAGGAGGCAGCCAAGTTTGGCATCAAGGCTTAAAGTCGTTTTTTTTTAGTTTAGAGAATTTAAAAAATATACGGTAATTTTTTTGATACTTATAACATATTAAATTATTCTAGACTAGAGATGAGCGAGCACTAAAATGCTCGGGTGCTCGTTATTCGGTACGAACTTTTCCCGATGCTCGAGTGCTCGTACCGAATAACGAGCCCCATTAAAGTCAATGGGAGACCCGAGCATTTTTTCACTAACACAACACATTAAAAGAACAGTAAATAATAACACATTCCACATGTTTCCAGATGTTTTAATTGTAAGAATACATAAAAAAACCCACTATTCTTCACTTTACAGGTGTTCGCGCGTGTCTCCCGCTAAGTTCGGAGATGTGCGTCGAACATCTGGATGTGAAGAATAGTGTTCTTTCAATGTGTTCTGCAATTAAATGGTCCTGTGTTCACTGTTTTCACTGTTTTAACTGTTTTTATTCTATTCTTCACTTTGCAGATGTTAGCACAAGTCTTCCGATAATGTCGGAGATGTGCGCGCACATCAGCAATGTGAAGAATAGTGTTATTTGAATGTGTTCTGCACTTAAATGCTCTTGTTTTCACAGTTTGCACTGTTTTTATTCTATTCTTCACTTTGCAGATGTTCGCGCATGTCTCCCGCTAAGTTTGGAGATACGCGCTAACATCAGCAATGTGAAGAATAGAATAAAAACAGTGAAAACACAAGCATTTAAGTGCAGATTGCAGAACACATTCAAATAACACTATTCTTTACATTGCTGATGTTCGGCGCACATCTCCGAACTTAGCGGGAGACACGGGCGAACACCTGTAAAGTGAAGAATAGTGTTTTATTAATGTATTCTTACAATTAAAACATCTGGAAACATGTGTTATGTGTTGAAGAACAGTGTAAACACTGTTCTTCACTGTCTTTTATTAATTTAATGCTCGAACTCGAGCCGGCGAGATACTCGTCCAAGTAACGAGCCAGTCCGAGTATGCTAATACTCGACCGAGCAGTATACTCGGACGAGTATACTCGCTCATCTCTATTCTAGACCCTTTCCAATTAGTACATTAAAAAGGGACCTGGCCTTGTTTAAGCGCGAGAAGTAGTATCCGCCAAACATTATGCAAATGTGCCTAAATTGTAGTATGAACTAGAAGTATGAAAGAGAAGTAGTATGCACCAAACATTATGCCTAAATTGTGGCACAGTTTTCTTCTTTAAGATACAATATCTAATAATGGAGGTGCAAGTTAGAATACAGTAGTTAGTTTTACAATACATACCCTAGATCAGTGGTGGCGAACCTATGGCACGGGTGCCAGAGGTGGCACTCAGAGCCCTTTCTATGGGCACTCAGGCCATCACCCCAGGACAGAGTTCACCAAACACTGAATCTTCCTGCAGTCCCAGGCAAATTAAGAGATGCGGCTCTCAGTGCTTTTCGACACTTCATTGGCTGTTTGGAACTGCAGGAAAAGTGAGAAGGTTTTGACAGAAATGCATTATCTTTGGAGGTCATCATGCTGGACCCGACCATTCTTACTTTACAGAGAGACCCTGGAGAGAAGCTACAATGATAATCCGAATTTGCCCTCCTTCTTTTAACTGTTGGCCTCAGACCACCAATATAATTGAAAGATGTAAAAGAACAGGTAGCAATAAGTTACTGCTTAAAATTTCATGTTGGCACTTCTCAGTAAATAAGTGGATTTCAGTTGTAGTTTGGGCACTCGGTCTCAAAAAGGTTCGCCATCACTGCCCTAGATGTTTCAACCAGCATCCGACAGTGTGAAAAATATAGCACAGCAAAGAGCTGTCTAATCTATCTGTGAAATGTCTTTTGCTAAATCTGCCTCATTATTGTTATTATTTAGAGATGAGCGAACACTAAAATGCTCGGGTACTCGTTATTCGATACGAACTTTTCCCGATGCTCGAGTGCTCGTCTCGAATAACGAACCCCATTGAAGTCAATGGGAGACTCGAGCATTTTTCAAGGGGACCAAGGCTCTGCACAGGGAAGCTTGGCCAAACACCTGGGAACCTCAGAAAAGGATGGAAACACCACGGAAATGGACAGGAAACAGCAGGGGCAGCATGCATGGATGCCTCTGAGGCTGCCTAATCGCACCATTATGCCAAAATTATGGGCAACAGCATGGCCATGATAGAGTGACAGAATGAAGCTAGATAGCATCTAAAACATCCAATAATTGACCCTGACACTATAGGGGACGGCATGCAGAGGCAGCGGCAGCAGCGGCAGGCTAGAGAGTGGCATGGCGACATACCCTAAATGGACTCAGGCTTCAAACCAATGGGTGGCAGAGAGGAACCAAAGGAGGTGAGCAAGAAGCGCTCAAATAATATCGGTACATGATAAAAGTTTGCCAGTATATTTTGTGGATTACACAGCAGGGTGGCGACAAAGTTAACATGGAAGCCATGAAAACAACCCCAAATTCTGCCTGACACAGCTCGTTTGATAAGGGGACCATGTATGCTTACAGTTCATGCCAGTCGCTGCACTTGCTGCCAGTCTCCTTTCGAATAGTTTAAAATAATAATAACCCTCATCCATAAAGCTCTGTATAATGCTGCACCCCCCTACCTCTCCTCTCTTATCTCAGTCTATCGCCCAACCCGTGCTCTTAGATCCGCCAGTGATCTTAGATTAACCTCTACCCTAGTGCGGACCTCCCACTCGCGTCTCCAAGACTTCTCTAGAGCTGCACCAATTCTATGGAATGCTCTGCCCCGGACTATCAGACTAATACCTAACCTCCAAAGTTTCAAACGTGCTCTTAAAACCCATTTCTTTAGGCAAGCCTATAACACTCATTAACAGCATGAAGTTTTAACTCTTCTACTAACCCGTCCTGTGTCGTCCTCCCATCTGTTATCCAGCAACCAACAGGCACCAGACTTCTCTGCAGTCCCATTCACCCTGGACCTGGTATATAAGATGACGGCTGAGTGGTTCAAGCGACAGCAATTCCATTTATTATATTTTGTTCTATTCCCTAAGAAGAATGGCTTGACCATTAAATATTCTTTTACCTCGTGTTACCCCATCATCTTCATAAACCGTAAGCTCTGGCGAGCAGGGACCTCACTCCTGTTGTTCCATACAAATGTTGTGCTCTGTTACATTACATTTGTATTTGTTTCCTATGATTTGTAAAGCGCTGCAGAATATGATGACGCTATATAAATAAAGATTATTATTATTATGGAGGCAGTGAACTAGTAGTAGATTAAAGGTGCTGCAACTATGTTAGTTGGATCTTGTGATGGAGCTGGCGCTCTGCAGCCAGGCGAGCTTTCGCCAATCCAAGCCCCTGTTTCTAGGCTACTCCCCAAACAGCACTTCTAAGAACCTTTTGTATAAGATCAAGTGTAGTAGCGTTCTTATAAGTTTAGGATATGCCGGGTGAGGGGAATGTAAACAGATGCGCAAGAAGCGCTGAAATAATATCCCTAAATGGTAAAAGTTTGCCAGTATATTTTGTGGATTACACAGCAGGGTGGCGACAAAGTTAACAACTTTGATGTGGAATGCCCTGTAATAGCTCTTGGGCGGTGTGCCTTTTATCGCCTAGGCTCAGCAGTTTCAGCACCGCCTGCTGTCGCTTAGCGACGGCACTGCTGCTGTGCCTAGAGCTACCGACTGATGGCGCCATGCCCACGGATGGTAATTCGGAGGAGGAGGAGGTGGAGGAGGGGTGGGAGGAGGTATAGTAGGCCTTTGAGACCTGGACCGAGGTAGGCCCCGCAATTCTCTGCGTCGGCAGTATATGACCAGCCCCAGGGTCAGACTCGGTCCCAGCCTGCACCAAGTTAAGTGTAGTAGCGTTCTTATAAGTTTGGGATATGGCGGGTGAGGGGAATGTAAACAGATGCGCAAGAAGCGCATGATGCGCATGGAGCTGGCGTTCCGCTGCCAGGCGAGCTTTCGCCAATCCAAGCCCCTGTCTCTAGGCTACTCCCCAAACAGCACTTCTAAGAACCTTTTGTATAAGATCAAGTGTAGTAGCGTTCTTATAAGTTTAGGATATGCCGGGTGAGGGGAATGTAAACAGATGCGCAAGAAGCGCTGAAATAATATCCCTAAATGGTAAAAGTTTGCCAGTATATTTTGTGGATAACACAGCAGGGTGGCGACAAAGTTAACAACTTTGATGTGGAATCCATGAAAACAACCCAAATTTCTGCCTGACACACCTCGTTTGATAATTACTATTTTTCCGACTCCCTAGGGTACTCTAACCCTAGGTAGTCTGATCGATCCTATCATATACTGCCATACTACAGTATGGCAGTATATGTGGATTTTACTCCCCATGCATTACAATGTGCAATGAGCACATTGTAATACATGGGTTAAAACGAAGTAGCCTCGGGTATTCGGAACACCCGAGGTTACCATGGCGACGGATTGCTGCTCCCCGTGACGTCATCGGGGAGCAGCGATCCACGACAAGATGGTGGCGCCCATGCGGCGCCATCTCTTTGAAGCCGCCGGCAGCATTGCCGGCGGCGATCCAGGTGAGAACACCCGCGATCGGTGCTAGCACCGATCGCGGGTGTTACCGGTAAGCCTTTGCTGCAATATGCAGCAAAGACTTACCGGCTATGGAGAGGGCTCGGCCCGCGGGCCCTCTCCATGCACCGGGACCCGGCGCGCGCCGTACTAGTACGTGGCGCGTCGGGAAGGGGTTAAATTGCTGTGCTGGCACTTTGCAATAAATAAGTGGCTTTTGGTTGAAGTTTGGGCACTCGGGCTCTAAAAGGTTCGCCATCACTGTATTAATATGTCAGGTATCAGGAAGGGGTTAAATTGAGGACAGACTCTTATGTCAGTGCTAGCTTTGGTATTCCTACTGTATAACATAGTGATCTATTATAGTGCTATTCATCTTATTCATCTTGCATCGCAAGAAGCATATTACAAGTCCATTGAAATGTTGTATTGTAACTAGAGATGAGCGAACACTAAAATGCTCGGGTACTCGTTATTCGAGACGAACTTTTCCCGATGCTCGAGTGCTCGTCTCGAATAACGAACCCCATTGAAGTCAATGGGAGACTCGAGCATTTTTCAAGGGGACCAAGGCTCTGCACAGGGAAGCTTGGCCAAACACCTGGGAACCTCAGGGTTATCGTTATTCGAACAAACTTTTTCTGCCCCTGTCTGCGAGTGCTTCGTCTCGATAACGAGCCCCCTTGAAGTCAATTGGGGGACTCGAAGCATTTTTTCAGGGGACCAAGGCGTGCACGAATACTTGGCCAAACACCTGGGAACCTCAGTAAAAGATGGAAACCCACGGAAATTCGGACAGGTAAACAGCAAAAGGGGCAGCATGCACTGGTATGCCTATGCGGCTGTGCTTTAATCGCATCCATTATGGCCAAATACTATGGCTTACAGCAATGGCCATGCAGAGTGACGAACATGGAAGCTAGGTAGCAGTCAAACATCCCAATAATTGACCCTGACCCTGACCTATAAAACTAGTAGGGGACGGCATGCAGGAGGCAGCGGCACTCTTCAGCGGCATTGCCATAGATTGTAGTGGCATAGCGACATACTCTTTAAATGGACTCTATTGGCGTGCTTCAACCCAACTGGGTGGCAGAGAGTAACCCAGAGGTGGACAAGACAAAAGCGCTTCCTCAAATAATATCGTACATGATCAAAGTTTTCACCAGTAGATTTTGTGGATTACACAGCATTGTGTGACAAAAGTTTACCAGGGAGCCATGAAAACAACCCAAAATTCTGCCTGACACAGCTCGTTTGATAAGGGGAACGCATGGTATGGAGGCAGTGACACTAGTAGCTGTAGATTAAGGTGCTTCGCATGTCGTCGACGAATTCTTCCACTAATGGTTAGTTGAGATCTTGGCATGGAGCTGGCGCTACCGTGCCAGGCGAGCTTTTCGGGCAATCCAAGCCCCTGTCTCTAGGCTACTCCCAACAGCAGTTCTAAGAAACCTTTTGTTAACTAAGATCAGTGGTCGTAGCGTTCTTATCGGTTTTGGGATATGGCGGGGTGATGCGGAATGTCAACAGATGCTGCAAGAAGCGCATGATGGGGCAATGGAGCTGCGCTCCCGCTGGCCAGGCGAGCTTTGGTTACTCGCCACCTCCAAGCCCTGTCCGCTAGCGTACTTAGCTCCCACACTTTCCCCAAACAGCATTTCTACGACTCTTTTGTATAAGATCAAGTGTAGTAGCGGTCTTATAGGTTGGGATAATGGCGGGTAAGGGGAATGTAAGCGGATGCGGAAGAATCGCTAGTGATGCGCATGGGAGCTGGGCCTAATAGCCGCTGCCTATTGCTATTCTTTCGCCAATCCAAAGCCCCTGTTCTCTACTGGCTACTCCCCAACAGCACGTTCTAAGAACCTTTTTGTAGAAAGAGTCAGTGTAGTAATCGTTGCTTATATTTTTGGCGATACAATGGCCGGGTGGTGGGGAATGTAAACAGATTGCGCAAGAAAGCGCATATGCGCATGGGCGGCTCTGTCCGCTGCCAGGCGATCTTTCGCCAATCCAAGCCCCTGTCTCTAGGCTACTCCCCAAACAGCAGTTCTAAGAACCTTTTGTATAAGATCAAGTGTAGTAGCGTTCTTATAGGTTTGGGATATGGCGGGTGAGGGGAATGTAAACAGATGCGCAAGAAGCGCATGATGCGCATGGAGCTGGCGCTCCGCTGCCAGGCGAGCTTTCGCCAATCCAAGCCCCTGTCTCTAGGCTACTCCCCAAACAGCAGTTCTAAGAACCTTTTGTATAAGATCAAGTGTAGTAGCGTTCTTATAGGTTTGGGATATGGCGGGTAAGGGGAATGTAAACAGATGCGCAAGAAGCGCATGATGCGCATGGAGCTGGCGCTCCGCTGCCAGGCGAGCTTTCGCCAATCCAAGCCCCTGTCTCTAGGCTACTCCCCAAACAGCACTTCTAAGAACCTTTTGTAGAAGATCAAGTGTAGTAGCGTTCTTATAAGTTTGGGATATGGCGGGTGAGGGGAATGTAAACAGATGCGCCATGAAGGGTCTTGATTCCAACCCCTGGAGCCGCCATTGTTGTTGCAAGAATAAACACCTGGTTTGCCAGTAGTCAGTACCTTAGTAGTGTAATGTATTCTACCAAGGATCAAACAATGCTCTAGTTTACTCCTCTAATTGGACCCAAAAAGTAGATAAGACCAATGTTTAATCTTCTTTCTTAAGGAGGCAGCCACGTTTGACATCAAGGCTTAAAGTCCTTTTTTTTAACAAAGATATAAAAGATATGGCTCTGGAAGTTAAAGGTGTTCTTGGATTACCGGTAATTCTTGGGAATTAATTTTTAACCTAATATGAAAAAATTGGTGTCTGTCCCATAGGAGTTTTTGCCTTTCACTGTAGAACTATCGGTTGGACCTCATGGACCATGGTGCCTTAGGTAGCATGAACTAATTTAGATATAAACCTATAAACAGAGGCTTAAAAGATCACTTCAGTAGGGGACTCACTAACCCCAATACAAAAGTATATGATCAAATACACCTACTGAGTAGGATTAAGAAGATTGCAAAATCGAATCACCGAATAAAGCAAAGAATTACAACTTTTTTTATACTTTGTTTCATTTCCCTGCCATTGCATATATTATTGAATGGGACCACTGATTTTTAGATGCCGAGGCTAAAGACATGTCCTTACAATTGTAAGGGGCGAGTAGCGGTCCATATTTATAAAACATCTGTCTTCAATTTGCTGTGACACATGACACATCGTTAGAACTAATAAAGTTATATACTTTCCATGTGAGATTTTTTCCTAATTTTTTACTGAAATAAAGACTGTGTCTAAGTGTGTGTGGCCAAGGAACACATCATACATGCCTAGAGAGGGCAGCATTGTTTCAGCAGAAAAGAAATCATGTTTCTTTTCAAACCTGCCTGCTTTCATTGAATAAAAGACGAAGAAGCAGGATAGTTCAGCGTGACAGTGCATTACATTCCTGATTTAGTGAAATAATAGCACAGGATTACTTTAAGACCCCCAACACTTCAGTGCACCCCAAGAGGAAGTTTCGCTTTATTTAGGATTATCACGATAATAGGCATGTGTAATGGGTAATAAATCTCAGTTTTCACTGCCACAAGTTCCTACCAGGACATATTACATATATTTAGAACATCCCTTATTGATAGCTGATTCTTCTGCACATGTAACATAAATGTGCACTCTCTACTAATAAAAACAGTTTCTATGCGTAGCATTCAGTCCCGAGATAATGGATCTCTTCTGTATTTTATCCAGACCTATACTTAAAGAGGTAATCCTATCTTAACTATTTATGAAATATCTAGATAGATGCAGGTCCAACTTTTGGGACCCGCACCGATCTCAAGAATGGAGATCTGCTAATCTCCTTCCCACAGCCAGGCTAAATGGAGAGAGTGATGCAGGGCACCCAAAGAGCTGAATAGACAGTGGCTGTGGACCCAGATGGGATCCAGTTAGATGATTCGGTCTGAATCTTTTGGTTCAGACTAATGTTCCTTAAATTGACCTCAAAATTCATACATATATCCCCTCTAGTCCTCTAAAACATTAGTTTTCTTACAAAAAAAACTGCATACATTTTAACATTTTAGGTGTCAATTGAATGGAAATATATCAGAAACCTAAGGGCTCATTCACATGAACCTAATGGGGATGGATACCGGGTGGCAACATTTGCGGTTGGATATCGGTCCCCATTGACGCTCATGGTGTCCAGTCTCAGTGCGGTGAGCACACGTTGTCTCACTGCACCGAGACTGTGCACAGAGTAATATAGGTCATGTCCTATATTTTGCCATGTTATGGAGCCGGCCCTGTGCTGTAGTATGGTGAGGGGAGGGGTGTGCAGTGTTTACATACAAAACATGCCTGCTCCAACTTGCATACAAATTAAAATTAAGAGCAAACATACAAACCAATCTTGTAAGTAACTTGGGGTCTACCTGTACATGGCAGTGGCTGTGTATGGTATTGCAGCATTGTTCATAGCCATTACTAAGTAGATGGGGTACAGCTGTCTGGAGAAGCGTAAACAACAAGCATCATGGCTTCTTCAAACAACTCAAGTGGGGATGCTAAGATTTGTGGTCACCAATCTGCTATTCATGACCTATGTTAATAATAATATTCAGAACCTTAAAAACCACTTTAGTTCTTATCTATATAAAATGACTAACATGTTAAATAAGGAAGTGAAACCGCTAACATGAGGTGAGTCTTTTAGTGATGACTATTATGTTTGGGTTAAAGCTGTTAAATGGTAACACATCAGCAATTATTAATAGCAAAAAAAATTATTTTCCTGAACTGGTTGGAAAATTCACTTCCAAGTGAAATCCATGCTCAAAGATGTAAAAAGAATTGAAGATTATTTTTCTAGAAGACCTTATTCTTTTACTCACTATACTGTATACAGGCGGTCCTCTACTTAAGGACACCCGACTTACAGACGACCCCTAGTTAAAGACGGACCCCTTTGCCCAATTTGACCCCTGGGGAATTATAAAATATACAGTTCTGACTTGCATACAAATTCAACTTACGAACAAACGTATGGAACCTGCCTGTACTGTACTCTTTTCTGCATGTATACTTTTTGATGTCTTGTCTTCTCTCTACTACTATAATGAAAATTATTTTGGGTTTTCTTAAAGGTGAAAATAAAGGAAAAAAAGGGACAAGTGGTTTCTGGTACATTGATGTTAGCCAAATGTGACAATAGGTTTGAAAAGCCACTTTAAAACTAATATTGACCTTATGTAGTGTCATTTTACTTTCCGGTGCTGAATCACAGACAATCTAGATCAGGGGGTGATTTTTTGTCAGCTCCCTTTTGTCTTTCGAAATTATAAGAAAATATCAAATTTTTTCTTAAAATCACAGGATGAGGAAGGGAATAGTGACATCATTGGGGCAGATTCTTTGAGAAGTTAAATCAAGTTTCAATAATTCAACTAAACCAATCTTCTATAGTGGCGCATGGAATGAGCAGTCTTGCTCGGAAATCTGCAGAAGATTATGGGTTGGAGGCAAGCCTTGGTCTGTGGGATTCTCTTTGTTTTATACATTAGTGACTCTTTTCAGGCTGTTTTATTTCCCCTCTAATCCCCAAATCTAGCAGCTTTAGGTGAAGGATCCCTCACACATTCACTGCTGCTGGAAACGGATTAAGTACAATCCCTTTAACTGGTTCCTTTCTACACAAATCGACTTTCAACTCTTTTCCCTCTTAAAACCTATTTGGAATCCCTAGCCAGTGATTTACACATTAAATTAAAATCCCAACAGTGCAGCCCCTGTGAGGTCAGGAAGGTGACGGCACTAGCATTGTGTCACCGGGTACTAGTGCAGCCAAGAACACAACAGATAGGACTCGGGTGAGAGGAAAGAGGAAAGATAAATGACTTAGACAGTAATGAGACCACTAACACTATTGTGTGTGAGTGTTGGGATGTGGATAAATACATGGAGGGATTGGCAGGTGGATTGATGTTATATTAGTCGAAAAAAATTGTGTCTCCAACAAGTCCTGAATGGCCATAATCCAACACATTGCACATTCTGCTATAGTAGTTGTGCAGCTACAATGGACCAATGTTTTTTATGCTACATTGATTAACTTAATGCTTGAAAAGCTGGAAGAAAGCCTTCGCTATGTCACACATTGATCTTGTCAACCACAGCTCTGAATGTGACATCCTCAACAATATGTTATCACTACATCTCGAGTGGAAGAAATTTATAGGATCTCTCTTCATATGCCGAATCCTTAAATTAAAATAGCCATGTTAAGTATTTAGATAAAGCCTAGTCCACTTTGAAAAAGCTTTTAACCCTTCAAGGACGCAGGTTTTTTTCGTTCATTTTTTTACTCTCTACCTTCAAAAATCCATAACTTTTTCATTTTTCCAGGCTTGAGGGCTTATTTTCTTCTTAACAATTTTTAGTTCTCAGTGACATTATTTATTATTCCATGCCGTGTATTGAGAAGCTGGAAAAAATTCCAAATGTGGTTAAATTGACAAATAAAACACATTTGTGTCACTTTCTTGTGGACGACTTTCACTGTACCCTCGATATGATACAACTGATATGATACATATATTTTCCTTTATGGGGTTCATTGCCGGCACTAATCAGTTTTATAATTTGATAGATCACGCATTTTAAGACGCGGCGATACCTAACATGTTTGTCATTTTTACTGTTTATTACATTTTATATCAGTTATAGGGGAAAGGGGAGTCATTTGAAGTTTTAATGTTTTTTAATTTTTTATTATTTTTGTAAAACTTTTTTTTTTTTACTATTTTTAAGACCCTCTAGGGTACTCTAACCCTATATGGTCTGATCGTTACTATCATATACTGCTTTATTACTGTATTGCAGTATACGGCATTATTACACAGTATTCATTACTGGCTCATTGTAATGGAAAGTGATTGCCGCACCCCGATGATGTTCCAGGGAGCAACGATACGAACAAATTTGGCGACATCCACATGCCGCCGTACTTTAAATGGCATCGGAAGGGTATTACCGGCGATCGGTGCTAGAACCATTAGCAGGTTTTAGCGGTGGGTGTTTGCTGCAATATGCAGCAAACTCCACCTGTGTATGAAGAGGGCTCACCCTGTTATTAAATATGGTAACTGACTCCAGACTGTATGATTTAAGATGTTTTGGCATAATGACTATGATGTACATGCAGCATAGATATCTTTTAGAATCCCATATCACCTATGTACTAGAAAATGCAATGAATGATACTTGCCTATATATGCTTCTATATGCTTTAAAGATTTGTGGTGGAAATTTATCAAACACCGGCGTGGGTGTGAAAGTGACTAAACCCCCCCTCGTCATGCTGGATACGTCAGGTATAAGCTTTATATATATATATATATATATATATATATATATAAAAAAATAAAGCAGTGGCATAACTGCTTTGCACTAATTTTATGACATTTCATTCGGGAATACCGTATATACTTGAGTATAAGCTGACCCAAGTATAAGCTGAGGTACCTAATTTTAACACAAACACTGGGAAACCTATTGGGGCACATTTACTTACCAGGTCCAGTCGGCGGGTTCTCCGACGCTGATTCGGGTCCGGCCGGGATTCACTAAGGTCCGTGCGCCCATATTCCCCATGTTTCGCTGCTGCGCCGAGGTCCGCCGAAGTTCACCTGCTTTTTTCTGGTGTATGTGAGTGCTTGATCTTGCGACACAAATGGCTTTTTAAATTCCGCGGTTTTTCAGAATCCTTCGGGTTGTCCGGAGGCCACGCCCCCGATTTCTGTCGCGCGAAAGTCGGCGCGATTGCGCCAAAAATCGATCGCGTGCGCCACAATCCCGTGAAATACAGCGCAAAGCGGAAATATTTGGGAAAAACCTGACGGATTCGCGGCTGCGGACCCTTAGTAAATGTGCCCCATTGACTCAAATATAAGCCTATGGTGGGAAATGCATTGGTCACAGCCTCTACCCAGTATATAGCTATCCAGCCAATGCCCTCTACTATATAGCCAATGCCCTCTACTATATAGCCAGCCCTCTGACCACCAGTATATAGCCAGCCACCACATGCCCTCTAGTATATAGCCAGCCTGCCCATGCCTCCTAGTGTATAACCAGCCCATACCCCCCAGTATGCAGCCATTACCTGCCCCCAGTATATAGCCAGGCAGGCAGTGCCCCCCCCATATATAGCCAGCAAGCCCATGCCCCCCATGTATAGCTAACCAGCCCATGCCCCCCATATATAGCTAACCAACCCATTCCCCCAGTATATAGCCAGCCAATGCCCCCATTATATAGCCAGCCAGCTCATGTCTCCAAGTACATAGCGAGCCCATACTCCTCAGTATATAGCCAGCCAGTGCCCCCCAGTATATAGCCAGCCAATGCTCCCCAGTATATAGCCATCCAGCTCATGCCCCAGTATATAACTGGCTAGCCCATACCCCCAGTATATAGCCATCCAGCCTATGCCCCCCAATATATAGCTAGTCATCCCATGCTGCCCAGTATATCATCAGCCAGCCCATGGCCCCTAGTATATAGCCAGCCAGACCCTGACCCCAGTATATAGCTAACCAGCCATTCACCCCAGTATATAGCCAGCTTATGCCCCCTAGTATATAGCTAGCCCACCCAGTATATAGCTCGCAAGCCCATGCCTTCAGTGTATAGCCAACCAGCCCCTGCTCCCATTATACAGCCAGCCAGCCCATTCCCTCCAGTATACTGCCAGAATGTCCGTGCCACCCCAGTATGTAGCCACCCCCTGCCCTATAGTAAATAGCCATCAGTCTATGCCCCCTAATTTATAGCCATCACTTAGTGATGCCATTGTATATGTATGATGTACAGAATAAAGGACCAGATTATCACAGCAGTGATGCCATAGTATAGTATAGTATGTTTTGTGTGCTATGTCAGCAGCTGTCTTTCCAAGTTTGCCAGTTGTGAGGACCATTATATTGGACATTCTAGATGCAGAAAGTGAAACATTTTGCAATACAGGCTCTTAAAGAACACCATAAAAAGAAGTATTAGTGGTTTAAAGGCTGAATATAATATATACAGCATATGGTGGCTCTAAGAAAGGGACATATTTATGCAAATTAGACTAAATTGAAAGTAACATGCAAATCCCATGCTTTCATATATATTAAGCCTTTTCAGTTTATGAAATACTTTTGTCAGCTTCTTTCATGTGGTTGAGCGCAATGCTGAATTGATTTCTGATGTTGTAGCTCCTCCATTCTGTCAGATGAGGTATTATGTCCATGAAAATGATTCCTTTAAATCATTCAGCGTTATGAGTCACACGTCCTGCGGATCAGTACTCTCAGGGTTTAAGTCAATATTCTGCATCCTGTGGTGTTGCTTCCCTTCAATGGGACCTCACATCCCAGGATAATTTCCATAACTAAGTAGGTGTAAAATTATTCCTAGATTGAGCATTCCAATAAAGTTACACATTAGATACATAATTTGTCACATTTTAGACAATACAACGTTATGCTGTGCTGAAGTACTTGGGTGCTCTGATTCCCATTGTTATATTCTACATGTAGTACACAAGGCACACGGAGTGCTGCTTTATAGATGAATGCAGAGGTCTAGAAGTGCGATTGCATGGTAATCTGTGGGAGTGTGAAGTAAATTGTTTAGTAGTACATCTCCTTTTAGTAAGTGATACTGCATGTGTAAAGCTTACCTGGTCTGTGCTGCCAAGCACTTAGGAACATTGCTCGCCTCAACCTGTTTGTTGGTCCTGGCTGTACTCCAGATATATCCAGAGCCACGCAACAATAAATTTGCAGTTTGAGCTAGAAACTATGCAAACCAGAAAGTTTCACAATGTAATGGGGACCTCAATGTTTCTATGTAGGTCTAAAGAAAACATGTCTTTGGTATCAATTGCAAAAAAAGATCTCATAAGTTTTGGACATCCTCTCCTCTGTCATCAGGATTCTAGAAGAGATCCAATCAGAACATAACAAACTTTGAGTATTAATCTCCTGGCAGGATGCAACCATCCATTCTCTAATCTGTTTTAATATCCAATAAGTTATTAACTTAGGTGTAACTTACGACTCACAAGCCAAAGGGGTAAAATTTGCTTGGGGCCTCTACCTACTTTCCTTCAGTACCTTTCTACAGCTCCCATGATGGACGCAGCACTTGTAGCCAGATTCATTGCCAAGGAGCATCAGCAGATATATCTTTCTCCCCCAACCTCAAAAAAAATCTTCACATGTTTTGGAAACAGCACATCAATGATACATCTCTTGGAAGGGAAGGGAAGCTTAGATACAGCAGCTCAGATCTTTGTTTTGTAAACACCTCTATAACGGCTCATTAAGACGGCCATTAGGGGGGCAGTGATTTGGTGGCATGATTTGCGACCGCGTTGCATCCACTCGTCTTCCTATGGAGGTAGAAAGGGTGAGCAGCGCTATAATCTCCTAAAATGAGTGTGTGGGAAAAACATCAGGCAACTTGTGTCATAGATCTCAGATCTCATAGATCTAAAGTGCAAGGTTGTCGGCTTTAGGCCTTAAGCACATGACCGTGGCACACAAACAGTGGCCAACTTAAAGCTGCATTTATTTCTATTGGGCACGTTTATGGTGCGGCATACGCACTCTTAAGCATTGTCCATCACCGCACTGTGAACATGCCAACTGCCCACAGTGCAAAAAGTCAGTCAGTCAGCCAGTAATTACCGCAATACTATAGTATTGCAGTGTATAGAAGGTGCAATCCAGATATTGCACCTTCTAGTCCTCTCCTAGGAAAAAATAAAAAAACTGAAAAAAGTTAAAAGTTATTCCTTTTATTATGATAAAAAAATTGGGTATTGCTGTGTTTGAATAATCCCGATCAATAAATGTAATCTATTATTTAACTTGTTTAGTGAGCGCAGTAAAAAGAAACATCCCCAACAAATTGTGTAAAAATGCTGTGTTTTCGTAAACCTTTGTTTTAAAAAAGAAGTGACACTAAAAAAAATGTGATCAAAAAGTGACACAAACCCCTAAATAGTACCAAGGAAAATAATAGCTCGAACAAAAAGCTACGTCGGTGGTAAAATTACAAAAGTTACGACTTTAGGAAACTGATGATCAAATGATTTTCATAGAATAGTGTTTTTACTGTACAGTATAACATAAGCAAAGCTAAGCAAATATATAAATTAGACATCTGCATCATACTGACTCGCAGAATAAAGATATTAAAGAATAAAGATGTTACTTTTACTGAATGGTAAACGGGGGCAAAATGTTAAATTTAATAAAACACGCCAAAATGAATGTTTTTTTCTCATCCTCTTCCTAAAGAGTTAATACAATTCAATCAATAAATTATAGGCACCCTCAATGGACACTATCAAGAATTGTTTTGCAAAACACAAGCCCTCAACCAATGACATACATAGAAAAGTAAAAAAGTTACGGCTTTTGTGAAAAAAGAAGGAAAGAGTGGGCATGTCCTGAATGGGTTAAATTGCCAGGCATCAAGGAGTATCAAAGTGTCGTAGAGCAGCTTCCGGGCACCCTTAGATTATCAGCCAGGTGACCTCTATAGTTAAGCCACTGGTTATTAAATATACTTTATCACCAACATTTATATCACTAATTTACCAAACCCCTCAGGCAATATTTTTTATAACCCATTTGGAGCAATTGTGTTGGACCACACTTTATTATGATGGTGGGGAAAACTTAAGGTTTAGGGTCCCAAATCAACCATTTTGAAGTCTTTAAGTGTAAAAAAAAGCAAAAAACAACTTTTATACTTACCTAGGTGTAAATCCGTTTTTTTTTGGACAAATGCTTTAAAATCATATGGGTGATTTGGCCCACTAAATCATTGGTCTTACTTGTGTGATTCAGTGGCCCAAATCACTCTGATGGGTTCCCTATAACCTTCATATAATATGATTTTTTATATTGTCTGTAGGATGTGGGGGGGGGGGTATTACTGTTGTGACAATTTTTCTAATATATTTCATTAAGAAGTTACAATGTTACTTTTGTGTTGCTATGGCTAATCTGTCTACCAGAAGACAGGTCACACTCTTCTCTCTCCTGTTTGTTACACAGCTGTGAGTGTTAACCCCTTCTGCTCTCTCATTGGCTGTTGTATGCTATTAGCAGTATTTTCATTGATCAATCTGAAAGTGAACGGATTATGTCTCTGTTCTCAGAGCTGCTTAACAAAAGACAGAGAGATTAAATGTACACAATAACAATATAACTACATTTTATACCAAAATGACACCAAAAATAATAAAAATTAGACTAAAATTTAGAAAAATTAAAAAAATATTGCATAGCTTGCATAGCTGTAAAAAAGGACTAAAGCAAGTATTTGATGTTTTCAGAATCCCATATTCAGTGTGTGAAATATACAGTATACTGTATATATAATGTTTGTCGTTTCACTGAATAAACTCCGCCCTGGGATCTGGACTAACGCTCATAGTTATATATGATGCTGGGAGTCGCTGCCCCCATCGCATCCCTAGGTGGATTACTACCCTGTACTGTAGCCTTTCTTCTTTTAAGTAGAGGACTTTAGACCCTGATGAAGCAGAGGCTCACAGCTTCATAAATAACAGTGATGGTTTAAGTACGGATCCCATCTGAAGTGATACCTAAAGGGATGTCACAGAGTACAATTCTAATACTAAAATGATTTAATATACATGTGGAGATGGGAGAGGGGACATGGTGCTGGGCAGTGTACAGTAATTTGTAAGTAATGTCAAATCCTGGTTTGTAAATTGCTCCAGAGCATGAACTGAGATTTGTATTAGCCTAATGATTACCTGTACGTGGAGGTCATAGGTTTCCTGAGGGAGAAGTCAGCAAATTAGACAAAGGTCGGGGTCAAAATCTTCTGTTCAAAGCACGTCAAAACGTCAGATCACCTTAAAAAGTCAGGGAGGGTAGTGAAGTGAAAGCACTATATGATATTTTGAAATAACATTATGAAAAACTGGAGAAAGTTTGCATCCAATGGGAAGTGGTTGCTAGAATGTAAAAAACATATAACCAATAGCAATAAATATAATCTTTGGCAAATCCCAGTTTTTAACAATGAGCAAGTGTAGTAGATGATTTTTCATGTTGTCTGTGTGAGACAAGGTCCGTTCAGGTAAGGCTGAATAACAGATCAGCAAATGTCGAAAAAGCGTAGAGTATTTATAGGATCAATCTAGAGGCATAACTTATGGCTTCTGGACCTTATAGCAAACACTGTGACAGACATCCCACTCGTCTGGCATGTGCCATTTATAATATACCGGTACTTTTATTTTTTGATACAACAGAGGTACCTTCAGGACCTCTTAAATTCTGGGGCCAAGTTGGCATTGCCATTTCAGCAAATAAATGTTATTGTTTAAATAATAAAAATTATACAATTTTAAAATATATTTTGTATCAATTCCTGATTTTCTGCTGTCCCTCTATAGAAAGCTTCATTGTTTATTAACAGTGGACAGAAATCTGACCATGATCACACAGGTGCACTGCTCAATATATTACACAGCTCTGATTACTCTCTGTGATACTAATGAGCCGTGCACCTGTGTGACCATGGTCAGATTTGTGTCCACTGGAAGTAAATATAGAACCTTTCTATAGAATGGCAGCAAGCAGAGATCTAGAAAATTGTGAGGGATTGATACAGAAAGTATAAAGGAAAATTGGATAGCTTTTTATTATACAAACAATAATATAAATTTTCCGAAATGGAAATACCTCATTAACTTAGGAATACAACATTACCAATGCCAAAACCAAACAGCATTTCGTCCATAAAGAGATATTATCAAATGCCTCATCCTGCTCAAGGCTCACAGGGCTGCAGACATGGGGAAGCTTTTGGTATGTTGTTCGCTTTGCCAAATTGGGAAAAGCTGTATTTGATCCTGCAGTTAGGATTACTACTGGTCTGGCGTGGATGACCAAGGAGGCCATGGATAACAAATGTAAAAAGATTACCACAGATTTGTGGATTTGTAACCATATTTTTATAGTGTAGTCAGGGGCATGGTGCTTGTGTGATGCTTCCTGAAAAAGAGAGAGAATTACATTTACAAGAGAGGCAGTAGTTGGAGTGACTTATTTGCTGGTCTTGTCATCATTGATAACCCAGCAGCACTGGGATTGTGCTGATCCCCGATCCTCTTTATGCTCGTACTCCTGTTAACAGCCATTTTGTAATACTATGCAGCTCTAAGGTACATTTATGATAAACTACACTGATGAACCATTTTGCCACTGACCAGATATCATAAGTGATCTTGATGAGACAAACCTTTTAAGACCGGTGTCTGGCACCTTTTATTGTCTCTTATTTCAAAATTCTCTCATAGTGATCATAATAATTAATCAGCAAGGTGGAGATTTATCATTAAGTTTCTAAAGTAAAACTGTTTTAGTTGCTCATGGAAACCAATCAGAGCTCTGCTTTAATTTTATAAACAGCTGTGGGAGAATGAAAGCTGAGCTCTGGTTGGTGTCCATAGGCAACTTGAACAGTTCTGCTCTAAGAGTCTTATAATAAATATCCCCCACTTTCTAAATAGTACAATCAATAGAATTATAATGTATAATGTCCTTGTATAGTTATTCAATATCAAGTGCTGGTAGCTTGGAATGTCAGTGAACACTCTTCTTTGCCTAGTTTTACCAGTAATAAACTGTTAAGTACATAATATGGTGCATGTTTTATATGTTTTTGGGCTGTCATTACTAGCATCAGTTAAACAACTTGAAATCAAATTTGACACACAATAAATACTACTTGAAAAATGACATATCCACTTTCCCCATGTCTGTTAATAAACTGTTCATGTGACACATTTACAAATTGATAGACTAGTTACTCCTCTAGAGATAGTGGCTCATGGAAAAAGTAGCAGATGTTTGAAAATTTTGATGAATCTGTAAATGACCAAAATGGGCATAATGCAGGACAGTAAACAAACTTATTAAGGATCAGTCAATGTTCCTGTCTGTTATTTAGGTAATGCTTCTATTCCCCATTAAATAATTTTAGTGCATCTTTTCTTGCAATTCTGTTACTGACCTGGGAAGATCTAACAAATGAATGTAAAAAGATCTATTAAAATACTAAAACGTTAACTACATCAATGTAAGTCACTATGACTTCATCACTCACCACCTGACATTATAATACATTCATTTTCATTTGTATATTCTTTCTGTTTTTTCCGTGGGTTTCCTTCCACACTACAAAACATACTGGTAGGTTGATTAGATTGTGAGCGCCATGGGGACAGGGACTGATTTGGCAAGCTCTCTGCAGCGCTGCGTAATCTGTGTGTGCTATATAAATAAAGGAATTATTATTATTATCATTATTTTCAGTCTTTACCCCTTTACGACCTGACCCTATTTTGTTTTTCTGTTTCTATTTTTCAATCGCCATCTTCAAAAATCATAACTTTGATTTTTCATGAGGAAACAAATTGTAACACACATTAAGATGTACAATTTGTTTTAATTTAATATTCCATGCTGTGTACAGGCAGTCTCCTCTGCCCCCTATGACCTCTGGTGAAGCTCTCTGGATGCTTTACTACAGTCCTAAATTGCAATAATCAGCTGCAAAGTGTCTGTAATGAAGCTTTATTGATAATCCTTGGTCCCATTACAGCCAAAAAATGTGAAACTCCAATTGTCAGTGGGCAAAAAAAAATTGTCTAGAACTATAATTAAAATTTTTTTGACTTGCATTCAAATTCTACTTAAGAACAAACCTTTGGACCCTATCTTGTATGTAACCCGGGGACTGCCTGTACTGAGAAGCGTGAAAAAAAATCCCAAATGTGATGAGATTGATGAAAAATGCATTTTTTGCTGAAAAGTTGATGTTTCATTGGTACTATTTTGGGAATGTATAACCTTTTGATCATTTTATATTCAATTTTATATGGGTTGTGAAATGGGGAGACAGTGGCCATTCAGACATTTTTGGTAGTAATTTTCCGTTACAGAGTTCATCACTAAGAATAATTGTTTGAGATATTTTGATAGATTAAAACTTTTGAGATGTGATGATCCCCAACAAGTTTATGATTATGTTTTTTTTTTTTTAATTTAAGATCTAGGTAAAATGGTGGGGGTTGATTTGAACTTATAGATATTTTTTATTTATTTAATTTTTGACTTTTTTTTACAGCTTTTCAGGTTCTCTAAGATTCTTGAACTCTAGTGCTCTAACTGCTTATACCACACATTGCAATACTACTATATTGCAGTGTATGCCAGTTTCACAGGTGATCTGCGGTGGTCTGCCAAATATGTATATTTGTTTGTAGCGTACATAGTATATATGTATTCCCAAGTAAAATTTGTAGGATGCGGATGGCAGTAAAGGTTTGGCCCTGATCCAAAGTTTGCACTGGGGCCTATCGGGCTCTTGTAACCCCACTGACTATGAATGGTGCTTAAATCCTATTCCACACTGGGTCAGGCCAAGTTTCACTGAAATTTTGAAGTAACATTGGCAACTTTGGAGCTGTTGGCAACTACTGTGTATGTCTGTGCTTCCTGGAGGATGATAACAATTAAAAAATTATAATAGTGGTGTAATCCACCCAAGATTATTCCACCCTGTTCCATGTTTAAATGATCAAAAATGTGTTTACCAGTGTGGCTACAATCAAAAGTTACAATAACAAAGTCAGCGTACTCTTCATATAATTGCAGCGGGAGTCCCGATCTGACATCACTGTGCACTATGTTCTTAAATCCATTTGTGATGAGACATGACTTTGTAATATTAAGGGGGTCATGTTGATTTTAGAAACACAATGTATAAAAATCATGGAGATGAATCTGATCTTATCATTGGTACATGGGGCTTATTTATCAGGGCTTCTGCGCCAGCTCCACCTTAGGGGAACACGGAGGAGCATGAAGGGGTGTCAGCTGGCGGGGAGTGGTCCAGCGCGTTTGTTCCCATCCCTGCATCGATGTACTTGCTGCAGCCAGCAAGTAAAAGCCACTTGATGTATCCGGCTGCATCAGGGGGGGGGGGGGCTATCATAACCTTCCATCTGAACCTAAGATTCTGTGTATAATCCATTTACATGGCACTGCTGGGTGCATGTGTCTACAGGCTCTACCCATGTGATGCAGTTTTTACATGCATTAGTTTTTACCAAAACTTTAATCATTTCAAATTGGGTTCTTACACCCAAACACAAGAGTGGATACAAAAGAAAGAAGTACTTTATACCTTTCCACCCTTCTTTATTCACTTCCCCGCAATGGATAAATTAAAAGTAAAAAAATGAAAATAACTCATGCATGTATTTTCTTGTTTGGCCTAAAATGGCATCATACAAATGTAACCATGAATTCCTTAAATTCTATCTTTTATGCTTTATCATGGTCCATTTAGATATGGCGAGGCAGGTCACTAATGAGCGCTCATTAATCATAAACACATACATAAGTGCTCATTTGCATCCATCACAGACTGATGCAAAGTTAATCGCAGAGGATTGTTCTTTCCCTATTCATCTGCACTGAACATCAGCAGGGCGTCCCTGTAGGCACCCCAATCTGACAACAGGTCTCTTATGATCCTAATTTTATCAGAAAAATACTGCACCCATATTTTAAATGAAAAATGTACATTTTCTTCTTTGATCTTAAATGAACATGCAAATATTTTGGAAAGGACATATAGGTGCCATTAGTGTCTGATTGGGGTTTCTTTGGACCACCAGAGAAAATTAATGGGGGGGGGGTCAGACTTCATTATCCCCATGACATAGACTCCAGCAGCCTACACATTGGGTTGTTTTCTGCTGTTTACTGTTTTCAGTAATCGATTGAATCAGGGCCCATCGGAGGATCCTCTAGTACTAGTTGGGCCAGTCTGACAATGTTTGCCATTATTCAAATATCTTTCTTTTTTTTTAAACTTTTTTTTTATTTTACCTGGTAAATATAAATTCAATACATCGAAAATTAACTTAAAGTTAGTAGTTATACTACTAAATGGTTGTATTATAAAGGAGGTAGTCTTTAAAACTACATGTACCTTTGGGTCTGTTATTTTTGGCTCCAAGTCTAGAAATAAGGTAGTAGTGAAGGAGTAGAAAACGGTAGCCTGGAGGATCATAACATGTAAATCCAAAAAGTGAAATTGATCTATAATAGATCATACGCTACAAACAAACTATAATCTTTATCTTTGAATCACAATTTTCTTGTTCATTAATTTTCTAAATCTGGTTTTTGTGTAAGATTGTGTATCTGTTATTTATAGTGGCTGTATGTATATACAAGGTATATGTTTTGAATTTTTTTTGGCGGGGGGGTTTTCTTATTTGAATAAACGGTTTGTTTTTCTGACCATTCCATGAATATTTAAATGCATCCCTTTGTTTCCTTTACTTTGGCTGAACACCCTACAGTGGATCCTATACAAGATGTCTCGTGACAGATGTTCCCACTGTGATTTAGTATATTAGAGGTAAATGTGGCTTGAAGAGACAGCTTTGCAAGTTTATGAGATGTATGATCTTCTCCACCCAGCTTCCTCCTCCCTTCCTCCACTGACAGTAGCATTCCTGGAGTGGTTATACTCATTTAACCCCCTGTGGGTTCAGAGCCATGGGGGAATTCTCAGACAGCCTCCCTACGAGTTCAGGCAAAGAACACACGATCGAAACTGTCAGGAATTTTGGCAGTTTCTCTGATGAGGAAACTATATGTTCTAGAGCGTGTGCCTGAGTGCAGACTTAATCACCTTGCTTATTATCATACACGATGTATAACATGTACATTATTATATATATATATGTAGTATTGTATAGACGCCCTTTGCCATCTACATCTTGAGCCCCCACACCACCACCAAGGTCATATTGTAGAGGGGTTAAATAAATTCTTGATAAAATAGATGGATTGATTTATTTGGATAGACCTGCTGCTCGGTAGGCTTGGTTGGACAATAAAAAGACATGACAGACTGTAATTTACCGTGCAACTTGTCCACTAGAGATAGTGATGACCTATTCAATTCATTGGCAGCCACTCCAGAACAGGTGCTTTGTCATGAGAGGCAGGAATGTGGGTTAGTTCACAGGATGAGGATTGTGTATAATTACCATGAGAATTCATGGCTCCAATGTTGTCATTAAGTGACATGACTGTCATGAGGCACACTGAATAGGAGCTGAAGTATTCGTGGACACAGGTCAAGGAATGCTTTTCTAAGCCAGTGGGGTACCCACACACTTAATGGCTGTAGATATGCTGATGGTTACAGTACATTATCATAAGATGCGTTCCAAAGAGGAAGAAGCAGAAAGATCAATACAGGCAGTCCCCTACTTAAGAACACCCAACTTACAGATGACCCCTAATTACAAACGGACCTCTGGATGTTGGTAATTTACTGCACTTTAGCTTTAGGCTACAATAAACATCTATAGGAGTTATCACAGGTGTCTGCAATCAAGCTTTATTGATAATTTTGGTTATTATGACAATCCAACATTTTTAAAATCCAATTGTCACAAAATTTGGAGTTACAATTAACTGTAATCGTAGAGACTGATTCATAAGATTTTTCTTGGCAAATGTTAAAGAGTTTGGTGCATATTGCAACACACCCAATCCTATTGTTTCGCAAGGTTAAGAGCCACTTATCCATCTCTCACCAGTAAAATAGCATCGGCATGTTATTGCCGGATGGACATGTTAACGGTGAGGAGGTGGAAAAGCTGTCGGTCACATGTTCAGTTCACAGTTATCTCATGTCTATGACTAGGTTGTTTTACAACCTGTTATATCTGTTGAAAGGTCATAATTCTATCATGTGTTCCTAAAGGCACTGTAAGGCTTGGGGATATGCAAAGCTTATGTGAAGCAGAACCGGGGAAATGTTGAACGGGCTACTTTTTTGTGGAAAAATTGTCCATGCCAAGTGTAAACCAACCCATCTCCAATTGGAGAAAAAATTGCATTGCTTGTTTTGTTATTTTATGACATTTCACTACTGCATTGCCAGTTTTTATATTAGGAAACCCCTTTTAGAACAGCATATATATGTTTTACAGTACAGTCCTTTAAAAATGTACGTTATATGCTAACAAAGTCCATACAAAATCATACCTACAACCAGGTAGTAGATAGGAAACCATAGAAATACCCATAAAACATTGTCAAATTAGCACAGAAATGCACAGGTTAGTATTAAATGCCATCATTTTTAGTAAGTTCCTTGCTATGGCTATGGCTGAAGATTCTACATGTGATCAGCTGCTAAGCTGCTATGGCCTTTTAATGGCAATCAAAATTCTGCAATAGTCTCTAATAAGGAAAAAGAAAGCTTACTTTTTTTTGAAGAAATCTATTTTAACTTTACAAATTATTCTCTATAGCAGAGGTGAGGAACCTATGGCTCGGGAGCCAGATGTGGCTCTTTTGTTGGCTGCATCTATTTCATAAATATTGATGCCTGCTGTGTGTGTCTTAGACTGATGATGACTGGACACAGACAGTGATGTTACTGCTGCCTACGTCCTTTGTGCGACCCAGGCCCCATCGCCGCCATTTTCTAAGCCTGGGTCAAAGAGAAGAGAGTGGAAGCGATGAGGAGCTGGCTGCAGGGAGGTGAATATTTTTTTTGCTGTGACTAACTAACTTTTGGGAAGCATGT
Source organism: Engystomops pustulosus (assembly GCA_019512145.1). Taxonomy (NCBI): domain Eukaryota; kingdom Metazoa; phylum Chordata; class Amphibia; order Anura; family Leptodactylidae; genus Engystomops; species Engystomops pustulosus. The sequence continues at coordinate 46,906,268 of CM033642.1, read as the reverse complement.
ACTGTGGCTACCTATATGCTGGGGGGCATGTGCTGTGGCTACCTATATACTGGGGGATATGTGCTGTGGCTACCTATATACTGGGGGCATGTACTGTGGCTAGCTATCTACTTGGGGGCATGTGCTGTGGCTACCTATCTACTGGGGGAATGTGCTGTAGCTACCTATCTACTCGGGGCATATGCAGCAGTAGCTACCTATATACTGGGGGCATGTGCTGTAGCTACCTATCTACAGGGGGGTATGTACTGTAGCTATCTATGTACTGGGGGCATGTGCTGTAACTGCCTATATACTGGGGACATGTGCTGTGGCTAGCTATCTACTTGGGGGCATGTGCTGTGGCGACCCATCTACTTGGGGTATGTGCTGGAGCTACCTATATACTGGGAGGCATGTGCTGTGACTACCAATCTACTTCAGAGCATGTGCAGTAGCTACTTATCTACTGGGGGCATGTGCTGTAGCTACCTATTTACTGGGGGTATGTGCTGTAGCTACCTATCTAGTCGGGGCATATGCAGCAGTAGCTACCTATATACTGGGGGCATGTGCTGTAGCTACCTATCTACTGGGGGTATGTACTGTAGCTACCTATGTACTGGGGGCATGTGCTGTAGCTATCTATTTACTGGGGGAAGGTGCTGTGGATACCTATCTACTGGGGGCATGTACTTTGACTACCTATCTACTGTGTGCATGTGCTGTGGCTACCTATATACTGGAATTCATGTGCATATTGTAGGGCTCTTACGGAATAACATTTTAAAATATGTGGCGTTCATGGCTCTCTCAGCCAAAACGGTTCCTGACCCCTGCTCTATAGACTAAAATGACTAGCGATGAGTGGACCTGACAAAGTTCAGGTTTGACAAGTCCAGCCAAACAAGAATCCCCACAAATAACAACTGCAATTGGTTCTACCTGCATTAGCATATTTTTTTTATTTTACAGGGAAGGAGGCCATAGATAAAAAATATAAAAAGATTACTACGGTCACAGTGCCTGGATCTGAGTAAGTGAGTTCATCATGCTTGAGTTTGATGGTAGGCTTAATAAACATTACCTAAATATGGCCATATACAGGCACTCCCCGGGTTACATACAAGATAGGTTCTGTAGGTTTGTTCTTAAGTTGAGTTTGTATGTAAGTCGGAACCCTATACTTTATTATTCTAACCCCAGTCAAAATTTTTTTGGTCTCTGTGACAATTGGATTTTAAAAATGTTGGATTGTCATAAGAACCAGGATTAACAATAAAGCTTCATTGCAGACACCATTGATAACTGTTACAGCTGTTTATTGTAGCCTGAGGCTAAAGTACAGTAAATTACCAAAATCCAGCGGTCCGTTTGTAACTAGGGGTCGTATGTAAGTCAGGTGTTCTTAAGTAGGGGACTGCCTGTATATGCTAATTTGTTTTATATTGCTTAATATATATGCTTATTTGTAAATTTACTTAAACATAGTGTAGATGCAACTTTGCTTTATTGAGCATGTGCAAGTTTACTATGTTGGTTGTGGCTCAAAATCTTTATATGGCACCCTATGCCAATTTTTTTTAGTTTTTTGAGCTCTTTTAGTGTATTTCGTATGCCAGGTTTATTATAGTGGTTTACACAGTTTCAAAGATGTAGTTTCTTATACTTGAAAAAAAAGTATTTACCTGTTTTTTTTTTGTGTTTTTCAAGCCTACAGATGCGTCTAGCTGCTTGTTTTCTTCTGTTCTTTGGGTGCATCGCCAGCAGCAGGGGGTCTCTGCACAATGTTCAGTAGCTCCTATATCTCAGATGGTGATGCTCCTGCAGTATGGGCAGTGTCGGACTGGGTTTCCTTAGGCCCACCAAAGAAAGTCAATTTGGGGGCCCACTCTTCATTATCCCCCAGGGAATTTACTCTAGAAGCCTCCAAATTGTGGAGTTTTCTGATGGATCTCTGGGGTTCAGTATTGGTTTGAGCCAAGGCCCACCGGAGGATCCTCTGGTACTCTGGTGGGCCAGTCCGACACTGAGTATGGGACACGGCCGCAGAGCCTAGGACGACAAGCAGGTAGGCAGATCTGCAGGGGCTACTTGGGGCAGAGAGTACCCTTTACCCCAGAGTTCAAAAGGTATATTCCCCGCCCCATGTAGCCCCTGCAATTAATTTGCATATCAATATTAATAACTTTATTTTAGGGAAAGTTAAATAAAATGATTATTAAAACTTGACATAAATCTGTATTCAGTCTCTGGATTTAAATAAAATATGTGGAGTAAGATTTCTAAAGAAAAATCAAAAGAAATTAGCATTTCGACACAAATTTATAGTAAAAAAATAATACAAATTTATTGTAAAATTCCTCTCATTATACTTTCAAATAGAAGAATTTTCTGCTATATATTGTTTCGCAAAAGCAATATAGGAAGCAGAGGCTGGGGTCACAGGAAGACCCTAATGCTGGTAGGGACACTATCTGTCACTGTTTAACAAGCAGATACTAAGGGCTCTTTCGCATTGGCGTTGGTGCTTAGCTTCAGTTGCGCATCCATTCCGTTTTGTCTCTGTTGTTCTTCCGTTTTGTCTCCAAGTCCGCAAAACAACCTGAAGTTTTAACATTGCTTTGAAAATATCACACCTGGTTTTTCTGTCTTATCAGTGAAAAAAATAGGACATGTTTCATATTTTTTTCCAAGGACAACAAATCAGTTAAAGTTCCCATAGAAAACAATGGCTTTGTGAGGCATCCGTGGAAATCACTGAACCACAGACATGGAAAACAACACCAATGTGAAAGAGCTGTGTGAATGAGATGTAATAGTTGTATGGCCTACAGGTTTTACACTGGGGTTCGGTGATTATCATTGTCCATGATAATTAGTAGATGCTTCACTTGGCTCAAAAATATTAGGCCGAATTCACAGGACCGTTCCATGATGTATATATGTCCCCATAAACGGCAATTGCTGCACAAAACCGGTGAGTACAATGTGTGTTCACTGTACCGTTCCGTGGCCACAAAAGGATAGAGCATGCTCCATCCTTGCCCCTTTCTACAGCCGTGCGGCATTGTTTTCAATGAACAGAGGAGGGGTCATCTCTCCAGCATGGCTCCCACCTGCCCGTAGTCGGGAGGGCATACATTGGTGTAAATGTAGCCTTAGAACGTAGCAATGAACAGATCTCTTACCAGGATTTTAGCCTGATGTAACCTTGCTCTTTAGTATTTTCTTAGAGGAAGTGTAAGCTTCTAACCACTTTGCAATTTGATAAGCTGGAAGGCATTACCATTCATAGATTAAGGAGGCAAATGCTGGAATGTAAACCCTTGCTCCATTTATCACAACCACACATGCATTTCATCGCTCGCTCTGTAATAAAAGCTTGTCATCAGCAGCCGGTGAAATATTTGGGGTCTAACTACGAAAATGAAATGTGGAATTGGCTGCAGGGTAAATTTTTGGTTACAGCTGAAAGTCCAACGGCAATATTTTTACATGTTAATGTGATATTGTCTTTCTTGCATTCATTAGCAAAGAATTGATAATTAAACATATCAGTGTATGAATGCATATGGGGAACATGAGGTATATTTGTATAATTTATAATTTATTATTATCTTTAAAAATGTACTTTTTTTTTTTTTTTTGGAACAGTTTTTTGACATTATTGGATAAACATACTCGATTTGCAGGTACTATGGGCCAAACCTGGCAATATTACTTGACAAGTGGTTTCTGGTGTGTCTATTGCTCTACTTAAAGGGATTGTGCCATTAGCCATTTAATTTGGAACTTTTAAAAAAAATTTGGTGATGATTTTCCAATAGCGATATTACACAGAAATGGACTATGTATTCAATTGTATAGGTTATTTACTGTGATTTCTAGCCTGAATCCATTTAGGGTATCTGATCCTCAGTCTTTGAATAGCTGAGAATCCCTTTTAAACCATGTTGTCAAATTTGTTAACCTTTTTTTCTACATAAATATCCATTTTTAGCTAAATAGTGAATATTATACATTAAAATGTGGTCATGAAACATGAGTTTTAGAGGCTGTGGGTGTAGATAATGGCCCTATTTTCACTTTGTGTTACTCATTTATTTAGGAGGAAACAGGCTGCCATGCAGGGTGGAATAGTGGCACTCCACTCCAGTGGGCAGTCAGAATAGGGTGCACTCGACTCCCTGTATTCCCTCCTCCCCTCCCCGATCCAGTGTGCTAATTTGCAGCGCATCAGGGAAACTTTCAGATTCCTTACTCGGATGTTCTACATGTATCTAACAAGCCACAGGCTACTGTAATTTAGCTACTGTGGGAGCACCGTTAAGGGGCTTCTGTAGGGGACTCTGTGATTGTTATCTGGTCCTGTTTATGTGTAGTAAGTTTAGTTCTGGTAACATTTCTATTTTATAACCTTGGTTCTGGTCCTACTTCTTTGTAGTAATTATAGTTCCGGTGCTATTTCTACGTAGTAATTTTGGTTCTGGCCCTGTATCTGTGTAGCAAGCTTAGTTCTGGTAGTGGGCTTGGTTTTGGTAATGTTTCTATGTAGTAAGCTTGGTTAATAGTAATAATAATTTTATTTATATAGCTCCATCATATTCCGAAGCACTTTACAAATCATGGGGGACATATACAAATAAAATAAGGCATTAAAGAGTGAAAATATTGTCATATCGAACCATAGGAGTAAGGGTGCTGCTAGCAAGAGCTTACAATCTATGAGGATGAGGGGGTGACATAAGAGCTTACAGTCTATGAGGATGAGGGGGTGACACAAGAGCTTACAGTCTATAAGGATGAGGGGGTGACACAAGAGGTATAAGAACTTGTATAATGGTCCTGCCATTCTTTATAAAGGAACAGAGTAAAATAATTTAATACATGAAAATGCTGCTGCTTGAACCTGTCCTCAGCCTCCATCTTATAAACAGAGTCCAAGGTGAAAGGGATTACAGAGAAGCCTGGAGCTTGGTATTTGGTTTTTGCCGAATAACAGACGGGGGGAGGACATGGGGGGGGGGGGGGGGGTAAAGAGAGTTGAAGCGTCATGTAGTTTTTGAAACTTCCAGTGCCAAATCTGTGTTGTAATATTGGCTTTGACACTGCCCCCATGTATTATATCTAGTTTTTAAGTTTTTTATATTGCTGTTTTTATGCACAAAATATCAAATAATTCACAAACACTAGGCCATTGGGGAGGCCACAATCTATTTATGGCCTAGGACCAGTGATAGCCTTAAACTTAGACTGATATGACACCACATCACAAGCATAACATGGGAAACTAATGTGTAAGGGGAGCCCAAAATTACTGTTGCCAGTCCTGGCACGAAATACTAATAAAGTGAACATCAGGCCATTTGAACATAAGGGCAGTATGCAAGGGCCTCAATATAGTCATTTAGAACGAACATTTCTATACTGGCAGATAGATCACCAGTTTAGTAACTGGGAGTTGTAGTTCAGCAGCAGTTGGAGTTGTATACGTAATACTCACTGACTCATTCTTCATCCATTTTTCTGTATAATGAGACTCACTACATTTATAGATAAAAGATTTCTTCACTCTTGATGGGATTTGCTTTGTTTGATATTTATCATGTAATTGACCTTATAATAATTAAGTTTTCCCTGGGGGTTCTAAACAACTTAAAAAAGACAGAACATTAAAGGACAAAACAATTGCATCAAAGGAATCAAAGAAAACATAGTAATTGATTTCAATAGGATTATAACCTTTCATGATGGATTTACATACACACTCTGCACTATAAGGCAAAATAAGGCATGATTTCTTTTGTAAGAAAACAACCATTCCTATCTGTGTGGACCATAAATGTATGAAGAGAAGGCAGAAGATTAGTCCAGGCTTTTCTTCATGCTGCCAGTTTTAGTCACCCAGCATTGGATGCCTTGGCGTTTGCTGTCTCCCTTCATGGTCTTTTTGTGACCCTTTCGCATTTTAGATAGGTGTCAGCTAATGCTGGATGTGGCATATGCCTTGAGTGCTGTTTTTAGGGGAACAAACAGTGTATTCTGAATACAGAATTATATACTGTATAAAGTGGTCACTAAATATGAATTTTATAGGCCCTTGATGGAGATAAAAACCCAGTTTGCCATGTCAATACTGTGTGCACAGTAGGATAGCTGATAAATCACCATGGGTTGCCACGCCTTTGGGGAATGACCCTTACACAGGGGTCCCCTAAGACCATCAGAAATATGTTTTTTCCAATGGTCTTGGAAACCGAGACACTGTAAGTCAGAGTAGCGGCTCCTACCACCTACATTTCACAGCGGAGCATCTATGCTCTCCATATATCACACAGCTCACAAGTGTATGATCTATGTGAAAGCAGATGTGACTCAAATAACGTGTGATGACATGGCCATCTGCACCACTTCAAAAGCTGCAGAGGCCTATGGCCTTTGAAGGCATGATGTCAACGTGCGTCCCCTGTGGCACAGCTGCGACTTTTGGAGTGAAGAGAGCCACAAGCGCAAATAGAAGGCAAAGAGAGGAACAAGGTAAGTATGTTTTATTTTTTTTTCCATATGCTTCTGGGATTATCACTGGACTTTTGGGACATCACAGTGACTGCAGACTACTGGGGGTATCACTGTAACTGCTGGCTACAGTGAGGCATCACTTTCACTGCTGTCTGCTGGGGCATTAATGTGACTACTTACTACTGTAATAGTAATAATAATAATTCCTTTATATAGTTCACACAGATTACCCAGGGATACACAGAGCTTGCCAAATCAGATCCTGTCTCCATGGGGCTCACAATCTAATCAACCTACAAGTATGTTTTGGAGTGTGGGAGGAAACCGGAGGACACCCATGCAAACAACATCCAAATTATTTGCAGATGTTGAACCCAGGTCCCCAGCGCTGCAAGGCCGTAGTGCTAACCACTAAACCACTCTGCTGTGAGGCATCACTGTGATTGCAGGCTAATGGGGGCTTATCTCTGACTGTTGGCTACTGGGGGCATCATTTTGACTACTGGCTGCTGGGGCATCACTGTGACAATTGGCTGCTAGGGGCATTAATGTGACTATTGGCGACTAGGGGCATCCCTATGACTTCTGGCTACTGGAGGCATCTCTGTGACTTCTGGCTACCAGAGCAGGAACTATGACTACTGGCTACAAGGGGCATCACTGTGACTGCAGGCTACTGGAGGCATCCTGGCTACTGGGGACATTAATATCTCTACTGGCTACTAGTGGCATCACTATGACTACTGTATACTATGGACATCAATGTAACTGCTGGCTACTGAGGGCATCAATGTGTCTATTGGCTACTGGGGGCATCACTATGAGTACTGGATAATAGGGACATCATTAAGACTACTGACTACTAAGGGCATCACTATGGGTATTATTACGATTCAAAACAGTAGCAAAATTGAAGTTATAAAATAGCAACAATGAAGCAATGAGATAGCAATGATTGGGGGTCACCACAACATTAGGAACTGTACTAGGAAGGTTAAGAACTACTGCTGTAGAGGCTTGTAACTCTGTAGCCAATACTTCAACAACCTGAGGGCTGCCCTTCAAGAAGCCAACTAGTAATCTTGTGAACTGCATGAGAAATCATGGTCAAGCTGTAATTGATGCTCAAGGCCAAGGACAAATAGCAAGTTATTCAGACAGTGACATACTCATCACTGTTGTTGGATTTTGTTTAACTAAATAGTTTGAGAAGAGGAAATCACAATTGCATGCATCTACTTAAATGCTCTATATATGATACAATGGGGCACATTTACTAAGGGTCACGCACTGCACTTTTGTCGGACTCTGCACATTCTTCATGGCTAAAACGGCTTGCACGGGTATTTAAGAAGTGTATGCCCTGCGATTGATGTACAGAGGACACTTTTATGGTGCAGCTGCACTGGCCTCCATGCAACACAAATTAGGGGACGTGCCGTCGGACGGTCCGATTTATTCGGACCGAGCTCCATATTTATTTAGCAAATTGTGTTGCATGCCTGTGTTAGAAGTGCACCACAAAAAAGATGGTGCCACTGTCAGACCCGTATGGGGAAGCAACACATTCATGATTTTAGTGAATCGCCGCATGCAGCATTATACACGGACAATGCACTTTATGTGAACTCCAGTGACCTTGTAAGTAAATGTGCCCCAATATCTCTGCAGCTTGAACTATATATATTTTTCATAAATCTTACCTAAAAGCCAAATTTCCCTTTATTCCTAAGTTTTTGTAAACAGAATATACCAAAATCCAGGTAACATTGGTCCCTGGGATTCCACCACGCTAATAACACAGAGAGTACAAATGGGGAGAGACCACTATAAAACATAACCTTTAATACTTCTAATAAAATCTGGGGAAAGGATCCTAAAGAGACAAAAAGATAAAAAATCTGACCATACACACCATACACCATAACTGTTGACTAAATGCTCTGTATAGGCAAGTTAAGCTTTAAGCTTCCCATTTGGGAAAATTAATGGTATTGTTTGTATGATGAAAGATTATCCAGTTTTCCAATATACTTTCTATATACTTTCTATTCCTCATGGTTTTCTAGATCTCTGCTTGATGTCTTGCTTTAGAAGACTCCTATGTTTACTTCCAGTGGACAGAAATCTGACCATGGTCACACAGGTGCACGGCTCGTTAGTATCATAGAGAGTAACCAGCTGTGTGATATAACGAGCTGTGCACCTGTGTGACCATGGTCAGATTTCTGTCCACTGGGAGCAAACATAGGAGCTTTCTATAGAATAACAGCAAGCAGAGATATTAAAAACTGTGAGCAATTGCTACAAAAGGTATATTGTAAAATTGTATAACTTTTTATAATACACACAATAACATTAATTTGCTGAAATGGGAATACCATTTAATTCAAAAGGGGTATAAAAGCTTGATTGGAACAATATACTGCCCCATGCTATTAATTCGCCTCATACCTTGATATTTTTACTCGATTTTACAAGGTATTACTTTGGGAGAGAGTTGGTCAGTATCTCCAAAGTGATGGTGCACAAAAGGATGAGGTCAGGGAGACATATGTTTTGAAAGAGGGATAGGAAAAGGAACACAGATATGAATTCCTACATAGGGTAATTGCATAGAAAACAATTGCTGTCTGCAAAAGAATTCCTAAATCACCCTATGCATGAGGAGGTACCCTGTTGTTCTCTAGGTACCTCAACTTGGAGTGGCAATGCTAAACAATAGCCCCCCCTGCCCGGAAACTATCCCTAGATGGGGCATTGTGTCCCTATTTCTATGACCCTCAGTGTTTCCTGAGGCTCAATAGCAGTGGGTCAGTGCACCTTTGAAAAAGTTTGTTCTGTCTCTTGAGGATCCTTTCCCCAAATTTCATTAGAAGTATTAAAGGTTATGTTGTATAGTGGTCTCTCCCCATTTGTACTCTCTCAAGTTTTTGTGAGTAGTATATATAGACATGCACAGTTATGTTTTTTTAAAAAAAAGAGTGGCTAACAACTCATTACTTTCCATATGACCGAATACTATTATAGAATGGTGGTCTGATATAATGTTGTATATCGCCATCTGATCATTTCCAAGAATCAGAGCAGGAATTATGTTTATTACTTATGTTATCATATTTAATGGATTCATATATAAAACACTCTGTCAATACACATAATTGCAGATGAAGGTATTGTTGATAAAATATGTTGACACCAATCAGTGCCATAGGTTAAGCTAATGTCATGTTATATCATGTAAGCAGCAGCAATCATGCAAAGGTGCTGAACGCCATCCATACCAGAATGAATATAATATGGGGTGAAACTTGTTTCTATTTCTGGAATGCCAATTAAAATGTGTTAAATAATTTAGTGACAGAATAATTAATCAAGTAACTTTATCTGACGTGAGAAAAACTAATAAATCAGGGAGGAGACTACATGAAGAATGGAGGCAATAAAATATAGCAAAAACCAAAACGACAAGAATGATTAGCACCATACAGCAGTATCTGGCACAATAAAATAGACCAATAATCTTTAGTGTTGACTGCACTTCACTGTGTGTGACCTTCTGTGATGAATGAGGGATCAATCATAGATGATTACTGGAAAATGAATGAATTATGACTGCAACTGGAGAGCTTCCAAGATCAGCTGCCATTCATTGCTGTCCTAGAAAATCTACATTGTGTTGGGGAATACAAAGACAATATGATGTTTATGGAAAACCCAAATCCTTACCAAAAACTAAGATGCAATACTGAGTGTATATCCACATATTACAGTATATCCTTGTAGAGTGAACAGTCAATGAGAACTGTTTGAATCTGAGAATTCTGTTTATTCTTTTATTCATCTCAACATTTTCAATCAGGCAGGGTATAAAATATATTTTGTAGAATTCCAGCTTTACTGTTTACCTATAAAAAGTCATTTGAAAATGAGCAGAATAGTCAGCACTTAGACATGCATGGCTTAATCTTTAAAACAAGCATATACTACTGGGAGGATCAACCAGGTAGCTGGGCGGGGGGGGGGGGGGGGTGGATGACTCCTCAGACCCGGCTACCTGGTTGAGTCAAGTTTAGAGGTCACAGGTGGAGTGTCACTTCAGAATGTCCGGTTCTATAGTAGCTAGAAACATTTTTCAGATCGCACCAGGCATGTGATTCTTTGAGCTACAGAACAGGAAATACCGACGGTTAAAGCCATACAATGAATGTGAACTGCAGATAAATTAATTTCATCCACAAGCCTGGATATGATTTAATAGATTAGATTCTTATTTTGAGTATGACACCATGTTACTACGGAATTCAAGATAGAGGTGCCTGAAGTGACACTCCTCATTCAGCCTCTAGACTCATCTCAGGCAAAATATGACTCTTCTCTGCTCATTTTCACATGGCTTTGGAGGAGATTTTTATAATAGGTATATCTTGGGTTCATTAAGGCCCTAAGATACCCACGCCATTATTGATTAGCATCATTACACAGAAACTATATCCCTGACACCCCTATTATCTTGCATAGTGCTTAAAACCCCAAACATTTTTTACTTCAGTTTATAAAACTGCATCAGATATTATTTTTTGTAGGGCACGCTGAAATTTTTATTGTTACTATTTTGTATGACCTATAGGACCTTTTAAATCCCTTTGTGGGTAAACCCTTTTAATTCTGCTGCCTGGCTAATCCATCTGTCTCCTTACTTTTCTTCCACTCCTCTTTGCCAGTCTCCCCACTGGTTGCCCATTGCACTTCAAATTCAATTCAAAATACTAACCATGACTTACAAAGCCGTCCACAACCTGTCTCCTCCATATATCTATGAACTTGTCATCCAATACCATCCCACACACAATCTTCATTCCTCACAGGACCTTCAGCTCACTCTATTACCATCCGCTCTTCTTACAACTGTCTCTAGGATTTCTCCCGTGCATCCCCCAAACTCTCTACCAAAATGTGTCAGACTGTCCCCCACTTTCCAAACCTTCAAACGTAATCTGAAAACCCACCTGTTCAGGATCACCTACAATACACAATAACTACACTGCTCTCTCACCCAGTGTCTCCATCTTCCCTCCCATATATGTAAATTGTGAGCCCTCAAGGGTAGGGTCCTACTCCATTAGTCTCCTGATCACTATAGTCTTGTATTTGTACTTGCATTTGTTCTTGTCCCGATGTAACATCTGTGAATCACTTATTGATTATACAAAACCATGGTATTAATGGTGCTTTATAAATAATAATAATAATAATAATAATAATAATAATAATAATCTGGAACTACAAATGGATGGGAATATTAGATTGGTGGATACTTGACTGCCAGCACTACATTGATCAACTGACCGAAGGGGCTCTACCTTTATGTTACTGGGGTTTAGGATCCCAAACTTAGTAGCCCCAGTTAGCTCCCAGTTAGCCTGGCATGCACAACAAATCAATGTGGACTTTCCTTAGCTAGATATGGACAACCAAACCTGGTGACAAGTTTCGTTTGAACACTTCTTTACAGATATCCCCTTACTGAGAACTCCTTAGGTAAAAGTGGATGCATACCCAGTGAAATTTATAGAACTTGTCATGGAATAACAGCCTCATGATTCATATCTGACACATGCCTCACTAGTGGAAATGCCATTATTATTACTAATTTATTTATTTCTGCATTGCATCTGTGGAGGTAAAGGTAAAGCACACATAACTTGTGAAAATACAATTGGACACATTTACTGACCTGTCCAAGTCACGATCCGCGATCCGGAATTCCCAACGAACATGGATTGTACCACGATTCACTCAGATCCGCCGGAGTTCACCTTCTTCTTCCGGGTGCATGTAAGTGCATGGCTTGCGACACAATTTTAAAGTTAAATCCTGTGGTTTGTCCGAATCCGTCGGATTGTCCGATGGCCCGACCCCCAATTTGTGTTGCATGGAAGCATGTTGAGATATTGTTTAGTTGATTTAGAGGTATATTTATAGAATGTTTAAGATGCATAAAGAATGTATTGTTGTAAAAAAATTGGGGCACATTTATTTACCCGGCCACTGGAGTTCACCAAAAGTGCATTGTCTGATTATAATGCTGCGATTCCCTAAGATTGTGCGCTCGATATCCAGCATGTGTCTCTTTCCGCCAGAGAGGTCCGACAGAGTTCACAATCTTTTCGTGGTGTATGTAAGTGCATTGTCTTGTGACACAATTTGAATGTTAAACCCGTCGCATGACACCAGTGCAGCTGTGCCAAAATCCCAGCACAGACACTTGCTAAATACCTGTCCAAGCCATGCAATCCCCGAAAACAGCGCACAGTCAGATGAAAGTGCCCTCTGTGCCCCTTAGTAAATGAGCCCCAATATGTTTGATGAATGTTTTGTAGATACCTGTATCTGGTTCTGTGAGACTTTGCTATTACTGGTCATAGTAGTATGTAGCATTAGGAAGGATATGTTAATCCATTCATTTTTAATTTTTTGCCAGTCCGAGTAGGTCACGTGATAATGTGGTCACGTGACCAACAAGCGGGCGTTTTAAAACTGCATCATTTACACAGCTAATTGACCATGATCAGCTAAGCTGAAACGCGTAGATCAATGCTGTTTACCCTGTTTATCGTCTGATGTACTAATGTTTTTATGGAATAAAGGAATTTAAGGATTTTCTGCTACTGTTTGGAGTGCTGGATTCATGTTTCTAAATGCTTGTTCATTTTTAGCTCAGGACTGGCACTGTTACAAGCTGCAGCTTGGAACGGTGAGCGTGTAGCATTCTTTTGTTAGATTAATGAAGAAGATGCACCGATCTTCATAAATGTGGCGCACATTAGTAAACTATTAGTAAATGTGGGCCATAATCTGCTTCCTCAACCATCAAATTTGTTACAATCCCCTTTATATCAACTACCAAATAGACAGTTCTACAAGGACTTTTCCTAAATCCTCAAACGACCTATGATTCAAGATCCAAACTGTCATAAAATGTTATTTTTAAGTTATAATATATCTTTCAATGACAGACAAGTTATGTGCAGTTTTATGTATGAAACTAAAATCTTCCCTGTGATTATCAGACAAAACATCCTTCCTGTATTGAAAAATGTCAGTCTAAGTGACATAATAAAAAAGAAGGTAAATGTAAACGGTAAATCCTCATAAATTGCTACTAGGCTCAATCAAATCTCATATAAAGCACTTTCTTGGACAGAAATCTGCTTCACATTCTTTCCTAGGGCTTGTTCCTCTTCTTACTTATTTCACAGTTTACAAATCACATGATTGTTCTTGTCCAAACGTCAAATCTGAGAATCTTATCCTCAGCTTAAACAAATAGATGGCACATTTTATGGTAACCTTTATTTTGTCAGACGTGGTCTTCATTTCCTCTTCCTCTGAACAAATATACTTTTCATGAATAATCTTTATCTTCACTCACCATAACGTAGATTCACAGTTTAATCCCAGAGATAAATTATTGCGGTGCTCAGCACTTTCCTAGCTGTAATCCAAAGTGTCATTAACCATTGTATGAGCCCTCAATATGGTACCCTACAAAACAAACAGTGCAAGGAAGTAATAACTGCCTGTTCTATTCCTTGTTTAGTGAACAATTGGCCTATAATATTATAGCAAATTCTGTACAGTATATTAAAATAATTGACATTGATGTGTCACTGAAGAGCACATTAACCTGACAGATGTACTTAAAGGGGTTGTCCAGGTATATAAATATTTACTATATGGTTGGAGGGGTTTTAAAAATGGTACATTTCTTATACTCTCTCCCTGCTCCCTTTCCGTCCGTCATTGCAGAGTCTCTGTTTGTATACAGAGGCTTATACTCACAATAATACATGTCACTCAATGGAGTTGCACAATGGGGTGCACAAATAGGATAAAGCTCCATCTTGTAAAATTTTAAAAATTGGCTCTCCCTTGGGTTTAGTGCTCAAAACATTCCTAATGAGCACTTAACCAAAGGGAGTGCCAATTTTTTGTTAATGTATACAGAGCGCCATCCTGACCGCTGCTGAATGCCTCACAAGAGCTACAGCGGGTGTGCGGCTGTGGTTGGAACAGCACCACCAGCCTTTACATACATACAGTGACATAGCAGTGATGGGTAACGCCTCAAGTGAACTAGAGCAAGGGAGCTAAGATCCCCCCCAACCATATACATGTACTGTATAATATATTTAATATAACAGGGCATCCGCTTTAAAGCTGGGGTCACATTAGAAAGACAAACTGTGGACTAACCACCCATAGTATTTGGTTGCTGTCAAAGGGCCTTGAAGCTTCTGAATGCCCTCTCCCTTTGGTAAAGTAAGGAATCGATTTTACGATTTCCTAATATATTCTATACAGATGAGCAGTATGAAGAAATGTTCCATTAATATACACACTTCAACAGTGCAACTATTTTGTGTAGCATAAACTTCATCTAACTTTTGGATAATCTTTACTTTTCCTTATCTTTAGTGTTGCTGCGCTATTAGTTGTAGGGTCTAAAGGAACTCTAAACAATCCCTCCTGTAAAAAGCAAGCCCTCCCATACCTATGTCAATGGTAAATTGAAACTGAGTCCAACAAAACCAATAAGAAAACAGGATCTCTCAGGATTTCGATGCCTAGAATAGCTGCTTGGCAGACTATTCTTTTTGCCAATATACAACATAAACATAATAGAATAAATACTAACAGTAGCAGGAACAGGACCTTGCCTCTACCATCAACTCACAAAATAGAAATAATAGTTTATGCTTATTGACTGGTTCTCCACACATCCTGAGACTAATATGCAGGTACGTAACTACAGTGATAGCAGCCATAGCAGCTACTGTGGGGGCTGCAGTGTCAGGGGGCCCCAGCATATAACCTGACACACTAAAGAATGGAGGATGTGCACCATTCTATACATACTATGTTACATATTATCTTCTACAGTAAATAGCTTGTGGACTCAGATAAGAAATGTCAGGAGAGGGGACAGCAGAACTAGGAATCTCTGACAGGGGTGGCTCCAGGGTTCAGTGGGCGACAGAGCCTCATTGGGCCCCTTTGCAGTGAATTCAAGTGGAGGCATTAAAAATTCAGTAACTGAAACAGTTCCCTGTTCCCTAAAATATTTCCTATCATACCAAACAGTCCCCTCATGGTTATTTTACATAAAGCCCACCCCCACCCCCATGGATTCCTAATGTACAGCCTTAGGTGCCCCCCCACTTTGGGTGTCGGCACTTGCCCAGGCATGCCCAGTACAGGAGCTAGCCCTGATCTCTGATCTCTAGCTTCCTGTGGTCTACTTCCCCCATGTGTTCTGTAGTTACAGGGACAGATATGTGCCCTCAACCTCCCTGGGATAAGAAGATCGCCTGGCGAAGGGAGAAGGGGGCCCCATTTAGAAGTCTGCTATGGGGTCCAGTCTTTCCTAGCTATGTCCTTCTAGGTTGGAATATATAAAGAAATTAGCAACCAATTATTAATAATATCACCTTTTCTGTGGATTCTTCTCGTGTGAATATATGGTACTATTTCACTTTCCATATAGGAAAATAATACTTTGCAAGTAGTGGTTTCTCATGCTGTGCAGGTCAGAGCTAACAAAATATCATAATTCCCAGGCAGGTTCCTGGTGTAACCAGTGGCATATAGAGAGTTTTAAAGTGGAAATATCTGATAAAGTGAACTCACTGTTTACACAGCACTTACAACAGCTTCCATTCTCTCTCTATGACACCAGCTACGTGTATTTGTAACAAGCTGCGGAAGAGCCCCGGCGGGACCTGGGGCCAAGCGATTCATGGAACATTAACTCTGCAGATCAACAATATTCAAATGAGTCATTGTTCTTCACTAAAGCCAAAACAAACAGAGGGAGGTAGTCGGCCCCAGCTCTGCCCTTGGCCCAAACACATATGAAATACAGTTTAATTACTCTTTCCACAGAGGGGGAAACACATAGGGGAGGTTTCCCCAGTGTCACACCCATAGAACAGGCAGACACTTTATTATACATACAAAGCTGGCTACGCCCATCATGCTTGTGTAACAAGAGTAAAACTAATTCAGCAGGGAATACTGTAAGCAGAGAACATAAATAAGGATCATATACCGTAGTAAGCAAGTTGTTATTTTCATTTTTGTCTTATTGGATAGAAAGTATTGTTATGTGCAAGTTACCTTACATTCACTTTGTTACATTGTGTTATAAATTTTTATAAACATAATCATTATCACAATAATAGATATTTGGATTTTTTTTCATTAGAATTATGGAATTTGGATTTTCTTTTATTAGGAATTTTCAGAGAATGGCCAGAAATAATCATTTAAAATATTTCTCTGTTATAAGTATCCTATAGTCTTACCACCAACACTGAATAAATTAGAAAATATTTGTTTAGGACTATTTGAAATTAGAAATTTGCATTGTCATGCACCTCTATATTATTTATATGGATTTACATTGGCAAATTCCATGAGAAAGTCCTTCACACTCAGCACTATACTATTTACTCAGAGACTAATTGTTTTAGCTATTATTTAGCTATTATATATCATGTCACAAGCCTATGTGAATTGATGTATAATTTGATAATTCATTTGTTTACGGTAGAACTGGAGATAGAATGTAACTTTTTCCCACCTTTGCATAATTATTTGCTTATTCCTTACCCAGAATCTTTACTGTACACCTGTAGATGTAGCCTGCAAAGCCACCTCCTTATGGAGAATGATTTTCTTGTTTACCCACGTATATGGCCTGTCACCATGCCAAGCCATTCCCCTTTACTATACTAATGAGGAGTAATGATTCAGAAACAGTACTGTCGACTGCTGTTCCTTATGTTCATAGGCTAATGTGAGAAATATAATTTAGAGTGTAGAAATAAATAGAAGCTGCACATAAAAACGCACATAATTAATGCCTCCAGATTAAAAAAAATCTTCTCTTGTAGCTATCACACCCAACTCTCTCTCTCTCTTTCAGTTGAGTACATTTGTTACAGTGGCAAGACAATAGAAAGCCACTGCCAGTGTGTGAGGCTTCCTTCAGTTCATAAAGAAGGATGAGGCATGTTAAAATCTAACATGCCCAATCATTCATTCCCCTAGTATCTCCTTGATATCTCAATATTAAGGAACTTTAAAATGTATCAATGGCATTTGCACTAAAACAAAGTTTGGCTTAATGTACATGGCCAGGCTAAGGCTAGGGTCACATCCTTTATCCCTTCTGCTTCATTCTAGAAGGAGAGCAATGAAAATAAGTTAAAAATTGAGGGGCACCAACAGAGAGCAAAAGATCCCTTTGACTATAATGACGTCTACTGAGAGCACTTTGTCGGATAGAAAAGTTCTGCATGTTTGGACATTTTTGTTAGAATCTGTCACATAGGTATATAACTGGCTTAAGTCTTTTTACTAAATAAAAAACAACAGTAGAGAACTTACTGTAAGAAAAAAAGAGATATATTTTCTTACCTCTTTTACCTGTGATATCTATCTGTGCAAAATGCATCCTTATATTATGGCATTACAAATAACAGTATTATTTTTTGGGGAAATAGGGCAGTTTGATTTTCATCGCTTTTTCCTACTTTAACTATAGCTTTTTTGCATTTTACAATGACCCACATTTACTAAGAACAGTGTAAACTGTACTATGTGCAGTTTGCCTGTGTAGTGTGCAGAGGGCGCCAGTTTCAGGATTTCTGGTGCTCGTTCTTCATGAATCTGGTGCTTCCTGCACTGCCCCAACAGAGTGCACCAACTTTTTTTTGGGGGGGGGCACCTTTAACATGAGGCATGCAACACATTTCTGTCAGACTTTGTAGATAAATGTGCCACATGGTCCTACTGTGCACCCGAACACCCATGCCGACACTGCACAAATGTGCCACGGACATTTCTTAAAAGCAGTTTGCACTCAAAACAACGTGCAAAGTGGGACAGAAAACTGGTGCAAGGACCTAAGTAAATGTGGGTCTATATGTCTTGATTTGTTAGCATAGCAGGGAGGATATTATCTGTCTTACTGTCTTACACATAAAAGGTGATAATCTACTGTAATAAATTTATCTATATAAATGTATTAATACACTGTATATGCATATGTCCATAATGCTTTTCTATTCAGAGATAGTCCTCCATTGCAGCAATTTGTTTGTACTCTTTCTTAAAAGTAAGCAAAGCAAAAGTAAAAACCTTAACTGAACATTTACAAATATTTTCATTATTCAATCAATAGTGAAAATGATAATAGTAGCCTTTTTATTGGATTTCATTCATTCATTCACTTTCTCTTTTGTCTCAGTATATCTGAAAATAGTTCTGAAGTCTGTAACATCAGATAGATAAAGAAAGGAGGCTAAAGCTTAACTCCTTATATACTTGGATAATATTTCACTTGATAATTCATAGTGAAATGATAATAGTAGACTTTTTAATTGATTTCATTTACTCTCTCTTCTGTCTCAGTATATCTGAAAATAGTTCTGAACCCTGTAACAGCAGATAGATAAAGAAAGGAGGCTAAAGTTTAACTCCTTACAGACTTGGATAATATTTCACTTGTTAATTCATCTCTATAATGACTCCTTACAGACCAAGTCAAACATTTTACTGTAAGGAGGTAAATCATCACAAACTTTTACTTTTCTATATATGTTAATAGAAGGTAAAACTTATTCAGACACATGGAGGAATAAAGACAAAGAGAAAAAGGACAAAAGTTGCACATTTTTATGAATAAAATATATATCAAAGTTTACTATAATCATCTACCGTATATACTCGTGTATAAGCCAAGTTTTTCAGCACAAAAAATGTGCTGAAAAACGTCCCCTCGGTTTATACACGAGTCAATACTCGTAAAAAATAATTAAAAATGGACAAATAAAAAAAATAAACTTTCTTGCGTTCTATAGTATTTACTGTTACACTGTATTCATTATAGTATATTTGTACAAATAATACTACTATAGATATGTCTGTTGAGTCACAGAGTCAAAGTAGAGAATTAAATAGCAAAAGATCATATTATCATTTAGAACGTCATAATTATATTCTAATCTATATTTCTGCTGACTTATGACTATATCAGAACATTACAAGCCTCAAAGGAAGAACTGCTAATAATTAGAGAATTCGAAGCCTAACTATGGAACACAGTGATCTCATAGGTCAGTAGATATCCTTACCCTTCCCTTACACAGCTGTACCTACATCCTTCTCTCCGTTTTCCATAAACTTTAAAACCATAGAATTTACCTCTATGATAGTTGATAAGAAATTAATATTCATAGATTCAGATATTTAAAATCTGTAAACAATTGAGGGACTTCTATATGTAACATGTGATTTGTATCTGAAGTATTACAACATATCTATACCATCCAGGGGCATTGCAATCTTTTCGTTAGTGCCCCAAATGTCTAGTGAGAGGTGCAATAATCAGCTGTATCGGATATTACAGACACAGATGACTACCATGTACAGGTTTCCTACCGGATGCGATCCTCCGTACAGATCATGTACAATGCATGAATGACCTTGTGCTTTCAGCCAATCACATATGGTCACATAAGGTCAGCCAATAATGTCATGTGACCTCCTAAGGTCCTTGCTGTCTTGCAAAAAGAGTTGAGCTGTAACACACAAGGACCTGGCTGTCAGAATGATTCTGAAAGGAAAAGTGGGCAATAAAAGAGTTCACATCTACTTTACTTAGCCCCATTTCATCATAAGTTCCTCCTATCATCCCCCTCCATGTGGTAGCAGGAGTTGTCTCTTCTCGTTTTTTTACACAAGAGACAGTCGAGTCAGAGAAAGGTGATGGTCACTGTACTTCCAAACTGGTGAGCTCCTAGACTGGGCTGTATCTTCCGGGGGATGGAGAAAAAATGGCCACTACAAGGTAAATATTTGAAAGGTTAGGTGTAAAAATGTGCGTACAACAGTGTTAATAATGTGTATGTATATATGTGTTCATTAATAGAGTGTATACAAGAATATCTATGTGTATATGTATATTTTTGTGTACTTGAGTATGTTTATATATATATAAACATACTCATAAATCTGAGCTCTGCAGATTTTTGTGGCAGATAACTTTTAAAAAAGCATTAGTAAAGCGAGTGTATGAGCTTGGCGGCGAGTGTGCATTGATCCGAAGTGTGTGCAGTGTCTTAAGTGTGACTTACGTTTAAGGGAAGGAATACTTTTTGGATCCAGCAACAAATAGATAAGTGCATCTACATTTTTTATTTCCTGATATTCATTGTGTGATTTTTATTGCAACCAAGTAGATCTGAAGGTATTTTACTTGCATAATCTGTATATTGTGTGGGGGGTATAGGGAGGCAGTCACCTTGCTTATCTGGACAGTATAGTCACAGGTGCTGCCTAATTAATAGTGGGGTGTGGCTATCTAATTAGCAGCCTTTATATACTTCTGTGGTCAGTTTGTTTGGTGGTTTGCAGCCAGATCTTGTGCAGTGAGCTCTGCAGATTTTTGTGGCAGATAACTTTTAAAAAAGCATTAGTAAAGCGAGTGTATGAGCTTGGCGGCGAGTGTGCATTGATCTCAAGTGTGTGCAGTGTCTTAAGTGTGACTTACGTTTAAGGGACTTAAGTTTGAGGGGCTTTAGCAGGTAACTGCTGTGTTCTGTGTTACTTTGACTGTAAATTCTTCTTTCTGTGCATATTTCTATTGTAATCCCCATTAGAACAATGGACTCCATAAGTGGCATTGCTACACGGTGTACATCCTGTGCCATGTATGCTTTCCTTGAACAGCCGTTCGAGGGGGAATACTGCTGTGTGGGGTGTGTGAAAATTGCTCACCTGGAAGCCCAGATTCTGGATCTAAATGAGCAAGTTTCAAGGCTACGGGCAATTGATAATATGGAACGAAGTTTGCTGCTCCTGGAGCACAAACTCTCTGGGGAAGATGGGTGTGGGGAGGGAAGTATGGAGGTGCAGAGTGAAGGGGCAGCTAGTTGGGTAACATGTAGAAGGCGGGGTAGAGGGAAGAGTTGTAGAGAGTCTAGTCCTGATCTGGTGCACCCCAATAAGTTTGCCAGGCTGGCGGATGAGGGGGATATCAGCTCTGGGGTAGCAATGCTGCAGAAAGATGTGGCCGCTAGCAACCAGGGAAATGTGTGCTCCAGTAAGAAGGGTAATGGGAGCAGAGGCAAGGTCAGGCAGGTGCTGGTAGTGGGAGATTCGATTATTAGGGGAACACACAGGGCAATCTGTCACAAAGACCGTGCATACCGAACAGTGTGTTGTTTGCCGGGTGCTCGGGTTCGGCATGTTGCGGATCGGGTTGATGGATTACTGGGAGGGGCTGGTGAGGAACCAGCGGTCATGGTCCACATTGGCACTAATGACAAAGTAACAGGTAGGTGGAAGGTCCTTAAAAATGATTTCAGAGATTTAGGCCATAAGCTCAGGGCAAGGACCTCAAAGGTAATTTTCTCCGAGATACTGCCTGTACCACGTGCCACACCAGAAAGGCAGCGGGAGATCAAGGAGGTAAATAAGTGGCTCAAAAGTTGGTGTAGGAAGGAGGGGGTTTGGGTTCATGGAGAACTGGGCTGACTTTTCTGTGGGCTACAGGCTCTACAGTAGGGATGGGCTGCACCTCAATGGGGAGGGGGCTGCTGTTTTAGGGGAAAAAATGGCTAGAAGGTTGGAGGAGTGTTTAAACTAGAGACCTGGGGGGAGGGCAACTACACTTGTGCAGGGCAAATAGACGGTGTACATAGAGAGCTGGGAAGAGCCATAGTCCATGGGGGAGGAAGGGGGGCTGGAATGAGATTGGGGAATAAGGACAAAAGGAATACGGACAGGGAAAACCATATAAAGTGTATGTACACAAATGCCAGAAGCCTCACAAACAAAATGGAGGAACTGGAACTCTTGATGTTGGAACGGAAATATGATATAGTGGGTATCAGCGAGACATGGCTGGACAGTAGCTATGACTGGGCTGTTACTATAGATGGTTATAGTCTTTTTAGAAAGGATCGTATAAATAAAAAAGGGGGAGGGGTTTGTTTATATGTGAATTCTTGCCTCAAGCCCGTCCTGCGAGATGACATCAGTAACGCAAATGTGGAGTCCCTATGGGTGGAGATAAGAGGAGGGAAAAAGAATAATAAAATATTACTAGGGGTTTGTTATAAGGCTCCAAATATAATGGAGGCAGCAGAGGAAATGCTGATAAGTGAAATGGATGCGGCTTCAAAGCATGGTGAAGTACTTATCATGGGGGACTTCAATTACCCAGATATTGACTGGGGGGCAGAAACCTGCAGGTCCTTCAAAGGTAGCAGGTTCTTGTCAACAACAAAAGACAATTACCTGTCGCAACTAGTCCTGGAGCCAACAAGAGGGGGGGCACTGCTGGACCTTATCCTTACCAACAGACCTGATAGGGTATCAAAACTACAGGTTGGGGGGAACCTGGGGAATAGTGATCATAATATCATTGATTTTGTATTACGCTTTACTAAGCACGTTAGTGAAGGGGCAACCAACACTCTAAACTTCAGGAGGGCAAATTTTCATCAACTAAGGGAAGACCTTAAAGGCATAGACTGGGATAATGCTCTCAAAGACAAAAGCCCCCCCCAAAAATGGGACTTTTTCTCATATATTCTGAAAAAGTCCTGTGAGAAACACATACCTTATGGGAAAAAGCATAAAAGGAACAAGAAAAAGCCTATGTGGCTAACTAGTCTTGTAAGGAAAGCAATAAGCGAGAAAGATAAAGCGTTTAAGGTGCTAAAACGTGAAGGTAGCGATGAGGCATTACAGGATTATAGAGAGAAAAATAAATCCTGTAAAAAGCAGATAAAGGCCGCAAAAATAGAGACTGAGAGAAATATTGCCAGGGAGAGCAAAAATAATCCCAAATTATTTTTCAAGTATATAAATGATAAGAAACTAAAAACAGAGAGTGTGGGTCCCCTTAGAAATAACATGGGGGTCATGGTGGAAGGAGATGAGGAAAGGGCCAATCTACGAATGTCGCCTTTCCTTCAACTGTTTTTAATTATACGGCCAAGGAAAATCCCCTGGTGGAAGACACAATGAGGAATAATGTAAATTCTTTTTATAATGTCAACAGTTTAACCCAGGAAGAGGTACGGCGCCGCCTCGCATCCACTAAGATAGATAAATCACCTGGGCCAGATGGCATACACCCCCGGGTTCTGCATGAATTATGTACGGTGATAGACAGACCGTTATTTTTAATATTTGAAGATTCACTGAGGACTGGTTATGTTCCACAGGAATGGCGCATAGCAAATGTGGTACCAATATACAAAAAAGGATCAAATAGCGATCCTGGAAACTACAGACCCGTAAGTCTAACTGCTGTGGTGGGGAAAATATTTGAGGGGTTTATTAGAGATGCTATCCTGGAGTATCTCACTGTGCACAACCTTATAACCCAGCGTCAACATGGGTTTATGAGAGATCGGTCCTGTCAGACTAATCTGATTGGTTTCTACGAGGAGGTAAGTTCAAGACTGGATCTGGGGGACGCTGTGGATGTTGTATATCTGGACTTCTCAAAGGCATTTGACACCGTGCCACATAAAAGGTTGGTATATAAAATGAGACTGCTGGGAGTAGGAGAAAATCTGTGTATCTGGGTAAGTAATTGGCTTAGTGATAGAAAACAGAGGGTGGTCATTAATGGCACATTCTCAGATTGGGTTGATGTTACCAGTGGAGTGCCACAGGGGTCAGTATTGGGGCCACTTCTTTTTAATATTTTTATTAATGACCTTGTAGTGGGTTTACACAGTCAAGTTTCAATATTTGCAGATGATACTAAGCTGTGTAAAGTAATAAATACTGAGGTCGATAGTTTAGCATTACAGAGGGATTTGTGGAAGCTTGAGGGATGGGCAGAGAAATGGTTGATGAGGTTTAATGTAGATAAATGTAAAGTTATGCACTTGGGCCATGGAAACAAAAAGTATAATTATGTTCTAAACGGTCAATTACTTAGTAAAACTGAAGCTGAAAAGGACTTGGGCGTATTGGTGGATGGTAAACTTAATTTTAGTGACCAGAGCCAGGCGGCTGCTGCTAAAGCAAATAAAATAATGGGATGTATCAAGAGAGGAATAGATTCTCATGATAAAGACATAGTTCTGCCCTTATACAAATCCCTGGTCAGACCACACATGGAATATTGTGTACAGTTTTGGGCACCAGTATATAAAAAGGATATAGTAGAGCTGGAACGGGTGCAGAGGAGAGCAACCAGGATTATTAGGGGAATGGGGGGACTAGAATACAATGACAGATTACAAAATTTGGGATTATTCAGTTTAGAAAAAAGACGACTGAGGGGAGATCTCATTACAATGTACAAATACCTGAACGGACAGTACAAGGATCTCTCCAAAGATCTTTTTATACCTAGGCCTGTGACCAGAACAAGGGGGCATCCTCTACGCCTAGAGGAGAGGCGATTCTACCATCACCATAGACAAAGGTTCTTTACTGTAAGAGCAGTGAGACTATGGAACTCTCTGCCGCAGGAGGTTGTTATGGCGGACTCTATGTACATGTTCAAGAGAGGCCTGGATGACTTTCTGGAGAGCAAAAATATCACGGGTTATGGGGATAAAACATTTATTTAATTCTTGAAGGTTGGACTTGATGGACTTGCGTCTCCTTCCAGCCTTATATACTATGATACTATGATACTATGTATGGGTGTGGGAATCTTCCAAAATCCTCCTGCCAATGCTGACCACTGCAAGAGTAGTCAGGTACCGGAGGGTTCTGAGGGTTGGTTCTGCGACCTGTAGACCTGACAGGGTTCCGCATCCACAATTTAAAGAAGAGGAATATGAGAGTGCTCAGTGCTCCTCAGGTGCCTATTGTAAGGTAAGTGTAGCCGTCAGTAGTGTCCACATACCCATCATACTGGAGTGTAGCCTTACAGGTACTGAATACACTGTGTTGTATAATATATACTGTATTCATTATAGTATATTTGTACAAATAATGCTACTATAGTACCTGATGCTACAGCAGCTGTATACCATATAAAGATGCCTAAATGTACAGATACAGTACATGTACACAGTCAGTGCTGCTACAGGACCTATACATCTTGGTGGGGGTAAGTATCATGGTTTGTCCATCAGTTTTCTGGAGTATAAGGCATGAAAAAGTTTCTCCCTCTGCACAGCACTTTGAAAAGTGTGCTTTTTTTATATCTTTGGATAATTTCGTTATTTCTGTGTGCTGCATCTAATAATCATATTTGGTATGAATTCACTGGGACATGTTCCAACTGCTCAGAATTTGGTGCTTAAGCTCTGGGACCTGGGGCCCAGGTCGTTTACAACACTTGCATGTACATGATCATTGTTTGGTGGGTGTTTATCTGTGATGTTGGTGTGGGTTTATTTACAGGAGTGTTGTGTGGACCTAAAAAGGTAAGTGGCAATAGTTAGCCCATACCTTATTAGGGTCGTTAGCCACCATTTACAACCCTGAACCTCCAGCACCCTCAAGTAAGGTATGAAATATCGTTTCTAACATTCCCTTTTTCCGTTAAAACTCATCTATTTATCTAAAATAATTTCTTAAAATAAGAATTTAATCTGTCAAAACGTGATACAGAACCAGAGATGTTGGCAGTTAAAGACGTATGGACTTGAATCTTCATCTGTTACTGGCATTCCCAATAATTTTTGAACTAGATGTATGACTTCATGCAATTTTCAGGCCGCAAGCAATGGGTTGTATGGTTCTTGTTGCCTGGAAATTTCTTGAAGCCATACATCTAGTTCACACATAATTGGGAATGCCAGTAGCAGATAAAGATTAAATTCCACACATCTTTGTCTGCCAATTTGCTCGGTTCATGGTGAGACTCGGTGCCCTCACGGCACCTTGACCATGTACAACAGAAGTGATTTTGGATTCATTTATTTTCTGGTTTCATTTACTACTTTTTGAGACTTATTTGTCTCAGTTGAGATTGGTACAAATATATGACAAATAAGTCTCAGCTGGGACAAATACATCTCAACTGGGACAAATAAGTCTCAAAAAGTAGTAAAAGAAGCCAGACAATGGGTTAATTTTTTATTTGACTTTTTGCCCATTTTATGTTTATTTGGGAGCCTAGGCCAGGATGTTAAGAAGTTCCCAGTGAGTGTGTCTGTTACTTTGTTCCTAATGTATCTTTACAAGGCACATTTTTTTCTTTGATTTGTGCCTTATTTTTGAGCATATTGGAGACTTTTTAGGCACAAATTGAAGTACAACTGACCCATACTTAATGCATGCCGACTTCAGACAACTTTAAAAAGGGGCAAAAGAAAACCAATGATACATGTGGCAATAAGTCACCCCCAATGTGTGCCGTGAGTGACGCTTGGTTTGTGTGGCTAGCTCCCAGCACACAATTATGGTCATGTGTATGAGGTCTATGTCTTATTTTATAGCACACAAACCAGAACTTTGAAATATGGAGAATTTCAAGAATTATAGACCAAATAAAATAGCAAAATACAAGGATAGAACAAACGGAAAGAGGCATCCCAAGCATGTCGTTCTGAATAATCAGCAGAAGTCACAAGTCGCTTCTAGCATCTTATTTAGAGCCTCGCAGTGTGATCACCTTTTCTAACTGATTATGTCTAATAGAGTTAATAGATGTAAATGCAGCCACCCAGTGTAATAGCCTCTAGCTTTTCACTGACATGTTGTGATATCTGATAATCTGTATTACTTTTTGCTACAGTCAATGGACATTTACATTTTTCTCTCAGTTTTAGCTTGACAATTTGACTTCTTGATTGCACTTTAAGTTGAACTTCAGTAGTTTTGCCCACAGCAATACCCCTTTAAATGATTATACCTGTCCCCACTGCTCTGTGACTACATAGCCATCTCTCAAATATGTCTCAGCATGCAGCCGCACTCCATGTTGTAGCTGTCAGATGTATCATTTGGAAGCTGTGACCAATGTATGTGCTGTGGGCGATTTGTCTCATAATCGAGTGGCTGAGATTCATCTTCAAACGCATTCGTTGCTATCAGTCTTTTAGCACTTCTAGTCTCTCCTTCGGGCCATTGGATCATCCTTTTAAATGCAAAACTCTACTTGAATGCCACCTGTTCATAGTGCAAATATATAAGTTTGATATTTGTAATTTGGTCAAAACTTTGCTTCACATAAGCTAGATAACTAGATAAAAAAACAGCAGCATTTAGTGATATGTTTTACAGTAGTTCTATGGTCATAGACAGCAATAGGTTGAAGCTGACTGTTTAGGGGAGAGACGGATAAGCTGTGTCATCATTCATTGTCAGTAGATGTTATGATGGTAAATTTCTATAGAGATGTTATCTTCTATTATATTCCTGTATGTTTTGTTTGTACTTCACAGATAATCTTAAATAATTAACAAGGGTGTATTTTTAGGCTTAGTAGCCAGAGTAAAAATTGAAGGATGCTTTATACAGATTCAGCTACTTTGAGCTGCTGTTTCCTTCTACTTCTGTGTTGACCTGTTCCATCCCGCTCGTCTTCCTGTAGTGTCCTCATTGTTGCCAATCCTTCTCCATCAGGTAGAGAACTACATGGTAACTTTTCCAGGCCATGACTTATCTCTGCAGAATTTGCCACCCGGTTGACTCTGGAGAACATCTCCACACTCTGTCAATAAAAAAATCACAGTCAATATAATCTCTTCTAGATATCCAGCCTGTCTCCCCCTGAAGTATATAGCCAACATGCCCCCTGTAGTATATAGCCAGCATTCCCCTATGTAGTATTTAGTCAGCCAGCCCTCTGTAGTATATAGCAAGCCAGCCCTATAGTAAATAGCCAGGCTGCCCCTCTGTAGTATATAGACAGCCTGCCCCCCTGTTATATATAGCCAACCAGCCCCATAGTATATAGCCAGACAACCCCCATATAGTATATAGCCAGCCTGCCCCCTGTAGTATATAGCCAGCCTGCCCCTCAGTATATAGCCAGGCTGCCCCCCTGTAGTATATAGCCAGCCTGCCTCCCCCTGTATATATACCCAGCCTGCACCCCCTGTAGTATATAGCCAACCAATCCCTCTGTAATATATAGCCAGCCAGCCCCCATGTTGTATATAGCCAGACAACCCCCCCTGTAGTATTTAGCCAGCCTGCCTCCCTGTAGTATATAGCCAGAAAGCCCCCTGTAGTACTACATTTCAACTTTTCCATGCCATGGCTTATTTCTGCAGAATTTGTGACCCGGTTGTGGCCTCTGGAGAACATCTCCACACTCTGTCCCTAAAAAAATCACAGTCAATATAATCTCCCCTAGATAACAGATAATACAATGCTACTAATCAATATACTATATTATATACTACCATATCATTTTCACCTCATTAATCTGGTAGCCCCAGCACACTTCCCCAGAATATATCTAGCCATCCCCATAGTATATAGCCAGCTAGTCCATTGCCCCCAGTATATAGCCAGCCAGTCCCCCAGTAGTATATAGCTAGCCTACCCCCTCTGTAGTGTATAGCCAGCCCACCCTGTAGTATATAGCCACCTGGAACCGCATCCCTGGTCCATCCCGTGTTGCCTGCATCTTCTCACTCTATGACGAAGTTGAGCAATGACATTGGCAACTGCGAAGCTGTAGAGGGTGCCAGCTGCATACATTATCCAGCGATCATATAGCTGATCACTACTGGGGGCCTGGAAAGCACAGTAGTATAGGAGGCAGGAATATGCGATCGCCTACTGTCGCCTGCATTTAATATGAGATCAAATTATACGTGTCCCCTTGTGTAAAAAAATATGTATAAAGTTTTATATAAAAAAACTCAATAGAGTCTAAAAAAAAATCGCAGATCCCTTAAAAAAAATAAGGTAAAATCGTACACATTTTGTACCTCTACAACCACCACAACCCAGTATAAAAAACTATAAAAGTATTTATCCCGTATGACAAAAAACTTAAACAGATACATGAAAAACAAATTGACATGTTTTAATCATGCATCACACAAAAATTATATTAAATGCAATCAAATACGTTATGAACCCCAAGTGTGTACAAATACAATCTATAGATCTTTTTGCAAACAATAAGTCCTTACACAGCTAAATTGACAAAAAATGTCCAAAGTTAAGGCGCTTGCAAGGTTGACATGCAAAAAGTTTTTTTCCCCAAAAAAGTATTTCATTATGCAAAGGAAGGTCATTTTACATAAATGTATGTTATTTAGGTTTGATGATAAAGAAAGAAAATTTTAGTAGAAAAAACAACAGGAGATTTGTGTTCTTTTCTAAATATGCTCAAAGAGAATTAAATACTGCAAAACAAGACCCCAAACAGCTATAGTGACAGAAAAATAAAATATTTATAGGATTGAGGCAAAAAAAATGGCCTGGGCATTAGCGTAAAAAACAGGTGCAGAGATAAGGGGTTAAAGGTTTTAAACATGCATTGTTTTTATTCATTTTCATTTTAAAGAATGTAAATATATTTTTAATAATGATGAACGGGTCCAAATCACCAAATTCGGTTTCAAAACAAATTTTCTGGATTTTCCATCCATGACCTCCAAAGTTAAACAGGCAACTCCAAAGGCAAACAGTGAAAAGCCCCTTAGCAAAAAAAGAATGTCCTGAGTGGACATTGCTGTGATTGGCCAGGCAGGACATGTGACTGTATGAGAGCAAGGTCACAAGTCCAGACGTCATTACAGATGGGAAACAGAGCTGCTCTTCGTATGGACAGTCAGACAGGCAGGGATTTCTCAAATGCCAATGACTGCCCTTTCAAGGGCAGAGGAGGCTACCGTGATAAAGGACAGGTGGAAATAATTTTCCTTTTTAAGTCACTGTCAAGAACTGTATTATGCTACTGATAAGCTGATATAGTGCAGGACCAGACTTGGTACTATTAGTAATTCCAGCATCTTCCAGCAATATCTTAAAGGACATCTACTATCAGATTGAAGAAGACGTGTATATCTTCCTGTGAGGCTTTTTAGCAGTGAAAAGTCTCAAAAACCCTCAATGTGACTACTTTGAGTCTTTTTTATGCCAAAAAATCCCATGAAAACCAATGATAAATAACCCCAACAATCTCAGTACGGTTTGTCGTTCCAGTATTATCCAGCTAAATTTTAAAGGTGCTGTCTCAGCATTATCAAGCAATATCTTAAGGGCACAATCTCAGTATATATTTAGTAGTTCCAGCATCATCCAGCAGTATCTTAAGAGCACAATCTTAGTATAGTATTCAGTTTCAGCATCATCCAGCTATATCTTAAAGACACAATCTAAGTATAGTTTTCAATTCCAGCATTATCATCAATATCTCAAAGGGACAATCTCAGTATAGTTTGCAGATCTGGCATAGTCGAGGAGAATCTTAAAGGTGCTGTTTCCATATAGTTGGCAGTGCCAGCGTCATCCAGCGATATCTTTAAAGGCAAATTCTCTGTAAAGCTTGTTGTTCTAACATTATCAAGGAATATCTTAAAGGCACAATCTGAGTATAATTTGCAGCAAACTCTTAACCCCTTCACGCTCTGTGACAGAGATTTCTGCCGCAGAGCTATGAAGGGTGTATGAAGAGGGTTCACGGACTGAGCCCTCTTCATACAGAGATGGGCTTTGCTGCATATCACAGCAAAGACCCATCGCTAACACCCGCGGTCAGTGTTAACCTCTTCTTTGCCGCCGGCATAGTCTCTGTATAGTTTGCCGTTCCAGCATAATTTTGCAATATCTTAAAGGCACAGTCTCAGTTTACTGGGTCTGGTCTTGGAGAATCTGTATACTCTTTACTGGCCTTGATATGTTCAACTTTTACAATGTTATGGTGTTGCTCTAAAATAGCAGCAAAATTATTTACAACTTCAATTTGAAGGAGAGAAAGTTGCTACTTACCATATTTATAAAACATATTTTCTTTATTTATTCTTTAAAAAATCCAAGTGACAAAGGGAGGGAAGTGTACAACAGGAGTTTGTGTAGAGGATGAACCGTTTCACACTACTCAGAGCACTTTATCTTCCCAAAGGAGGAGAAAGTCACCAAGGTAATAGGAACCGTAACACCATTTCCAGAAGGAGAGTGAGCATTGCCACAATGTAGAATGCCATTTTCAATTCTCTTAAACCTCTACCACCATCAGATATGGTACATAGTACCAGAAGGCAGACTGTAACTTGCACAGTGGAAGATTACCTGTCCACATCTTTCCTGGTACTGAAGGATGGGTCCTCTCCATTCCTTTTCTGGGTGGAAAATTGGACATGTGGCCAGAGTTTGCACTCAAGTTATTGAGTGCAGATGTTGGCCCGCCCTACAGCACGTATGCTGTTACAGTGTGTGTTCAGACTTCCGGTGGTGTCTTCACTGACAAGAGGATATTGCTATCTACAGCCAAGGTGGACATCCTCAAGGTCATTAAGATGAGCCATGCATGGATCCAGCAAGTCTGAATAAAGTGGCGTGAAATACTGCATTCAACTAATTTTGAAATTCTGAAGTACCTGAATTTAAACTTAAAATTTTCACATCGCACAGTCCCTAAATTTAAACTTGAAATCATAAAATTCTCCATTACCTGAATTTAAACTTCAAATTGTCAAATTTGGCAGTACCTAAATTTAAACTTTACATTTTCAAATTCCACAGTCTAAAAATTTTAAATAGTAAAATTTTGCTTGAAATTTCAACTTGAAATTGTCAAATTCTGCAGTACCAGAAATTTAACTGGAAATTGTCAAATTCTGCAGTATCTGAATTTAAACTTGAAATTGTGAAATTCTTGAAATTCTTAATTGATTTTAGTGGGGTTTCATGCATGGGTTCAAGTTTGTGCTGAAGTCTGGGTCCTAAACCGAAATTGTTCGGGATATTCAGACAAAACCGTCCAACACAAATTTCACCCAACCTGCTCACCACAAATTTTTTCCTATATTGTTGGAGTTTTTATGAATCTTTTTGCATTTTCAACATTTACAGCTTTTTGTTGCATTTTTTTAGTCCGGTTAGGAATTTGATATCTTCTGAAAATGTAGTATGGTACTTCTATTGTGGCTATTAGTATGTGGCTTTATCAGCTCCTACTTCAATTTTTAGGCCCACCTTAATACACAGCCAATATTAGTTTTTTTCCCTCCCCACCTAAGTGCCATAGTTTCTTTTCTCTTACTTTCATATATCTGTATGAGGACTTGTTTGGGACTGTGGTATATTTTAATGCCACCATTTGATGTTTCATAAAATATATGAAGAATCTATTTAAAAAACATATTATTTGTTTGGTGAATGAAGGAAATGTAATGCTGACATTATTCTTTGGGTTTCAATTTTTCCATCATGGGGTCCTTTTCCCTAATCAGTTTTTTTGCATCTATTATTTTCTGTGAAAATCAGTTTTGGTTAAACACACAAAACAGGTGCAAAATTGTATTTTTTTCCATGTATTTTTTTGTATTATGTTTTGCTTTAATTCCAAACAAAAAGAAACTTAGTGGTACATTTTATACACTTTTCATGTTTTCATGATCACAAATTTCCAATCCAGGCATATGATTACCTGTGCCTATATTGTGCCTATAATTTCAAAGCATGTGACACTATGACAGGTCTTAAAGGGTTTGTCTCCAGAAATTAATGTTATTGGTTGTATGAAGAAAATGTACACGACTTTCCAGTATAATTTTTGTATCAATTCCTTACTGTGTTCTAAATCTCTGCTTGCTGTCATTCTATAGAAATAGAACTGTGACTTAGCCTTTGTTGTGTTTTGATTTATTGAGCCACATCCTGCTCTCTGCAGTTCAGCTCTGTCCAGTAAGGGTTACTAGCCTGATGGCTAGCCTGCTGCTGGAGGCATGTCCAGAATCTGCTTTATATGCCTGCTCAATCCAATCAGACCTTGCTGGTTATACTTCATATCTCAGCTCATTTCTGTGCTTGTGCTATTGTATTGTTTTGCTTACTCTGGTTTTCTGATCTCAGCTTTGCACTATTAACTTTAACTACCCCCTTTGGACTCTGATTCTGTACTGTACTTTCTATCTCATTGTGACCCAGATCCCTGACCTCTGTTTCTGTGTTTTTTATTTGTCAGTCTTGTTTCATGTCTGCACTGTGATTTAGGGAGGAAACAACACCCAGTTACTGCCCATCACTTATGGTGGGGCCTGTAAGTAGGCAGGTGGCAGCTTAGGGGCCTCAGTTAAGGGCTGCCTGTACTACTGCGCCCCTTGCCACACTCTTTACATGTCCACTGTGAATCAGCCACAGTTTATACATACCATGTGTCCTACCATTGCACTGTTCTGGAATTTTGATGATAAAGGTTTTTAAATCACAACTAGAAATGGACTTCCCGTTTCGGTTTGGGTGCGCCCCGCGTGACCCAGATATATTGCTAGATTAACTGCCAAATAGCCAATTAACGCCCTTAGCTACTAGCCATGGCTGTGATGGGCCAAGCGGACACCCCTGGCCTATCAAAGCATTGGCTAGTTGCTAGGGACATGAAGATGCCATACTGGCTGTCCGGCAGCCAGTCTGGCAATATGTCCGGGGCGTGTGTCGCCCACACCCAAACCCATATGCTCATCGCTAATCACAACATGTCACTGCTGAGGTCAGTAATATGGTACATGTGTAGAAGTCACCCCCAAGTGATAAAATCAAATATATTTAGGACATGATCCTTGACTTCACTATAGGAAACAGAACAATAATAGGAAAGTCACATGAGGCAACTGTCATTGGGACATTGTCCATTGAAAAAACCTATAGGATCTCCACCTTCCACTGTTTAAAAAGTTTCAAACAATGAAACTTAGCAAAGGGATATATATTGAGTTTTTTCATTTTCTCTATTAGGTACAAGGAGATGCCAGGCACATATTAGCCCATATTAGTTTTCTACTCACTTGTTATTGCCAGTAATAGGCATGTGATGCATAGCAATGTACCACAATTTTTGTGTATAGATCAGTGATGGTGAACCTGTTAGCGACCGAGAGCCCAAACTGCAACCCAAAACACCCCTTATTTATCGCGAGGTGCCAATAAAAAATTAAAACAGTAACTTATTGCTCCCTGTTCTTCAACAACTTTCTATCATATTGGCCTCCTGAGGACAAGAAGGAAAATTGGCATCAATTAATTGGCGAGAAAATCTGTGTTTATGTGTATTACAGTTACCACAATGTGATAACACTGGACACTGGAAGCTGTTTTCCATGTGTTTGTCTTTTGGAAGACCTTGTACAGGACTCTAATTGCTGGAGTGGAGAAAGAATTGTGATCACCACTCCAGACCAAAGGATCCAGATTCTAATGGGTCTAACAATGCACCAAGTGTGTAATCCCTTAAAGAAGGGGGTGGAGCAGTCAGAAGTCGCTATCTACCTGGAGACACAGAAGCTGGACTGTGTGAAAGCCACATGTGAGTGACACAGGGTTGCTAAAAGTATTTTTCATGCTGGCAGGGAGAAGCCATCCAGTGGCTAGTGAGGGCCGCCAAGTGTATAGTTAGAGCCGGACAGGCAAGGATTTTCTTTGATGTTTTGTTTGAAACTGGTGTTTTTCTGGAATAAATGCGCATTGTCATTGCCGAACCCCAAATTTGAGCTGAACCCCTACAATATATATATATATATATATATATATATATATATGTTGCCACAGGTTGGGACATTTCTTCTCTCCCTTTACTTCTGCTGCTTCTTTTTATCCCAATTATATAGTTCAGATTCCATGGAAATATAATCTGCTGTTGCCACAGGTTGGAACATTTCTTCTCTCCCTTTACTTCTGCTGCTTCTTTTTACCACCTGTGTTTTTGAAGTCTTACTATAAAGAGCATAAAACTTGTATTTGTCATTAAAGCTTATGAAGGGTTTTGTTGTATGTTTTTAAATAATATACATCAAACAACTGAGAGAACTGTACATGAGAGAGGACTCCAGATATTTCCTAATATATCCATATCTATCTATAAATGTGCAGCTCATGCAATCATCATGTTGTCTCCTTTTCATCTTTTTATAGTTTAAGGCCTGTTGCCACCATTTTCTTGATAAATCATTGGGGTGTGTCTTTGTATGAAACTTTGTAATGTATTTTTATTGCCTATAGCCTTCAGGTTTTCTGTAAGTATTCGGAAACATTCTATGTAAAAAGATTCTTTCAAAACTGTAATTGAGAACATTAAAAGAGAAGGGGAGGTATAAGATGTAGTATCTCTCCCTCTGAGCTTTCAAAGATCTTCCTGTGAGTGGGGAGGAGGAGAGAACATGTTTTGCCTTTTATACCCTAGCCCTGTGGGCAACTTGTAGTTAGCAGGGAACTGAAAAGTCAGAAAGGGGATCAGTCCTTACCAGGACCCTTGGCTTTAAAGGGGTTGTATTTGGTTTTGGAGGCATGGCACCACCTATCGACCTGGTGACTGTATACTACTATAGAGAGTACAAGACATGCTGAAATGTGTTTGGTGATCTTGAGACTACTGGAAACTGGTGAAGTCCTGACTATTAGATTACTCCAAACTGTTAAGACAAAATACTGTGCATCTGTGAGAAGTTAAACATTTTAACTTCAGTAATATAGTTTTATGGTCAAATGGGTCTACTTGAAATATATTGCCACTAAATAAGCCTAGTGAGAGAAATATTGCTCATCTACAAGTGGACTACATGTCACAATAGAGAAAGCGGTGCAGGCACTAAGCTCTCCCTTAACACATGGCCAAACCTGATTTCCCTGGCTGTGCTAGTCACAAAGGACAATTTTAAGGTAATCCCTACTCAAACTAATTGAGTAGGGATTACCTTAAAATTGTCCTTGGTGACCAGCACAGCCTGGGAAATCAGGTTGGGCCCCGTGTTAAGGGTGAGCTTAGGGCCTGCACCTCTTGGGGCCTGCTCCAACACAACAAACACAGAGGGATAAACAATAGGAAAAAGACAAACAAGCAAGGGCAGGCAAAGTGGGCAAATCCAAGATGGTGGCAAGGTGCAGAATTGAGTGACAAGGGAATGGTCAAAAGAACTTAGCAGAGGTCAGAATATAGGGATATACAATAGCAAGCAGCAAAGCAATGAAAGGACAACAAGCATCAGGAAACTATTAAGCCCAGCAACCTTAAATGAGAACTGGGCAAATATAGAAGGAGTTCCTGGATGCCACCCCCAGCAGATAACTGGTTTGGCTCTCCATCACCCAAGCCCCAGCTGAGTTTAATGCACAGGTCCAGACGGAGCCAAACAACTTTCCTAGTGAACACACACCCAACTAAGTGCAGGGAATTGACTCTAAAAGGCAGCTGTCAATGGAATCTCTCAGCAATGCAGCTCTGGGTGTGATTCAACTCAGAACACGGCAACAAGTCATTGGCTGGTTCTGACACTAGTATTTGACTGCATAATGACTATGCAATGCAAATAGCCTTTAGCTGAGGGGAGTCCTAAATACTAGCATTCACAAATACAACATACTGTTATAGAGACATTGGGAGCAGTCATCAATTGTGGCGCAGGGTCAGTTTTTTGGCACACAAATTTTGGGGTAAATTAGACTGGAACCAGGAACCAAGAAGTGCAAAAAGAGTGTCCGGATTACTAAGATGAGGCCTAATTGAGCAACCAAAAATAAAAAAAGGTGTAG
Organism: Engystomops pustulosus; assembly: GCA_019512145.1. Classification (NCBI taxonomy): domain Eukaryota; kingdom Metazoa; phylum Chordata; class Amphibia; order Anura; family Leptodactylidae; genus Engystomops; species Engystomops pustulosus. The sequence goes on along the minus strand of CM033642.1, from coordinate 46,869,053 downwards.
GTGTCAGAAAAGGACCAATATTGTGGCACCTACCCTTCATAATGGTTCAAGAGCCCCAATCATAAATTCCCCCCACTGTATTTCAGTTTTGCCTAAACTTCTCCCTTACATATAAGCTTATTTTTCCAATAGTAGGCAGAAGAAAACTTAATAACAATAACTTGCAAATTATTATCAGATGGCAGAGGAATTAGAAAAATGTTTGGATAGCTGTAAAGCAAAATGTTATCTTTTCATATTTGAAATTTCCCCTGCAGTTCTGCTTATCTAATGCTCCTCTATGGAACAGTGTCTAATCCATTGTATCTTACTAATATGGAAACTGAGCAGAAGCCGGATACCCCATCACTAACTTATTTTTCAATCATTGTTTTGTTATATTATTTTCTATCTCTCGAGCAGTGTTAATTCTTATCAATTATTTTTGTTATTGTAGTATATTTCCTCTTTAGACATGTGATTTCATTTATTTAGGATACATTGGAAGAGAATCTGTGCTGGAAAAAAACTATTCCATGTAAGTTTCCACAATGATGGTATTTGCTTATAGGAAGGTTTGGCTTTCTGGTGTATTATTTATTTAGTAACGGCCACAAAAAAAACAGAAGATGGTCAGTATGTGAATTGCAAAGAATACAGACAACTTTTTCAGCACACTTTTGTGCTGGAAAAGCTCCCCCAGAGCCTGGAAATGGAGGGGCACACATACAATTGATTACCATAGAGACACAGGCAAAGACCGACTTATGCGCACTGCTTGCGCACACTGCATGATGTCATTAGGTAGAGCCACCACCGCCTCATGCAGTGTGCGTGGGCAGAGCCCACAGACCTGTCTCAGCCCACACTAATGCTCTGAAAGCTGAGGGATAAGAGGAAGACGTGAGGATTAATGGGAGGAGGCTGCAGCTGAACATTTTATTAATGAGGGGAGGCGGCAGGGGGAAATTTTATTAATGAGGGGAGGTTTGTGCTGGACATTTCATTAATGTGGGTAGGCTGTAGCTGGACATTTCAATGATGATTGGAGGCTGCTGCTGTACTTTTTATTCGTGACAATGGCTGCTGCTGGACATTTTATTAATGAGAGGAGCCTGCTACTGAAATTTCCTTGATTAGTGGAGACTGCGGCACATTTTATTAATGAGGTTAGGCTTCTAGACATGTCATTAATGATGGAAAGCTGCTACTAAACATCATTGAGTGGAGGCTGCCAGAAATGTTAGTAGTGAGGGGAGGCTGCTGCCTCAATTAATGTAATTTTATTGATATCTATTTTTATTATTGAAATTTACCAGTAGCTGATGCATTTCCTACCCTAGGCTTATACTAGAGTCAATAAGTTTTTGGTGGTAAAATGAGGTGCCCCAGCTTATATTCAGGTTAGCTTATACTGGAGTATATACAGTACATTTATACTTATGTATTTCAATTATAATTACATTGTATTACCTATAACCAAACAGATCATGTGGACATATTCCGCATACATCAAGCTTTGCATATAATCCATGTCACTGGATTGGCCATTATGTAACCTTTGCTTAATTTTTCTGAACTGACTACTTTGGTATTCATTTACTTTCCAAATTAGGAAAACAGTAAGGAAATTACAAGAAAACTGTAGGACATCTGTGACTAGGCTTAATGAAATATTAAAAGTGCCATATCTTGATAAGAACTAACAGGCAGCAATGTGTTCAAACTAAGGGTAGCATCTTAAAGATTTTTAATAATAAACCCATTAAGCTGTCAAAATAATACTAGACCACAGGATCCTATAGTTGTCACTTAACCCCTTAGTGACCACTGTATCGACTTTTTATGGCAGCCATTAAGGGAACTTCTTCTGATGTGATGCTTTTCTATGGCGCCACATCAGGAGCAGTTTGTCGGACCTGGTGTCCTGCGACTACCAGCACTGGGCTGTGTTCCAATGTGTGAGGCCACAATCGCAGGGGGACGATGGTGTCTCACGGCAACTCGGGGACCAGGGCAGGTCCACAAGGCTGCCTGGGATATTTATCTATTATTTGTATAAGAGATCAAATGATCTCATGTCAGTGTCCCTTTGTCGGTAAGTAAAATGTAAAAAAAAAAATTGTTTGATAAAAATTAACGAATAATAAAGTCTAAAAAATTGTTTAATAAAAACACACCACATAAAAATCACTCACCTTTAAAAAAAACCTGTACCAACCCAGGCTACAAACAATTTATTTATCCCGTTTGACAAAAAAAAAAAAAAGAAACAATGCCCAAATTGACATTTATTAATCATCCATCACAAAAAAATATTTTGAAAATGGAGAAGGGGGGTGGCATCTAAAAATAAAGGATTGCCAATCCTTACAAACTGCTCACAAGGCCTGTATAGAGGAAGTGATTCAAAAGTTTCACATACTACCATATATACTCGAGTATAAGCACCTAATTTTAACACCAAAAATGCACTGGTCACATATAGCCAGCCAGCCCCATGTAGTGTATAGCCAGCCAGCCCCCTGTAGTGTATAGCCTGCCAGTCCCTGTAGTGTATAGCCTGCCAGCCCCCGTAGTGTATAGCCTGCCAGCCCCCTGTATTGTATAGCCCGAGTGGGGAATTTTCAGCACAAAAAGTTTTTGTAGCTTTTTCTATGTTGACAGTAATTTTCCATCTGATACTGCAGGAGATGTGCTCCTTCTCTTCTAACACCAAGGTCAGTCTTCTCTATGCACTCATACTGATTCGGAGACACATATAAATATCACAGACATTGAGGGTTATTTATCATGGGTTTTCCTTCACTGCTAAAAAGTTTCACAAGACTATTTGCACCTCTTCATTAATCTGGAGTAAACAGAACACCAAGGAAAAAAGACTTGAGACTTTCGCATAGTTACTCCAGTCCCCTGCTGGTCTATGTGCTGGGACTTTTTATGCATTTTGAGACTTTTTGGGGACTTTTTGAAAAGAAAATACAGACAGAAAATAAACCATAAGAACATTTATTAAGGTGCCACAGACACTTTAATGAACATGTTGGGCAACAGAGCCCCAAAAACAGATATAGAACTGTTTGAAAGAGCTGGTCTTATGATAAATAACCCTCATTTTTTATAATGTGTCTGGGAGTTAAACGTAGGGCAGGACCCTCGGTAGTAGAGGCAGCTACACAGAGTGGTTCTCACCTGTTATCAGTATGACTTTTGTAGCCTAAAAGGAATCCTTTTTATTGGGAACATAATGGGGCACATTTACTTACCCGGCCCTGTCGCGATCCAGCGGCGTGTTCTCCGTCGTGGATTCAGGTCTTCCGGCGATTCACTAAGGTCCTGCGCCCGATGTCCGCCAGGTGTCGCTGCTGCACTGAAGTCTGTCGGAGTTCGCCGGAGTTCACCATCCTATCCTGGGTGCAAGTTAGCGCGTGTCAAGCAACACATTTTTTTAAAAATACCTCGTTTTTTCTGAATCCGTCGGGTTTTCCGACGGCCACGCCCCCGATTTCCATCACATGCATGACGGCGCCGATGCACCACAATCCGATCGCGTGCGCCAAAAACCCGGGGCAATTCGGCGCAAACTGGTAATTTTCGGGAAACCCCACGAAAAAGAGCTATTCGGGCCCTTAGTAGATGACCCCCAATATATAGATATATGGAGATTAACATCTTATTTGCTTAGGGCTTGCCACACTATGCCATATTATGTTGCTGTATCTTAGACTAAGGAACTTGAATACTGAGACACACAATTCATAATCAGCTGTACAATTTATTGGCATTTGATGAGCAGGATGAGTGCTTAGAGAAGACTTTCCGTGGTGTGAAAAGAGAGGGGAAACATTTCCTGATTTGTAACAGAGAAAAAAACTTTTAACTTGTCTTCTAACTTTTTCCATTGCTTTCATCTGCCATACAAAGAAAATACATTTGCAAATTATTAGAATAAAAACTGTTCTTTACTTTTGTGTTTACAGGAGAGCAACAACAGAGAATTTAATTTCTCATACAATGCTTACCTCTATTATCAGAATTTGTAGGAAACTACTAGAATCTAGAATCAATCTAGCAGCACAGTGGCTTAGTGGTTAGCATTATAGCCTTGTAGCACTGGGGACATGGGTTCAAGTCCCAGGGTCAACATCAGCAAAGAGTTTGTATGTTCTCTCCGTGTTTGAGTGGGTTTCCTCCAGGTCCTTTGGTTTCCTCCCACACTCCAAAACATACTGGTAGGTGGATTAGAATGTGAGCCACATTGGGGACAGAGAACGATTTGGCAAGCTCTGTGCTGCGCACACAGATTATGCAGCGCTGCACAAAGCATGTCAAATCAGTCCCTGCCCCATGGGGCTCACAATCTAAACAACCTAGCAGTATGTTTTGGAGTGTGGGAGGAAACCGGAGTACCCGTAGGAAACCCACGCAAACAAGGAGAGAACATACAACTCTTTGCAGATGTTTACCTGGATGGGATTCGAACCCAGGACCCCAGTGCTGCAAGGCAGATGTGCTACTCACTCAGCCACCGTGCCGCCCTATAATAATAATAATTATTATTATTATTGGACTGATGAAGGAGAAAACCAGAAATATCTGATAACTTAAACATTTATTTGTTGTATTTAAAGAAAATCTGAGATATTGTAAATGTAGATCAATCTGCCGTTAGCTTGTTCTAGCGGAGACAAAGTACAGTTGTATGCAAAATTCGCCACCAGGGTTTAAGTTGTCCAATGGGTGGTCCTATACAATGATTGCATGTGAGTACAGGAGTAAATTAATGATTTACCAACTATAACACATCAATTCTTTAAAGGACTAGAAGTATGTTATAGAGAAGTAAGAATTGAGCAGCTTTAGTTCTCTCTGCTCTATAACATACTGCCAGCACCTTGAATTACATTTACAATTTCTTCTTTAAAAAACTATTCATGAATGTATGTGTTGTCAGTTCCTGCATTCAGCTGTTATTCTCTTCCATCAGTCTCAATAACTCCATTTTTCCTTGTCGCCAAAAAGTAGATGAAGAAGGAAAAAAACAAATAGTCCACAATTTCTGACAAAAGAGGAAATGGGAAATTAAATTCTCTTATTTCTCTTCTAGAAATCCTCAAAATAATATATATGTATAAACTAATAACTTGAGGCCTCTAAGCCTTCGTTCAACATTGGTTAGTCCTGTTTTTACCTGGGTATTAAATGGTTGAGGTATGTTGATGTGGTGTAGATTATATCAAAATACTGCAAAATATCTTCCCTTGCATAGAGAACATAACCTATTCCAAATAACTTTAGGGTCTACATGGAATAGACTCCTACAATAAGTCCTTTACCTACAGATCTTATACATATAACACTTTCGGCAATAGCAGTGCCCCCTGGTGTTTAGACTTTGTCCTGACCGCCGGCTTCCTCGCAGGGATCAGTTTTGAGAATGTGTGTTGGATAACATATAAATATGAACCTGGCTCCAAATGATCTCTGGCTTATGATAATTGTTAATATTTTCAAGTCATTAGTAGAAGTCATCACAATCTTGAAATATAAGATTGTTGGTTTATGTTTCTGCATATCTTATTCTTCACCTTAAATTTGTCCATATTTTTTCAGTGTATTACTTTAAGCCATACATGGATTATTTCACATTTTAAAGAAGATGATAGAGATTAAAAGGTCAATAACTCTGCATGGACTAAATGATGATAAAGTTATTGTGTTGTTTTGACGTTTCATGCAACTGTCTAAAAGCAAGAGCACAATGTATAAAGAGCTATGTTTTTTCACATATTGTTAAACATTTTTTTTCCAGGTTAGAAATAATTAAAATATAATTTCATTCTTTATGATTATTTTTAAAGGCTTATATGTCATAATACACAGTTTGAAAATGTTTTAAACACCACAAACTTAATCTGAGCTCAGCAGGAAGTGTTACAAACAAGAAATGAGAAGTATAAATGACACACTAGACCATATCTTAAAGAAAATCTACCATTTGTTTTTATACATTGTCACCCAAACATACCTTGAGAATGCTGTAGCTACACTGATGCAGAAAAAAGTGGTTTTGCTCAGAAAACAATTATAAAATTAAGGAACTTGGGAAAGCTGGGTACCATGGCTGCCAGCTGTACATAAACACATTACACAGAGCTTCTAGAACTGTCCAGACAGGACTAATCAACCTGTGCTGGATGACTCACAGCTGGATGATACACAGAAGCTGGGGGATGGTGCATCGATTGATTACTTCTGTCTGTCAGGGACAACACAGTGAATTACAATGTTCTCTAAAGCAGTGCATAAATAGGGTAAGAGAAGAGTGCTGTGGCAGCCACAGGAGCGCCGGAGTCATAATTTTACAATTATTTTTTCAGAAAACCACTCAGTTCAGGGATTAAACAAGATATGTATATGAATCAGGGTAGCTACAGCATTCTCAAGGTATGTTTGATTCGTATGACATAAAAGCAAATGGTAGATTTAATTTAATAGATGACTCTCCATATGACTGAACTAGTCCTGATGAAATTGTAGCATAGCTGCAGTTTTCTGGTTCATTCACTACATAGAGCCCATTCTGCGCTGTTCTCTGCATTAAGTCTGGTGCCAGAGCCAGCCAGAAATGTGTACAACCCCCAACAATTTGATATTGATAATGTATAGATAGAATTGATCATCAATATCAATAACGTAAAAAGCCCTATTTTTCTGTTTATTTCTGTACAGAAATGGGAAGCAACAGGAGAACCTAAAGTTTGAGTAGTAGTTATATGCAGTGGAGAAACTGCATACACAAACAGTCTGTGACTTTGATGAGCATTTTCTGGTTATGTTAATATATAACAGATCTGTTTAACTCCCTTATGTCATCCTTTCTTACTATCTTCACAAACTGTAACAGGAACAATGTTAGTATGATTTTTATAGGACTTGTTAGAAATGATTATGGGTTCTTATAGCTTAGTATTCACGTATCACCCTCCGTGCCTGCAAAAAAAAAAATGTTGATACTGTATATACTCGTGTATAAGCCAAGTTTTTAAGCACAATTTTGTGCTGAAAATTCCCCACTCGGCTTATACTTGGGTACATAAAAAATTAAACTCAGTTCTCTCCATTCCTACGGCCTGGGCAACTCCCCTTTTATCTTCATGTGCGCGGCAGGTCCGCGGCAGCTCCGTGGTCAGCGCCTCTTCTTTCTTCAGGCCAGCGCCAGGACTACGATGGCTCTGTGCGCACGAACCAAATATACTCAAGTATATACGATACTTCCCCTGGTTTATAGCTCTCGGTGCCTGTGCAGTGATGTAATGAAGGCCACATAGTATACCTGGCTGCACTGCACATACGCCTTGCATGGGTGCCGAGAGCAGCATAGATGAGTGTAATATTTTTTATCACATTAATCTCTGAGTAAGTACAAGCAGTTATGTACAAGATAGGTTCTTTATGTGTGTTCTTAAGTAGAATTTGTATGTAAATCAGAACAAGTATATTTTATAATTGCCCCTGTGACAATTGGATTTTCACAATTATGTGCTGTCATAAGGCACAAGGATTATGAATAAAGCTTCATTACAGACACCTTGCAGCTGATCATTGCAGCCTGGGACTAAACTAAAGCATCCAGAGAGCTTCACCAGAGAACACAGTGGGCAGAGGGGTCCGTCTGTAACTAGGAGTCATCTGTAAGTCGGGTGTCCTTACGTTAGGGACCGCCTGTACAAAGGTTTGGGGTTATTTATTGCAGCAACATACAGAAACATGTAACAGAGTGATTTGGACACTAAGTCACAGGTCCCCAAGGACCTACAGTTGGATTAGCGTTCCAAATGATCCTGACAAGTTCTCTTTAACCAATTTTTTGGGTGGTTTAGAAATAGAAATTCTAATGGCTACCATAAATATAAGTCTGATACTGCAATGGGGGAACGATACACAAGTTCACCAGTTCAATGTTCCTTCGGTGGTTGTTCCATCATCAAACAAATTGTAACTAATATGTATGGCCAAAGTCTACTGCAGGGTTTTGTCTCTGGTATGTGATTCTAGCAATGTTATGAGATCACTGGATCCAGTAGTATATTAGGCTTCTAATAGCTGTTGAAGTCTTATTAAGTAGTTTTTTTGACTTTATAAGTGGGAATTTTTTGAAGGATAAAACAATCCAAATGGGAATACTAAGAACCCTAGGACAGGTCTCTGAAAAAGGTGAGTTTGACTTTGCACAAATTGTAAGGAATGCTGGTTGGAAGTGTAATGAAGCATAGAAGGAAGCTCCATGGAATGGTTGCTCTATGGGAAATCTCTTGGAAATGAGTATGAGCAGATAATGAGGGAGGAGGACAGGTGGAGGTCATGGGAAGAACAGAGGGATCAATTTGGAAGTTATTTGGAAACAAGTGAAGACACGGTTATGGGTGCAATGTTGCTAATTGCTTTCTGAGGTAGAGTGCTGGAATGGGTTTACCATTGTACTTACATTTGGGATAATAGCAAACCAAAGATGGTTTTAGTAATCAATTAGCAAGACAGAAAAACATAGTATTAAGTCACAATGAAAGGACTTGGAAACTAACAGTTCAGCGTAGGTCAGTTCAGTCACTCATTCCAAATGGATTTCCATTAAATTAAATTAGATACAAAATGACCAATAAACAATCCATACTCATCTCCTCATACCCCTCACTGCTCTATTCCTGACCCTACCCGGCCTTCCACTACTCTGCACCTGATCTAATAATAACATCCCTACATAGCGATCACCACAGCTGATCACTGATTATAAGAGTTACCTGCTATAGTTAGTGTACAGAGTAGTGGATTATTTTCAATAAAATGTGATTTAAAGGAAATCTACCATCAAAATTTATCAGGATAAACCAGGGACATTTACTCTTAGATCCAAGTACAGTGACTGGGGTAATCTTGTATTTGTTATCCATGGCCTCCTTCCTTCAAAAATCAACTTTTTAAATTATGCTAATGAGTCTGAGAGGCTCTGTGGGTGTATCCAGACCCCCTTAGTGCTGCAGATTTACAGGCTGTTACAATGAGCAGAGCATGTCTCATCCATCCCCCTGTTCTCTCCATCCTCCCTCTGCCTGAACAGTAGGAAGTACACATAGAGGGGAGACCTGATCTGCTTATTGTAACAGCGAGTGAAACTGTGGAATTAAAAAAATTGTACACTGAACCCCAGTCTGAACTGTAACCTGTATCTGAGCCAGTATCCAGTCTGGGCTGGCACCATGAACCCCAGTCTGAACTGTAACCTGTATCTGAGCCAGTATCCAGTCTGGGCTGGCACCTAAACCCCAGTCTGAACTGTAACCTGTTTCTGAGCCAGTATCCAGTCTGAACTGTAACCTGTTCCCGAACCTGTTTACAGTCTGTGCCGGTGCCCTGAAGACCAATGTGATCTGTTACTGTTTCCTGCTTAATCCTGAACCCTCATACCTCAACCTCATCCAGAAACCTAGACCATCTATCCTGCCTGATCCAAAAACCCTGTACCCTGTTCCTGTGCCTGTACCCTGATATTCAAATGTCTGTGTCTTTATCTGAAACCATTACAGTCGTAAGGTAAGACAGTCGTAAGGTAAACATTAGACTTGACGATCTGCTGAACCAGAAGAATCAAAGTGTCTGATGATGAATCTGGCATACTATCAGAAAAATTACTATTTCACCATACATATGCATACTATTAGTTGGATTCATTTAAGACAACAATATTCTGGGGCATTAGCATTTTTTTTTTGTTATCCCCACAAAGCCATACCTCCTTTTTAGAGGTCACGCCCCTTTGTCATACTTACTGTGAGCAAGATATTTAACTTTTTTTGGTGCAAATGAGGGTTGTAAACAGTTTTATAATTCTGCCCCTTACTGTGCACAATAAAAAAAATCTTATGGAGCTGTAACTTTCTGAATTTTATTGGCTTTATTATTGTTGATTTAATTTTTTCCAGTTTTTAAGTTGTGGATGCAATTATTAATATTTTAGTAATGTGAGTTCTTATAACCTATATATAAAAACCATGATTTGTTGTTGGTGCATTGTAGACTAATGTGCCATCTTAGTGCATTTTTCTCTTATTTTATTTTATTCTGAGAAATCATTTTTATTAACCCAGCCTAGCATTTTTTAGTGTAGCATAAAAATTTTTGATCTTCCATGGCTGTTGGCTATGTGGATGTGGCTATTTTTGTCCTTCACTTGTAGAGCATAGACATACAATCTAATAATGTGTACTAAAATATTTAAAAGCCAATGTTCAAACTGAGCATCAGTTGGAGCAATAGAAGAAAAATATATCCGGATTAGCTACATTGTAGGTTTTACTTCCTATATTTGAACATATGTAAACTCTGATCCTCGAACAGCAATGTCTAATTTGTTTGCATGCTTGGTTAAATGACTAGTGGCACAAAAGACGCTTTGTAGTGCAAAACTTGCCCTCTGAAGTACAATTTTGTTTTTACGGGAAAATATATGTTAAAAAAGGACAAACCTTTGGAACATAAACCCTTCTTTAGCTGACATGTTTACAACCTATTGATAAAGGGCACAAAAGCTAATGCTCGCCAATGGCCTCTCTTCCCTTAGGCAATATAGATGTCAGTGGGGTTTTTCTCCATGAGAACTCTAATAGGCTTATTTACCAAAGTCTCTGCAATGTATAGCCAGTGAAAACAAATGACAGGTATTATAACAAAAAGAACTACAGTAACAAAGCAATGGTTAAAAGAATGACTCTACGTTGTGTTAGTAATGTGAATATTGAATGCAGGTGGTTATAGGGACATTTATTTCATTATTTTTAAAGCCCATTTATACAGCAGCCCATTTTAAAGCCCATTTATACAGAATATATATTGAACACTAAGAGGACATATCCAGATGTCTGAACTTTAGCATGGACCCAGTGTCGGACTGGCCCACCAGAGTACCAGAGGATCCTCTGGTGGGCCCTGGCTCAACCCAATACTGAACCCCTAAGGTCCATCAGAAAACACCACAATTTGGAGACTGCTAGACTATATTTCCTGGGTTAAAATGAAGAGTGGGCCCCAAATTGATTTTCTCTGGTGGGCCTAAGGAAACCCAGTCCGACACTGCGTGGACCAAGAGGAAAATCAATGGCTGATGGCTTTGCGCACTTCTTTGATTGTAGAACTGGACCCTTTCAAGTCAATTGAACTGATGCCCTTCACACAAAAAAAGCAGACATACAGAACACACTTGGATATTTTTACATAGAGATGTATCCATTTATCTAAAGCAAATCTAAGACAAAGAAAAAAGAAACGTATGTTTCATACATTAACAATCCTATTAGCGAGATGAAGTCAAAGCTAAAGCAAACTACATACACAATCTGAAGGCATGTTCACACATGGCCGATTTGCTGCACAAATTTCTGCAACTAAAAATCAGTTCCATGCATCAAATGGGGCTCATTTCTGCTACATGCAGACTGAATTTTATATACAAGTTGTACAAACATCATTCAGATCAGTCAATAAAATCAAAGTCCCAAATTAAAATCAAACATCATCCAAAAAATAACTGCATATAGACAAAAATATAATAGGTATATAGACTGATTTGGCAAGCTCTGTATAGCGCTGCGTAATCTGCGTGCGCTATATAAATAAAAGAATTATTATTAATTTGAAATCTGCTATTAGTTTAAGGCAGACGTGATAGTAAATGACAGTAGCTTTTAAAGTGAGTTATTCAGTAGAATGTGGTCGGGAATGATGTAGGATTGCCTGAGGAAAACTATTTCAACCATTTCCATTAATTAAAAGGTTGAAATAAACCCTAAAACATGCAATGCCTTTCAATGGAGCAGCATGTATTTTTTTTTGCTTAGGAATTTTACGCTTCTGTTAATAAGACATATCCTGTAAAAGGCAATTTTAGTTCTACGTGCAATAACATTAGCTCTTTTGTGCTCTTTTTGCTTGTAGTTTGCCACCTAGAGCTTTGCAAATTGATGTTGAACTTTGCCCTGTGATCCCTCATTCACATGTCCCCCAAAGCAGCAGGCAAAAGGTGGTATTCTGTTTGAACCCGTTACACCTTACAGATGGAAAACCTTCGGAAGGAGGAGATGATAGGAAAGTTGAGGAGAGAAAGAGGTGAATCCTGTGGATGGACAGAGGGGGGAGTGGAAAGTGACTTCAGGGAGTGGCTGTGTATGCACTATCCAGAAGAACTTCAGACACAGAGGAGAGACTCTGCTAGACACATCCTTATAGTAGCTGCTTATAGTGGGTCTACAGGAGGTGTCCCGATCACATCTGAGATCTCTTGTGACCAGGTGACTAGAACCACGTCACTGAGAGATGCAATGACAGAAGCGACAAGGGTAGCAGAGAACCACAAATGCACCTAGAGGATCCCCGTGACAATGGAACACACTGATATAGCCAGAGGAAGCATCTTCAGCACATAAGAGAGAACCAAGCACTGGAGAGGAAGGTAGGACAATAAAGGGCTTAGAGATAATAAGGAAGATTAACTAGTGTTGGCTACACTTTATAATAATGGTAACATTAAGTACAATATGATATAAACTGCTGCTGTCAACACATAGACACCAAGGAAATACACCTGTCAGATTTGTATACATCTGTTACATAAACAAATGAAATAGAATGCGACTTATTGTAGAAAGTAGTATAAAGATTTCACATCTAACTATATAGATGTAGTAGAACTGACTTTGTCATCTGGAACAAATCATTACATTTTAACATGTTAACTTTGATTTTCTTTAGTACTGTCTATTTAACTTTATCGCCTTCTACAAGTTATCGCCTTGTAGCAGAAACAACATGTTTGTCTCTGCTACATGTGTAAAAATGCAGGAGCTGAAATATGTCGGAAATATCTGTCGATCCTAGGATGAATGTTATGATGCCACTGGTCACTGGTTAGCATTGTTTGCCAAATATCAGATGGTTTTGCAGCTACAATATCCAAGATTTTGCAATAAAGTGGAAGGGTTAATGATCACGTGTAGGAAATAGAAGAGTGGAATGGCAGTGATGTTTAGAAAAAACAATCTTGATTTATAGACTTCTTTAATGAAGACTCCCTACTGTCATAGTAAAGCAGTCGCTATAGTCAAGCTGCTATAAGTCTATGAAAGGTCAGTTTGATTTAGCCTAAACAACTTTGTAGCAGGAATTGTACTTGCACTTGATGTCTTGACTATAAAATGTAATCCATGGGATGAAAATATTCTTACAATAGTTATTCAATTAATTAATATTGGTAAACTTTGACCTATAAGCAAGTCCATCCAAACTCATCAAATTACATATTTCTTATTTTGAGGACACACCTAAATACCTCCCACAGCTCTTTGAAGTTGGCACACAGTGTGGTGAATAGGTGTGAGAAACTACATTGGTGCTCATGTATTCGGAATGTCTTGAGATTTTCCTGAGAATTTTGAGACTAATACATTCTGCTATTTGTTCCCATACCCCAGTGTAAAAACATTTTTTGGACAAGTGTCTATGTGTTGTCATTTTACATTTACTCCCAAAGCCATTCAGATGAGACATGAGATGGACATAGCAGTTGTCTACATGGTATCAGTTTCAGTCATGACTAAGGTTGAGGACCAGGATCATGGGATGAGGAGAGATCTATGTAAGGTGGATTACATGCTGTAGTTACACAACATTCACCTCTAAGTTTCAGCGAAGGCAGGAAGGTTTCCATGTATTCCTCACTGCTAATTATTTTCTAGTTTCTGATGACTAATAAACAGGAATTGCAGCATAAATCACATATATATATTAATCATATATGACAGCTGCCTATTAAATACAAACGATTGCAGTTTACATAACAGAAATGCACCCACTGGAACATGTTACAAAAGGAAATTCTTACCATATTATTGTGGTAAATAGATTTATTAATATTCTTTGGCGGAGACACAAGTATATAATTGCATATACATAGGAATTAGAGAGATAAAGAGATAAATGCTTAGATACAATCGCAAGAGGAATGGTAAATGTACAGGACCTATAGCTGATAAAGGTTCAATAAATGTATTTAAAATTATATCAAATCATAAAAATTAGACATTAGGTTGATTCTTTCAGCTATTTCCTAAATGTCAGTAAACACTCTAGTCATCTATATGGGACAAGTAGCAGTTGATCATAATTATCTTCTCCTTTTTCTCCTTAATTATACATTCGATTTCTTCAGCATCTTTAGACACAAGAAACGTTCATTGTGACCTATAAAACTAATACATTGGTTAAAAATTATACTTCCGTACTGGCATATAGTATTTGTTCTCCACACCATCCATTTTTCTGCACCTGTTTTTATCTTTGCACCTGTTATAATCCCAATAACATTCACTCTCCACTAGAAAGACCTCACAAACATCCATTGTAAAGTAACCAGAGTATACCAGAATATCACCTCTACTCAGTATAATGTACAGAACCTTATAAAGCTAAAACATGGATTGGTCTTTATTCTGTTACTGTATTATGGAATCCATATAAGTTTTAAATGTGTTAAAGGGCATAGAAGTCATTACTAAAATCTTGCAGTGGATTTATCTATGTTATGGTCTGCAGACACCTTAAACACAGGGTAATACATCAATGACATCCCATTTAGAAATTAAAACATGAAAAGCATACATTTATTATATAAACCAAAAAGTCCTATGCAAAGCATATAAAACACATAAACTTAAGGATGACTTCTGAAGAAGCTCTTTTGGGGGCAGTCTGTAACCTAACACCTTATAAGAAATGAGTCAGTTGGAAACGCTATTCCTCTTGTCATGCACACCCTCCCAGCATCAATGTAAATTTGGAAAACCTTCAGAGATTAGAAGATTTCTCCAAACAGTATATATCAAAGAATAACAATCGTACTGGTTTGAAGCTACACGATCCTTTGATATTTGTGAAGCAATTATCCAACCCAAAAATTGCTCCAAACTTGCCTTAATATATAATATGAAATGAGCATGTCCTATTACCGAGAACACATAACAAGATTAAACCTGCTCTAATGATACCTGCAGAGGATTACTCAAACCTTCAGCTCACCAGACAAGCAGGGACACCTGCAGAGGCCACTGAACAGCGCTTGCTTTTCAGTAACCACATGCAGAGTATTTCTAGTGAAGCATGTAGGGTACAGTTTACTATTAAGTCTTTCATAGGCTTACTCTGTGGTTAAGTATTACTTATCTTTATTGTCATGCTGAGCCCTATTTACTTTTACCAGTAAATCCCACAGAGCATCATTTAATGATATCAGCATGGAAGAGTTTCTCACTTTGAATACACCACCATGGAAATACAAGTGGACATTTCGGAGCTGCAGATTTTACAATGATAATTTATGTTACCAAAACACACTCGAAACCGTCTCAATGGAAAGAGATTGTTAAATAAATCAAACACTTTATACGCCAACAAAATAAACAAGGCTTACTTATGTATAATAAAATATCATCATGGAAGACGTTTCCCATTTAATATTTAGCATTTCCTAAAGGTGTTGTTTTAGATTTAGTTTTGTAGAGCATCACAACGAGGAAAAACGTGATATACCAATAATATATCATAATATAAACTGGAAAATTCAAGGTCTGTATTATTATTTTTGAATTAGTGCTAAAAAGTTGCAATCTGTACATTTTAATAGTTACCTAGTCTACTGTGTCCTAATATAATATCCACAGAAAACTAAAAATAAAACATGCATAGTAATGTGTGTAACTACATTCACTAGCATCCAAAAATATATTGGGGCACATTTACAAAGAACAGGGCAAACTGTACTAAATGCCTGTATGTAGTCCAGGATGCGATATGATGATGATTCATGATTTGTGGCGCACATTCTTCATGAATCTGGTGCTCCCCACACTGCCTCGACAGAGTGCACCAACTTCTTTTTGGATGCACTTTCAACATAGGGTTTGCGACACACTTCTGTCGCACTTTGCATTATAAATATGATGCATGGCCCGACTGAGCACCAGAACGCCCTTAAAAGAGTTCTTCTCTATAGATTGCTCCTTTGATTTTGACTTTTCAATACAGATGTACATTACTGACCAAAATAATAATAATTCTTTATTTATATAGCGCACACAGATTACGCAGCACTGCACAAAGCTTTGGCCAAATGGGTCCAAAATACCACCATGTGAAACTAGCAAACATAGCTAAGAAGCTGATCATTTTGTAAAAATGTTTGTGAATTGTAGTAAGTCGAAACTTAATATTACAAAATACAGAGAAGTAGATGAGTCATGTACATATATCATACGCTTCATAGAAATACATGAGACAATGGCAGAACTGAATACTAATTGTGACAGTACATCGAGACCGAACCCTTGTTTGGTGTGTAGGCGAGTAGATATGGATTAGATTGTCTCAGAATGCAACGGTTGACTATTTTGTTGTAAATGTTACATACTATCTGAAATATCTGAGGTTTGTATATAGTTGTCATATATTTGAGGTGGTATGTTTGGAGTATTTATGCTCTAGGGACAGAAGTTTAAAATTCTAAGGATTAGGTTCAATCTTTCTCTACAATGTGCAAAAGGAGTTATTGGAAAAGCTTCTATTAAAAAGTGGAAGAGAGCAACCATGCAGGGAACCATTTGTTAAAAAACAGAACTGCTAAATGGAAATGTACATACATACATATACTTAACATATGCCAAAATGCGAATGGACAAGTCTTTTGCCACTGGAATTTGGTACGAATCTTCCATTTTTTTGCCACTGAATCAAATCTAAATCTTTTCGCATCACTTTGGACAAAGCTTCGGACTTTGGACTGATATCCAATCTTCAAAGTTTTAAACATGCTCTTAAAACCCATCTCTCTAGGCAAGCCTATAACACTCACTAACTGCATGAAATTTCAGCATTTACTAACCCATCCTGTGTCCTCCTCCCTTCTGTTATTCGGTAAACAGCAGATACAAAGCTCCAGGCTTCTCTGCAGTCCCATTCTCCTTGGACTTTGTATGTTAGATGACGTTTAATAACTGGTTCAACAAGCAGCATCTTTAGTTATGAAATTATTTCATTCTGTTCCCTTATCAAAAATGGCTGGACCATTATACATTCATTATAAATTCTTATGCCTCTTGTGCCCCCCCTCACCCTCTTAGACTGTAAGCTCTTGTGTCTCCTCTCATCCTCATAGACTGTAAGCTCTTGTGTCACCCGCTCATCCTCATAGACTGTAAGCTCTTGTGTCTCCCCTCATCCTCATAGACTGTTAGCTGTTGTGTCCTCCCTTTCAACCTCATAGACTGTAAGCTCTTGTGTCACCCCCTCATCCTTATAGAATGTAAGCTCTTGTGTGATCCTCTCATCCTCATAGACTGTAAGCTCT
Source organism: Engystomops pustulosus (assembly GCA_019512145.1). NCBI lineage: Eukaryota > Metazoa > Chordata > Amphibia > Anura > Leptodactylidae > Engystomops > Engystomops pustulosus. The sequence continues at coordinate 46,851,628 of CM033642.1, read as the reverse complement.
TGTGTCACCCCTTCATCCTCAGACTGTAAGCTCTTGTATCACCCCCTCATCCTTATAGACTGTAAACTCTTGTGCCCCCCCTCATCCTCATAGACTGTAAGCTCTTGTGTCTCCCCTCATCCTCATAGAGTGTAAGCTGTTGTGTCCTCTCCTTCACCCTCATAGACTGTTAGCTCTTGCGTCCCCCCGTCACCCTCATCAACTGTAAGCTCTTGTGTCATCCCCTCATCCTCATAGACTGTAAGCTCTTGTGTCACCCCCTCATCCTTATAGACTGTAAGCTCTTGTGAGCAGGGTCCTCACTCCTATTGTTTCATATAACTGTTTGTACTCTAATGTAATATTATATTTGTATATGTCCACTATGACTTGTTAAGCGCTACAGAATATGATGGTGTTATATAAATAAAGATTATTATTATCTTTTAAAATTGTGGCTAGCTTCTGCTTATTCATTGCAGAGTCTAGAGGGTGGAATGGAAAAATTAAAACACTGGGAAAAAAAAACATTTACTAAACCAGATAGGAGTTTCTCATAAAGATTCTGCGTTTTGGAGAATTAGAGGTGGTTATATGCCAATATCGTGGACAATTGGCTGAACATCGATTTGGGCTGAAAACATTCATATTTTAAAAATTTTGACAAACCTCCTTCAAGCGAATCTTGGATGATTCTCTCATCAGTAATGCTCAGCCTGAATGACAAGCGCAGCATAACTAGGAAAGCCTTAATACCAGTTCCTTGTTGTTGAACATCTTGGCTGCCCATTTTCCTCATTTCCACAAAAATTTTCCATCTGCTGGTCATGAGGGGATTTAATGCGTTATTTTTATGCATTTGTCTATTCTAGATATAAATTATGATATACTAAAAGACTTTTTTTTGTAGTGTTGTGGTTCCCAACTAGGGCTATCAGAAATTCTTTGGCAATTTGTGCCATAATTAGAAATCATTACAAGAGCGGTCGCTTTTACAATGGAGAAAGCAAGCTCCTTTGAGACATAAAAAGGTCATGAGGGTTTTTCCAGGAGTGAAAACAAAATTCCGGGGTTCTCTTGTGGGAACAAGCTTGGGAATAACTGGTGTGCCATGTGAATTAAAGATGCTTTGCTCAGCAAACTTTTTTAAAAAAAATTTATATTGCCATCCTCCTTCTTATACTTATGACACCCAGAATGCTATAATTTGAACATATTTTATTACAATATAAATACGTTAAATGCATGGAAAGCCAACAACTCTAAAACAACCAATATCCATGCTTAGCTTTTCTCAGATATAGCTAAAGATGTTATGGTTGATGGCCCATCCTAAGGATACACCACACCATACACCAGGTATCCTTCTCATGTGTATACTCACTCATTGTTGCCCCCTTTATTGCGACCATCCTCCAGATAGCCCTTCACTTTCTGATCAGTGCTGCCTCTAATGATTACACTGGCTGTTGATACTACACTGCAAATAATAAGTTCAGTTATTCACTATTCCACCAACTTCAAAAACCTTCAAAAATCTCTATGGAACCGACAATTCCAGCGTTCAGTCCCACCGATTTCTGAACAGACCGGTAGTGCACATGTCTGACCAATGATTGTAAACTAGGGACACAGAGCTCCTGTTTAGGCTAATCCCACCACAATGTACACCATTTGTCCAATGGACAAGAACTTACACTCCATTTAAATGTGTTTCCACCACTATAAGGCTACATTTACACGAACAGACGTGAGCCTCGCTGGAGAGGAAAAAAATGCACAGCCATAAATAAAGCCAGAGATAGAGCATGTTCGATCTTTTTTCAGCTATAGAACAGTACGGTGAGCACACATTGTGCTCACCAGACCATTCCGTGCAGCTATTGCCATCTATGGGGGACGTATGTATGGTCCCAAGCATGCAGCTGTGTATACGTCCCCCACATGTTTTTACTAGTTTATAACTTGGATCCTTTTAATGCTACTTAAAATTATTGTCAGGATTTTCATCATGTGTCATATTCCTACAGATTTTTGCAGATAACTTTTTAAGTGTCCAATACCATTCCATTTGTGAGGTTTATTTAAAATCTCAACTTGTATTTTATTGGCATGCCTACTAATGCTGAACGCTGAAAGATCACTCAGAGACAACAGCCAGGCAAAACATTTCATTATGGCTGCCCTTAGACCAGGATACAACCTGCCTTCACAGTGTCGTACCTACAGTATACAATATGTGAACATTGTCATCCATTCCTATTTTGGTTGATGGACTGTGAAGAAGCCTCTCTCCAAATCGGAAATTCCTGCAACAGGAATTTGTTTAAAGTAAACTATTTATGTTCTTAAATATATTTAGGGTGCTAAATGTACCAAATTCCTTGTTCTCAGTATAGCAGGACACATAAAGATGTGTTGGAATCTTCGGTTTACTAGTTGATTTAACAATAATTGCCATAATAACATTTGTCTTCATAATCATTACTGTAAAGGGCAAGCAGGGTATAATTTAAGTTATTTAAGTTGATCTGTAATAATAAGCCCCTTTATGCATTGTAAGGGCAAAGGTTTTGTCTTTGTTTTATGTATTCAACCCTTTATTTACCGGTGAAGTTGCGATAGACTTCCACTTATACACATGAGCCATTCAGGTCAAGATAAGCAGTCTGAACCAATTATGACAGTAGGTGTGTAGATGTCTTGTGGGCCCTATAGTTAATCTTTATCTCTCTGTAGAATCAATTTCTGGTTTTGGCAATGTGGTTGGCCATGTTAATACTTAGGGAGATCAATAAGAAATGTATGTTTATTACAATAACAATACATAACAAAAAGGCGAGGGTAAGAACCAAACCAAACAATGGTTGTCTCTAGGAGCAGTAGTGGAATATAATGTAGGTGGTTTGGGCTGTAGCCCAGGGCCCAAGTCTTCTAGGGAGCCCATGGTCACTCAAACCACCCACCAAAATTTAAACTTAGAAGGAAATCCTCTTACATCCCCATGAAATCCTCTTACATCTGTTCCTGCTCTCAATACACATGTACACAAGAGCCATTAGTGGACCTTTGAAGGTCCTTCAAAGGTTCTGCAACCGCAGATTTAAAGCAGCAGAAGAGACGCATCCTCCATCCCCCAAGAAGCTAATTCTAGAACAATAAGGCAGATTTACTTACCCGGTCCAGTCGCGATCCAGCTGCACGTTCTCCGACGCTGATTCAGGTTCTGCCCGGATTCACTAAGGTCCTGGGCCTGATGTCCACTAGGTGTCACTGCTGCGCTGAAGTCCGCCGGATTTCGCTGGAATTCACCTCCTTCGTTCCCGTGTATGTGAGTGCTATTTTTGCGACACAATTTTTTAAAAAATTCTGCGTTTTTTTCCAAATCCGTCGGGTTGTCCAACGGCCACGCCCCCCGATTTCTGTCACATGAAAGCCGGCGCCGATGCATCACATTCCGATTGCGGGCGGCAAAATCCCGGGACAATTCGGTGCAAAACCGAAATATTTGGGAAACCCGACGTAAGTGCGGCGTTCGGACCCTTAGTAAATGAGCCCCAATGTGTAGGAAGTGACTCCAGACTTTTAGGGGCTATAATATTCACACAGCCCAGGGCCCATGCCAGTCTTAATTTGCCCCTGTGTAGGAGCCATCGAGTTTTGTACATCATGCAGTGCTGAAAGTAGTCTCACATGTATGTTGACTTAAGAGTCATGACTCAGACATTGTCATTGTGCTTCCCAGACAGTACATTATTTTTATTTATAGAGCACCATTAGATTGGTGTTCCCATTTCTGCAAATTAAGGCTGTTGTTCATATGATGAAAAGTTAAAGAATTTTCCAATATACTTTCAGCATTATTTCCTCATGGCTTTCTAGATCTCTGCTTGCTGTCATTGATAATAATAATCTTTATTTATATTGTGCTTTACAACTCATAGGGATATATACAAATAGCAAGAGCTATGAGGATGAAGGGGGAGTCTATGAGGATGAAGGGGGTTACACAAGAGGTAAAATGCTGTCATTTATAGAAAGCTTCATTGATTACTTCCAGTGGACAGAAATCTGACCATGGTCACACAGGTGCCCAGCTCGTTATATCACACAGCTGTGATTACTCTCTGTGATACTAACGACCTGTGCACCTGTGAGACCATGGCCAGATTGCTGTCCACTGGAAGTAAACACTGAAGCATCCAATAGAATGACAGCAAGCAGAGATCTAGAAAACTGTGAGGAATTCATACAGAAAGCTTATTGAGAAATTATATAACTTCATCATATAAACAATAATATTTGTGTATTGAAATGGGAATACATTTAATTCCATGGTGCTGTACAATTAATAAGGGGTTCACATACATTACATTTAGAAAAGAAGAAATGCAAGTACAAATACAAGTGAAATCATAGTGACAAAGCTGGTGCACATGTACAATGTGTGGCCCCTAAATGTAGTTTTAGCTATCTATTTTGTTACCCTTAGCTTCCTGACATTTTTGAATATACTCATTTTCCGATATTCCTTCACTTATTGATCACATGTAAAATTTCTGGTTATAGACTTAATTGTTTGCAAACTGCGGTATGTACTTATAATTATAATGGTTAAGGGGAACCTGTCATAAGGATTTTGCCCCTCACTTAGAGGGAACATGTCAGCACATTTTTCACTAACACAGTTTGTTTCCCTCACATCCCCATAAAATCAACCTTGATATTTTACCTGTCATCAATATGGATGTATCCTGCTGGGCTGGCCCCTCCAATATACTCCTCCTTGTAACTTTTCAATTTTCAGCTTCATATCATGTGACCAGAGTGATGTCATGTAATGTCCTTTACCCAGAAACATAAACATCTACCTTATAAATGTATCTGATCACATGAAATCACAACATTCTCCATAGAAGAAGACTCCTCCCCATCCTCCCTTGAGGCATGCTGTTATTTCATGTGATTAGATACATACATGAGGTAGATCTTAAAGAACCTTAGATGACATCACCCTGGTCACATGACTTGAAGTGCTCAATGATGCAACCGAACTCTCTTTGGTTGTAGGGGATAAATCCACAGGACATATTCCCTTTAAATCAATATAATCAATAATTTAAACCTAAAAATTGTGTAAATAATAAAAGGTAAATGAATGTTTCATTTACATTTTTCAGTTTTTATTCCTGATTAAGGCAGAATAAAATGCATAACAAAAGAATAAATATGTAGAGTCAATAAGTGTAAAATATGTTGTTTGCAGGTTACATCAGACTATTAGTATATCAGTCAGATTGCCTCCCTCCAATAATAAAATTAAATGTGAAATTGTGACTTATACTAAGTTATGCTCGTACTGAAAAAAGGAGAGTACAATGGATTGCACTCTATCATTGCAATGGAATAAGAGATAGCAATAAAAACCCATAATAATAATAATTCTTTATTTATATAGAGCACACAGATTACGCAGCGCTGCACAGAACTTGCCAAATCAGTCATGATGATAAAGTAAGGCTTCAGAGCAAATAGGACAGAGACACACAACTTATTTCATAGACTGGCCACAGTGCAGAGGATAAGACTCTGTGCATTGTAGTACTATATCTTAAAAGGAGTCCCTTCTTTCCTGTAGAACAGCAGTGCCACACTGTAATTAGGATTACAGTTTAGGGAGGAAGGGACTCCTTGTATCATATAAAACTATGATGCCTGGAGTCACATCTTCTGTCTGTAAAATCTAAAAGCAGCACAAAGTCACAGTCAAAGTCACAATTCACAGACCAACCATGGTCATGTGCCGCTGACCAAAAAATGAATGCATAATGATATGGGCATGGGCAATTGCTATGGATTTAACAAAATTGTGGACAGGTATAATCCCAACAGGTTATAGTATCAGGCAAGCGGATTATCTTTACATCCTGAATTTACAGTGGATTCAAAATCTATACAGATCTACAGGTGCCCCATATTGGAATTTGCATTGATATGTATTATGATATTCAGTGTACAAATAGTGTAAAATGTGGGAACACAGACCAAGACGTTATAATATGAATAAAAAGAAATTAACATTATTAATCCACTAGTCATATAATATACCAACGTTAACAAAGAAACAGACTTATGACAGATCTACTGTATAAAATGATGGAATCCTATAAACGCTGCCATTTCCCTATTGCTTTGCAATTCACATTTCATACTTGGTTTTGCCTTTGAAAAACAGATTAAAAAATAAGGAAAAAAACAAAAAGCAGAAAAACATTCTGACTTCCCAGGGTAAAACAGTTGGTTCAGCTTGTCGGATTAGCACGTACGATTTAGACAAGGTATGTTTTTAAAGCTTGCATGGTGAATGATAAAAAATAGCACACAAGGAAGTTTTCAGAGGATTTAAGAGATTTGTATTTATTTTCCAAGTCCCTTATGAATGCATGTTAACCTTTAAATTGCTGGCAGGACACTTTCGATACCTGGAGCTGTATATCTGTTAGCCTTTACATTTCTAAACATGACTAAGCAAGCGGATGAATTCTAATGCAGCAAAAAATGTATGCTCGGATTCTCAGCTTACATTTTGCTATAATACAGGTAATAGTGGCCGCCGACAAGAGATTTTTCACATTTTTATATAACATTACAATGTATCATCAAAGGAAAAGGCAATAGTAAAAAAAATATATACCTCCTAAATGTAAGCTATTGCAAGCAGGGCCTTGATTACTTTGTTAACTTAATGACACTTTTGAAAGTTTTTTTATTTGTATATGACACCATGATCATCATTCTGAGAGGAGAAAATATTACCAGGGAGGAGAAAAACAAACCAATGGCCGAGTCCACTAGAGGTAACAGAATGTATTAGAGATGTTTTAATAGGTGAATATCCAATGTAACCTAAACTGTTTTGGGGCAGTTTTATCAAAAGTATCAAAAGTTAGACAGTGCACAATTAACCTAGACCGTCTAATTATCACATTGGGGGTCATTTATCTTATCTTATCTGTTTGTAGGTTTGCCTGTCTTTTTTCCATCAGCTTCTTTGGTATCTATCAACTTACTTTCCTTGTGTAAATGTTTTTTTTTTCAGAACTATTTTGAGACATTGTTACAAATGTCTCAAAAATGTCGCACAAATGTCTCAAGTCGCTTCTTTCCATTTTCTAAGTTTCCCTAAGTTTGCCTGGAGTTTTTGCCACAAGCAATGTCGCAAATTTTAGAGAATTGAATATAAAGTCCTTTGCAACATTAGCACATCTGGAATAGAGATAAAAATGTGAAAAACAAAATGTACCGGGAATTTCAAAATGTCCCCAAAAATGCACAAAAAGCAGAAAAAACCGGAAAGAAAAAATAAAGATAAATGACCCTCAATGTCTGATGCTGGATGATAAATCTATCTTTTGTTTTTTGGCTTAGTTGCTCAGAAATTCAACAGTTTGCATAATCTTTGGTGCAACATCCCTTTTCCCATTTAAAGCTACTGCTCCTTTCTGATGCCACAACCTTTGTTGTATTGTCTAAAACTGTCTAAATCCCTCGATGAGTGTGGTGCAAGACATTTAGTTTTTGCACAAATTGTACTGAATTTCTTTCATTGGTCCTTTTCCACTGGTTGATCCCAGTAATGTATGGACATGTAGTTATTTGGAAAGGCCAGTGTAAAGTGATCGAGGCAGGAAGCATTGCTAAAACTTCAAAGATTATCGTAATCGCAAATACAACAGGGTTAATGTAATGACAGCACATAGACAAAAGGCAATTATTGGAATCTAGACATATCTAGGTCACAACTACTATCACTACCATAAGGCATAGTATAACTGAACGCTGTTATTATTGCCATATTGCAAATATTGCAAGTCTGCACTGGTGTCATGGCCAGAGAATGATTGTTTATCTCTGCACCCTCTAGTACAGTGGTGGCAAATCTATTGCCACCATAGATGGCACTCAGAGCCCTCTTGTGGGCACCAAGGCCATTACTACGCACAGAGTTTGCCAGGCAGGACTTATTGCATCCCTTATAGTCTCAGGATGTGACACACTTAGTGCTAATTTAAAGGGTCGCATCTTGGCTGCCTATGACTGCAGGAGGGGTGTGAGTATTCCTGTACAGGGGCCCTGGGGAGAAGCTACAGCGATAATACAATTTTCCTCCTTCGTTCAAACAGTATGGGTATTCTCATGGCTCCAATGTGAGTAAAAGCTGTGGCAGAGAGAAGTAAGCAATAGATCTAAAACTGCAGCATTGGCTTTTTCATAAATGAGCTGGTTTCGGTTAAGGCAGGGGTGCACTTATTGAACTGCTAAGGCAATCGTGTTGAAAAAGTGCCCTCCCCCTTTGCAAGTTAATAAAAATGTTAAATAAACAAATATTAAAAACAATGATTATGGTTTGCATTTGATTATAGCTACTCAAAAATGTAAAACAAGCTTTAAATCAGCATGCAGCAGTTTTGTAACCTGTAAACTGCTGAATCTCATGATAACAGAAGAGATACAAGGGAAGGGTGCTCTTTGGAGTAGAAGCAGCCAGAGGAGACTCTTTTGTGAATAAAAACACTACCTCTCCCATCACTATACTGGAGTGAATTCAGCCTGCTGTATGCTGAGCTGCCTGTATTCCTAAAGACTGCCGCCCCTGTAGGTGAAAGTGTGCCGCCCAAGGCAGAATTCTCACTTCGCCTCATGGATGATGCGGCACAGGGTGTAGTTTAGGCACTCGCTAAAAGGTTCAACGTTACTGCTCTAGTACTAGTTCATGTGTAACATAAGACTGACCACAGTGATACTATTGAAATACAGGTGTAATAACACACACTCTTGGGACACAAGTAAACAAAGTAAAAATATGTCTTTTACGTGTGACGTGCATCATAAAGCATGCCTTTTTAGAGAAATCTGATGTGTATAAAAGCATGCGCATATCAGTGCACCCTCTCTGCCCGTTTGGCTGCCAAGCACTTCATCTAAGCTATGACTGGCAGTGCCCTGCTTCCCCTGTGAAGCTAAGTAAATAACATGGCAATGGTAACTGTTAGGGGCAGGGCTGGGAAGGCTACTGGTCTCAAACAGTTCATGCAGTAGAAGAATTGTTTTTCAGACATTTATTAATAAAATTCAGATACAAGCTTAAGTCTGGTTTATCGGTTGAACATGTTCTGTGTATAGCTAACATTGCATACATTTACATGTATACATAGAAATAGCTGATATTATGAAATGCAGCGATCACTCGGCCACATTATATGTTTCACTCTATATGTTAAAATAATATAATACCGAAAGAATTTTTGTTAGTTGGATTAATTTCAATTAGTTTGATTAATTGTCCATCACCAGAAAGATTTATCATTTATCGGAAAATCCTTAGAGATATTACTTAGAGTACTGGAATTTATCTATAATATTCCTATAAGAATGATCAATTCTTTAGTATACATGCTGTACCTACTCCTCCAATTAAATGGGGTTACAGTGACCCCTGTTAGTGGGTTTATCCGCATTGGGGTCCCACAAATTTATACAGTGGAATAAGATAACAATATCCTTTAATGTTAATTTTAGCTGTACCCTTTTAAAGGACATCGACCACCAGGATGAAATAGGGCGGCACGGTGGCTGACTGTGTAGCACTTCTGCTTGCAGCAATGGGGTCCTGGGGTCGAATCCCACCCAGGTCAACATCTGCCAAAGAGTTTGTATGTTCTATCCGTGTTTGCGTGGGTTTCCTCCCACACTCCAAAACATACTGTTAGGTTGTTTAGATTGTGAGCCCCATGGGGGACAGGGACCAATTGATAGCTTGTGCAGCGCTGCGTAATCTGTGTGCGCTATATAAATAAAGAATTATTAAAGACGGTTATAAAAATGAGACTGAGGGGCTTCAGCATCATTAACACTATGAGCCTGGGAGCCCCTCAGGATCATTTGCATACAGTCTTTCATCTGGGGGTAGATGCCCTTTAAGGTTTTTCCATGATTGATATCTTATTGTATTAAGATTGCAGTTATAGTACATTGCATATGACATGATAAACATAAGCCATGACAGAACTGTTTTGTGAAAAGCAGATTCTGGGTTACTATGTTGTAAATGTTAGGCAGATCTATGTCTAGATAACTACAAGTTTTTTTTTTTGCCAGAGAATCAACCTGATAGTTGACTTTGCTTTAGATTTCATTATCCAACCATGGTCATGTGCCGCTGACCAAAAAATGAATGCATAATGATCTAAAGCAAAGTCAACTATCAGGTTGATTCTCTGGCAAACTGGTTTATATAGCTCTCGGTGCCTGTGCAGTAATGTAATGAAGGCCACATGTATACCTGGCTGCACTGCGCATACGCCTTGCATGGGTGCGAGAGCAGCATAGATGAGTGTAATATTTTTTACACATTAATCTCTGAGTAAGTACAAGCAGTTATTACAAGATAGGTTCTTTTGTGTTTCTTAAGTTGAGTTTGTATGTAAATCAGAACAAGTATATTTTATAATTGCCCCTGTGACAATTTGGATTTTCACAATTATATGTGCTGTCTATAGCACAAGGATTATCAATAAAGCTTCATTACAGAACCCTACAGCTGATCATTGTGCCTGGGACTAAAAGTAAAGCATCAGAGAGCTTCACCCAAAGTCACGTGGGCAGAGGGGTCCGTCTGTAACTAGCAGTCATCTGTAAGTCGGGTGTCCTTACGTTAGGGACCGCCTGTACAAAGGTTTGGGGTTATTTATTGCAACACATACAGAAACATGTAACAGTGATTTGGACTAAGTCACAGTTCCCCAAGACCTACAGTTGGATTAGTGTTCCAATGACCTGACAGTTTCTCTTAAACCAATTTTTTGGGTGGTTTAGAAGTAGAAATCTAATGGCTACATACCATAAGTCTGATACTGCAATGGGGAACGATAACCCAGTCACAAGTTCAATGTTCCTTCGGTGGTTGTTCCATCATCAAACACTCTTTTACCTAATATGTATGGCCACATCTACTGCAGGGTTTGTCCTCTGGTATATGATTCTAGCAATGTTATGAGAATCACGGATCGAGTAGAATTAGGCTTCTCATAGCTGTTGGAAGTCTTATTAAGTAGTTTTTTGACTTTAAGGGGAATTTTTTTGAAGGATAAACACATCCAAAGGGAATACTAAGAACCCTAGACAGGTCTCTGAAAGGTGAGTTTGACTTTGCACCAACTGTAGGAATGCTGGTTGGAAGTGTAATGAGCAATAGAAGGAAGCTCCATGAATGGTTGCTTCTATGGAAATCTCTTGGAAATGATATGAGCAAATATGAGGGAGGAGGACAGGTGGAGGTCATGGGAGACACAGAGGGATTCAATTTGGAAGTTATTGATGGAAACAAGTGAAGACACGGTTATGGGTGCAATGTTGCTAATTGCTTTCTGAGGTAGAGTGCTGGAATGGGTTACCATTGTACTTACATTTGGGATAATAGCAAACCAAAGATGGTTTAGTAATCATTAGCAAGACAGAAAAACATAGTATTAAGTCAATGGAAAGGACTTGGAACTAACATGTCCAGCCGTAGGTCAGTTCAGTCACTGCATTCCAATGGATTTCCATTAAATTAAATTAGATACAAAATGACCAATAAACAATCCATACTCATCTCCTCATACCCTCCCTGCTGTATTCCTGACCCTACCCGGGCCTTCACTACTCTGCACCTGATCTAATAAAACATCCCACTATACGATCACCACGGCTGATCACTGATTATAAGATTTTACCGCTATAGTTAGTGTACACATAGTGGATTATTTTCAATAAATGTGATTTAAAGGAAATCTACCATCAAAATTGTATCATGATAAAACAGGACATTTACTCTTAGATCCAGTACAGTGACTGACGGGGGTAATTTTTGTATTTGTTATCCTGGCCTCCTTCCTTCAAAAATCAAACTTTTAAATTATGCTAATGAGTCTGAGAGGCTCTGTGGGTGTATCCAACCCTTAGTGCTGCGATTTACAGCTGTTACAATGAGCAGAGCATGTCTCATCCATCCCCTGTTCTCTCCATCCCTCCCTCTGCCTGAACAGTAGGAAGTACAATAGAGGGGAGAACCTATCTGCTTATTGTAACAGTGAGTGAAAACTTCAACCTGCCCATAGTTTTTATATGTGGAATTGCACCCGGAACCCCAGTCCGACTGTAACCTGGTATCTGAGCCAGTATCCATCTGGGCTGGCACCATGAACCCCAGTCGAACTGTACACCTGTATCTGAGCCTATCCAGTTCTGCACTGGCAACCTAACCCCAGTCTGAACTGTAACCTTATCTGAGCCAGTATCATTGAACTGTAACCTGTCTCCCGAACCTGTTTAACAGTCTGTGCCGGTGCCCTGAAGACCAATGTGATCTGTTACTGTTTCCTCTTAATCCAGAATCCTCCATACCTCAACCTCATCCAGAAACTAGACCATCTATCCTGCTGATCCAAAACCCTGTACCCTGTTCCTGTGCCTGTACCTGATATTCAATGTCTGTGTCTTTATCTGAAACCATTACGTCGTAAAAGGTAAGACGTAAACTGTTAGATTTGACATCTGCTGAACTCGAAAGAATCAAGTGTCCTGATGATGAATCTGGCATACTATCAGAAAAAATTACTATTTCACCATACTATTATTGGATTAATTTAAGACAACAATATTCTGGTGCATTGGCTTTTTTTTGTTTATGCCCAACAAAGCCCATAACTCCTTTTAGAGGTCACGCCCCTTACTTACTGTGAGCAAGAATTTAACTTTTTTTGGTGCAAATGAGGGTTGTGAAACAGTTTGATAAATCTGCTCCTTTCTGTGCACAATCAAAAATCTATGGACTGTAATTCCTGAATTTTATTGGCTTTATTATTGTTGATTTAATTGTTTTCCAGTTTTAAAGTTGTGATGCATATTAATATTTGAGTAATGTGAGTTCTTATAACCTATATATAAAACCAGATTTGTGTTGGTGCATCTTGTGCATTTTCTCTTCTCTTCCTTATTTTATTTTATTCTGAGAAATCATTTTTATTAACCCAGCCTAGCATTCTTTAGTGTAGCATAAAAATTTTGATGTACACCCGCTCATGTTGAGTGGGAATCTTCCATGGCTGTTGGCTTTGTGGATGTGGCTATTTTTGTCCTGCACTTGTAGAGCATAGACATACAATCTTATGATGTGTACTGAAATATTTAAAAGCCAGGTTCAAACTGAGCATCAGTTGGAGCTAAGAAGAAAAATATATCCGATTTGCTACATTGTAGTTTTTACTTCCTATTTGGAACATATGTAAACTCTGATCCTCGAACAGCATAGTCTATTTTTGTTTGCATGCTTGGTTAATGACTATGGCACAAAAGACGCTTTGTAGTGCAAAACTTGCCCTCTGAAGTACAATTTTGTTTTTACGGGAAAATATATGTTAAAAAGGACAAACCTTTGGAACATAACCTTCTTTGCTGACTGTTACAACAACCTATTGATAAAGGGCACAAAGCTAATGCTCTCGCCAATGCCTCTCTTTCCCTTAGGCAATATAGATGTCAGTGGGGTTTTTCTCCATGAGAACTCTAATAGGCTTATTTACCAAAGTCTCTGCAAGTATAGCCAGTGAAAACAAATGACAGGTATTAAACAAAAGAACTACAGTAACAAAGCAGGTTAAAAGAATGATTCTACGTTGTGTTAGTAATGTGAATATTGAATGCAGGTGGTTTTATAGGGAACTTTATTTCATTACTTTAAAAGCTCATTCATACAGCAGTCCTAGAATATATTTGATTGAACACTAAGAGATATAAGACACTAAGACTATAGACATTCCAAATGTCTGAACTTTAGCATGGACCCAGTGTCGGACTGGCCCACCAGAGTCCATGGATCCCTGGTGGGCCCTGGCTCAACCCCTGAGGTCCATCAGAAAACAGCACAATTTGGAGACTGCTAGACTATATTTCCTGAGTTAAAATGAAGAGTGGGCTCCAAATTGATTTTCTCTGGTGGGCCTAAGGAAACCCAGTCCGACACTGGCGTGGACCAAAGGAAAATCAATGGCTGATGGCTTGCGCACTTCTTTGATTCTAGAACTAGACCCATGCAAGTCAATTTGAACTGATGCCCTTCACCACAAAAAGCAGACATATAGAACACTTTGGATTTTTCATAGAGATGTATCCATTTATCTAAAGCAAATCTAAGACAAGAAAAAAGAAACGTATGTTTCATACATAACAATCCTATTAGCGAGATGAAGTCAAAGCTAAACAACTACATACACAATCTGAAGGCATGTTCACACATGGCCGATTTGCTGTACAAATTTCTGCACTAAAAATCGTTCCATGCATCAAATGGGGCTCATTTCTGCTACATGCAAGCTGAATTTATATACACGTTGTACACAAACATCATTCAGATCATCATAAAATCAAAGTCCCAAATTAAAATCAAACATCACAAAAAATAACTGCTATGGACAAAATATAATAGGTATATAGACTGATTTGGCAAGCTCTGTATAGCGCTGCGTAATCTGCTGCGCTATATAAATAAAAGAATTATTATTAATGATTTGAATCTGCTATTAGTTTAAGGCAGACGTGATAGTAATGACAGTACGCTTTTAAAGTGAGTTATTCAGTAGAATGTGGTCGGGAATGATGTAGGATTGCCTGAGGAAAACTATTTCAACACCATTTCCTTAATTAAAAGTTGAAATAAACCCTAAAACATGCAATGCCTTTCAATGGAGCGCATGTATTTTTTTTTTTTGCTTAGGAATTTTACGCTTCTGTTAATAAGACTATCCTGGTAAAAGGCAATTTTAGTTCTACGTGCAATAACATTAGCTCTCTTTGTGCTCTTTTTGCTTGTATTGTTTGCCACCTAGAGCTTTGCAATTGATGTTGAACTTTGCCCTGTGATCCCTCATTCACATGTCCCCCAAAGCTCAGGCAAGGTGGTATTCTGTTTGAACCCGTTACACCTTACAGATGGAAACCTCGGAAGGAGGAGATGATAGGAAAGTTGAGGAGATAAAGAGTGATCCTGTGGATGGACAGAGGGGGGAGTGGAAAGTGACTTCAGGGAGTGGCTGTGTATGCACTATCCGAAGAACTTCAGACACAGAGGAGAGAGACTCTGCTAGACACATCCTTAGTAGCTGCTTATAGAGTGGGTCACAGGAGGTGTCCCGATCACATCTGAGATCTCTTATACCCGGTGACTAGAACCACGTCACTGAAGATGCATGACAGAACGACAAGGGTAGCAGAAACCACAAATGCACCTAGAGGATCCCCGTGACAATGGAACACACTCTATATGCCAGAGGAAGCATCTTCAGCACATAAGAGAGAACCAGCACTGGAGAGGAAGGTGGGACAATAAAGGGCTTAGAGATAATAAGGAAGATTAACTGTGGAAGGCGAAGTGAGGAGAACAATGTTCTAGTGTTGGCTACACTTTATAATAATGGTAACATTAAGTACAATATGATATAAACTGCTGCTGTCAACACATAGACACCAAGGAAATCACCTCTGTCAGATTTGTTACCTCTGTTACATAAACAAATGAAATGAATGCGACTTATTGTAGAAAGTATATAAATTTCACATCTAACGTATAGATTGTAGTAACTGACTTTGTCTCTGGAACAATCATTACATTTTAACATGTTAACTTTGTTTTCTTTAGTACTGTCTATTTAACTTTATCCGCCTTCTACAATTTATCCGCTTGTAGCAGCAAACAACATTTTGTCTCTGCTACATGTGTAAAAATGCAGGATCTGAAATATGTCGGAATATCTGTCGATCCTAGATGAATGTTATGATGCCACTGGTCACTGGTTAGCATTGTTTGCCAATATCAATGGTTTTTGCAGCTACAAATACCAAGATTTTGCAATAAAGTGGAAGGGTTAATGATCACGTGTAGGAAATAGAAGAGTGGAATGGCAGTGATGTTAGAAAAAACAATCTTGATTATAGACTTCTTAATGAAGACTCCCTACTGTCTAGTAAAGCAGTCGCTATAGTCAGCTGCTATAAGTCTAATGAAAGGTCATTTTTTAGCCTAAACAACTCTGTAGCGGAATTGTACTTGCACTTGATGTCTTGACTATAAAATGTAATCCATGGGATGAAATATTCTTACAATAGTTATTCATTAATTAATATTGGTAAACTTTGACCTATAAGCAATTCCATCCAAACTCATCAAATTACATATTTCTTATTTTGAGGACACACCTAAATACCTCCCACAGCTCTTTGAAGTTGGCACACAGTGTGGTGAATAGGTGTGAGAAACTACATTGGTGCTCATGTATTCGGATGTCTTGAGATTTCCTGAGAATTTTGAGACAATACATTCTGCTATTTGTTCCATACCCCAGTGTAAACATTTTTTGACAAGTGTCTTATGTGTTGTCATTTTACATTTACTCTCCCAAAGCATTCAGATGAGACATGAGATGGACATAGCAGTCTACATGGTATCAGTTTCAGTCATGACTAGGTTAGGACCAGATCATGGGATAGGGAGAGATCTATGTAGATTACTGCTGTAGTTTACACAACATTCACCTCTAAGTTTTCAGCGAAGGCAGGAAGGTTTCCATGTATTCCTCACTGCTAATTATTTTCTAGTTTCTGATGACTAATAACAGGAATTGCAGCAAAATCACATATATTATTAATCATATATGACAGCTGCCTATTAAATACAAACGGATGCAGTTTTACATAACAGAATTCACCCCTGGAACATGTTACAAAAGGAAATTCTTACCATATTATTGTGGTAAATAGATTTATTAATATTCTTTGGCGGAGACACAAGTATATAATTGCATATACATAGAATTAGAGAATAAAGATAAATGCTTAGATACAATCACAAGAGGAATGGTAAATGTACAGACCTATAGCTTATAAAGGTTCAATAAATGTATTTAAAATTATATCAAATCATAAAATTAGACATAAGGTTTGATTTCTTTCAGCTATTTCCTAAATGTCGGTACACTCTATCATCTATATGGGACAAGTAGCAGTTGATCATAATTATCTTCTCCTTTTTCTCCTTAATTATAAATTCAATTTCTTCAGCCTCTTTAGACACAAGAAACGTTCATTGTGACCTATAAAACTACATGGTAAAAATTAACTTCCACTGATAGTATAGTATTCTTTTCTGCACACCCTCCATTTTTCTGCCACCTGTTTTTATCTTTGCACCTGTTATAATCCCAATACACATTCACTGTCCACTGGAAGACCTCACAAACATCCTTGTAAGTAACCATAGTACACCAGAATATCACACTCTACTCAGTATAATGTACAAACCTTATAAAAGCTAAAAATGGATTGTCTTGATCCAATTACTGTATTAGTGATAATGCATATCAGTTTTAAATGTGTTAAGACAAGAGGCATAAGTCATTACTAAAATCTTGCAGTGGATTTATCTATGTTATGGTCTGCAGAAACCTTAAACACGGGTAATACATCAATGACATCCCATTTGAAATTAAAACAGAAAAGCATACTTTATTATATAAACCAAAAGTCCTATGCAAAGCATATAAAACACATAAACTTAAGATGACTTCTGAAGAAGCTCTTTTGGGGGCCTGTCTGTAACCTAACACCTTATAAAATGAGTCAGTTGGAAACGCTATTCCTCTTGTCATGCACACCCTCCCCCATCAATGTAAATTTGGAAAACCTTCAGAGATTAGAAGATTTCTCCAACAGTATATATCAAAGAATACCATCGTACTGGTTTGAAGCTACATGATCCTTTGATATTTGTGAAGCAATTATCCAACCCAAAAATTGCTCCAAACTTGCCTTAATATATAATATGAAATGAGCATGTCCTATTACCGAGAACACATAACAAGATTAACCTGCTCTATGATACCTCGCGAGATTACTCAAACCTTCAGCTCACCACCAAGCAGGGACACCTGCAGAGGCCACTGAACAGAGCTGCTTTTCAGAACCACATGCAATATTTCTAGTGAAGCATGTAGGGTACAGTTTTACTATTAAGTCTTAGTCTTCATAGGCTTACTCTGTGGTTAGTATTACTTATCTTTATTGTCATGCTGAGCCCTATTTACTTTACCAGTAATCCCACAAGCATCATTTAATGATATCCATGGAAGAGTTCTACACTTTGAATACACCACCATGGAAATACAAGTGGACATTTCGGAGCTGCAGATTTTACAATGATAATTTATGTTACCAAAACACACTCAGAAACCGTCTCAATGGAAAGAGATTGTTAAATAAATCAAACACTTTATACGCCAACAAATAAACAGGCTTACTTATGTATAATAAAATATCATCATGGAAACGTTTCCCATTAAATATTTAGCATTTCCTAAGGTGTTGTTTTAGATTTAGTTTTGTAGCATCACAACGAGGAAAACGTGATATACCAATAATTATCATAATATAAACTGGAAAATTCAAGGTCTGTATTATTATTTTGAATTAGGGCTAAAAAGTTGCAATCTGTACATTTATTAGTTACCTAGTCTACTGTGTCCTAATATAATATCCACAGAAAACTAAAATAAAACATGCATATAATGTGTGTAACTACATTCACTAGCATCCAAAATATATTGGGGCCATTTACAAAGAACAGGGCAAACTGTACTAAATGCCTGTGTGTAGTCCAGGATGCGATATGATGATGATTCATGATTTGTGGGCGCACATTCTTCATGAATCTGGTGCTCCCACACTACTGCCTCGACAGAGTGCACAACAACTTCTTTTTGGATGCACTTTCAACATAGGGTTTGCGACAACACTTCTGTCGCACTTTGCATAATAAATATGATGCTTGGCCCGACTGAGCACCAGAACGCCCTTAAAGAGTTCTTCTCTATAGATTGCTCCTTTGATTTTGACTTTTCAATACAGATGTACATTACTGACCAAATAATAATAATTCTTTATTTATATAGCCACCACAGATTACGCAGCACCGCACAAGCTTTGGCCAAATGGGTCCAAAATACCACCATTTGAAACTAGCAAACATAGCTAAGAAGCTGATCATTTTGTAAAATTTTTGTGAATTGTAGTAGTCGAAACTTAATATTACAAAATACAGAGAAGTAGATGAGTCATGTACATATATCATACGCTTCATAGAAATACATGAGACATGGCAGAACTGATACTAATGTGACAGTACATCGAGACCGAACCTTGTTTGGTGTGTAGGTGAGTAGATATGGATTAATTGTCTCAGAATGCAATGGTTTACTATTTTGTTTGAAATGTTACATACTATCTGAATATCTGAGGTTTGTTTATAGTTTGTCTATATTTGAGGTGGTATGTTTGGAGTATTTATGCTCTAGGGGCAGAAAGTTTTTAAATTTTTAAGAATTCGGTTCAATCTTTCTCGACGATGTGCAAATGATTATTGAAAAAGCTCTATTAAAAAGTGGAAGAGAACAACCATGGAGGGACCATTTGTTAAAAAACAGAACTGCTATGGAAATGTACATACATACATGAATACTTACAATGCCAAAATGCGAATGGACAAGTCTTTTGCCACTGAGATTTGTACGAATCTTCCACTGAATCAAATCTAAATCTTTTCGCATCACTTTGGACAAGCTTCGGACTTTGGACCGATATCCAATCTTCAAAGTTTTAAACATGCTCTTAAACCCAGCTCCTAGGGAAGCCTATAATCTCACTAACTCAGAAATTTCATCAGCATTTACTAACCATCCTGTGTCCCCTCCCGTCTGTTATTCGGTAAACAGCCAGCAAAGCTCCAGGCTTCTCTGCAGTCCCATTCTTCTTGGACTTTGTATGTTAGATGACGTTTAATAACTGGTTCAACAGCAGCATCTTTAGTTATGAAATTATTTCATTTGTTCCCTTATCAAATGGGCTGGACCTTATACATTCATTATAAATGTCTTATGCCTCTGTCCCCCCCCCCCTTCACCCTATTAACTGTAACTCTTGTGTCAGCATCCCCTCATCTCATAACTGTAAGCACGTATGTCACCCTTTCATCCTCAGACTGTAAGCTCTTGTGTCACCCCTCATCCTCATAGACTGTAAGCTCTTTGTTCTCCCCTCATCCTCATAGACTGTAGCTGTTGGCTTCCCTTCAACCTCATAGACTGTAAGCTCTGTGTCCACACCCCCTATCCTTAAGCAGTAAGCTCTTGTGTCATCCCCTCATCCTCTACTTAGAGCTCTTGTTCACCACCTTCATCCTCAGACTGTAAGCTCTTGTGTTTACCTCCATCCTATAGAGTAAGATCTTGTGTCTCACCCTCATCTCATATACTGTAAGCTTGCTTGTGTCTCCCTCATAACTGTAGCTGGTGTGTCCTCCCCCTTCACCCTCATAGACTGTTAGCTCTTGCGTCCCCCCTTTCACCCTCATAAACTGTAAGCTCTTGTGTCACCCCCCTCATCCTTATAGAATGTAAGCTCTTGTGTCACCCCCTCATCTTCGTAGACTGTAAGCCTCTTGTGAGAGGTCTCACTCCTATTGTTTCATATAACTGTTTGTACACTAATGTAATATTATCATTTGTATATGTCCACTATGACTGTGAAAGCGCTACAGATATGATTATGTGTTATATAAATAAAGATTATTATTATCTTTAAATTGTGGCTAGCTTCTGCTAGAGTCTAGAGGGTGGGTGGAAAAATTAAAACATTGGGAAAAAAAACATTTACTAAACCGATAGGAATTTCTCATGAAGATTCTGCGTTTTGGAGAATTAGAGGTGGTTATATGCCAATATCGTGGACAATTGGCTGAACATCGATTGGGCTGAAAACATTCATATTTTAAAAATTTGACAAACCTCCTTCAAGCGAATCTTGGATGAATCCTCATCACTAATGCTCAGCATAACTAGGAAAGCCTTAATACCAGTTCCTTGTTGTTGAACATCTTGGCTGCCCATTTTCCTCATTTCCACAAAAATTCGTCATCTGCTGGTCATGAGGGATTTAATGAGTTATTTTTATGCATTTGTCTATTCTAGATATAAATTATGATATACTAAAAGACTTTTTTGTAGTGTTGTGGTTTCCAACTAGGGCTATCAAATTTTTTGGCATTTGTGCCATAATTAGAAATCATTACAAAGCGGTCGCTTTTACAATGGAAAGCAAGCTCCTTTGAGACATAAAAGGTCATGAGGGTTTTTCCGGAGTGAAAACAAAATTCCGGGGTTCTCTTATGGGAACAAGCTTGGGAATAACTGGTGTGCCATTTAATAAGATGCTTTGCCCAGCAAACTTTTTAAAAAAAAAAATTTATATTGCCATCCTCCTTCTTATACTTATGACACCCAGAATGCTATATTTGAACAATTTTATTACAATATAATACGTTAATGCATGGAAGCCAACAGTTCTAAAACAACCAATATCCATGCTTAGCTTTCTTCTCAGATATAGCTAAAGATGTTTGGTTGATGGCCCATCCTAGGATAGCACCACTGGGAAACCAGTATTGGCCACCAACCATCACACCAGGTCCCTTCCATGTGTACACTCACTCATTGTTGCCCCCTTTATTGCGACCATCCTCCAGATCCCTTCACTTTCTGATCGTGCTGCCTCTAATGATCACACTGGCTGTTGATTACACTGCAAATAATAAGTTCAGTTTATTCACTATTCCACCAACTTTCAAAAACCTTCAAAATCTCTATGAACTGAATTCCAGCGTTCAGTCCCCCGATTTCTGAACAGACCGTAGTGCATATGTCTGACCAATGATTGTAACTAGGGACAACAAGCTCCTGTTTGCCATCCCCACATGTTATGTGAATGTAACCTAAGTTGACTTTTTACCTAGCTTATAACTTGGATCCTTTTAATGCTACTTAAATTATTGTCAGGATTTTCATTATGTGTCATATTCCTACAGATTTTTGCAGATAACTTTTTAAGTGTCCAATACCATTCCATTTGTGGAGGTTTATTTTAAAATCTCAACTTGTATTTTATTGGCATGCCTACTAATGCCTGAACGCTGAAAGATCACTCAGAGACACAGCCAGGCAAAACATTTCATTATGGCTGCCCTTAGACCAGGATACAACCTGCCTTCACAGTGTCGTACCTACAGTATACAATATGTGAACATTGTCATCCATTCCTATTTTGGTTGATGGACTGTGAAGAAGCCTCTCTCCAAATCTGAAATGGAATGTGTTTAAAGTAAATATTTATGTTCTTAAATAATTTAGAGGGTGCTAAATGTACCAAATTCCTTGTTCTCAGTATAGCAGGACACATAAAGATGTTTTGAATCTTCGGTTTACTAGTTGATTTACAATAATTGCCATAATAATATTTGTCTTCATAATCATTACTGTAAAGGGCAAGCGGTATAATTTAAGTTAAAGTCCTGATCTGTAATAATAACCTCCTTTATGCATTGTAAGGGCAAAGGTTTTTGTCTTTGTTTTATGTATTCAACCCTTTATTTACCGGTGAAGTTGCGATAGACTTCCACTTAACACATGAGCCATTCAGGTCAAGATAAGCAATCTGAACCAATTATGAGACAGTTAGGTGTGTAGATTTCTTGTGGCCCTATAGTTAATCTTTATCTCTCGTCAGAATCAATTTCTGGTTTTGGCAATGTGGTTGGCCATGTTTATACTAGGGAGATCACTAAGAAATGTATGTTTTTTACAATAACAATACATAACAAAAAGGCAGGGTAAGAACCAAACCAAACAATGGTTTCTCTAGGAGCAGTAGTGGAATATAATATAAGGTGGTTTGGGCTGTAGCCCAGGGCCCAAGTCTTCTAGGGAGCCCATGGTCACTCAACCACCCACCAAATTTTAAACTTAGAAGGAAATTCTCTTACATCCCCCATGAAATCCTCTACATCTGTTCCTGCTCTCAATACACATGTACCACAGAGCCATTAGTGGACCTTTGAAGGTCCTTCAAGGTTCTGCAACCGCAGATTTAAAGCAGCAGAAGAGACGCATCCTCCATCCCCCAAGAAGCTAATCTAGAACATAGCAGATTACTACCCGGTCCAGTCGCATCAGTGCACGTTCCGACGCTGATTCAGGTCTGCCGGATAAAGGTCGTGCGCCCGATGTCCGACTATGTCACTGCTGCGCTGAAGTCCGCCGGAGTTCGCTGGAATTCACCTCCTTCGTTCCCTGTATGCGAGTGCTATTTTTGCGCCACAATTTTTTTAAAAATTCACTGTTTTTTTTCCAAATCCGTCGGGTTGTCCAACGGCCACCCCCCCATTTCTTGTCACATGAAAGCCGGCGCCGATGCGTCACATTCCGATCGCGGGCGCCAAAATCCCGGGACAATTCGGTGCAAAACCGAAATATTTGGGAAACCCGACGTAAGTGCGGCGTTCGGACCCCTTAGTAAATGACCCCCAATGTTTAGAAGTACTCCAGACTTGTAGGGGCTATAATATTCACACAGCCCGGGCCCATGCCAGTCTTAATTTGCCCCTGTCCTGAGCCATCAGTTTTTGTACATCCCCCCATACGAAGGCTCAATAGAGCCGAAACGCGCGTCGGGGAAGGTGCCATCCCGGACTGTGGATTGCGTTATCTACCTACCAGGGTAGACATTCACAATAGTACAACTTTATTTGTTAGGTGTTTAATTTACTGAATATGTACTTTCCTTTGATGTGACTCTTTTTTGAATGCTCACTCAACATTTAAGTTGTCTATTCCCATTGATATATATATCCACTGTCCTCATGCATTGTCCGGTGGATGTCCCCTATAGTCCTCCTCTTCATCATCTGATGTTTTAACACGTCTTAAAATGTACTGTACGCAATAAAAGGTCTTATATTTCTTTCCATATCCTTTTTAGTCTGCCTTTTTCTTCATCCTGTAGGAATTCCTCCCCTCCAGGACATAGGATTTTAGTTTAGTATGTGCAAGCAACATCTTTTGTGCAACACTGGGATCCACACTGGTGTACAATTACTCAATGATCCCTCTCTTTGCTTCAATATAAGTGTTTTTGAGTTTTGTACATCATGTAGTGCTGAAAGTAGTCTCACGTGTATGGTGACTTAAAGGGAACCCGTCACCACTATTTTCACAAATACAGCTAGTGACAGGTTTCTAATAGCTCTAATAACTATTTGACACCTGCTTGTAGCTAAAATATGCCCCTGAGATTCCCATAATTCAACTTTATAGTTTTATCTGGTAACTAAGCATGGCTACATGTATTCCAGGTGGGCGTGGCCTCCTCTGGCGTGAATCCAGCAGCTCCTCCCCATCCCTATCTCTGTATGCGCTATAATGTCATGTGACCAGGGTGACATCATCGCAGGTCCTATAGCTTTGTAGCATTAGGAACTGTACAACTATGAATCACAGCATATTTTATCAAATGACAATCACAGCACCTGCAAGGAGAGGAGTGGTAGTCCCATGGAGGCTGCTGTGATGGTTTTGTGTCAATTGTACAGGGGTATATTTTATATTAAGTAGCTCAAGGACTCTTGGATGATGTCACCCTGGTCACATGGACATTAGGCCACGCCCCCGTGGACTAGCTCCAAAGCTGCATAGATCCAGGCAAGAGTATAACTCTGATTTATGGGATCTGAGGGGAACAATTTTTAGCTAAAGCAGGGTGTCAGATAGTTACTAGAGCTCTATAGAACCTGCCACTACCGTATTTATGAAAATAGTGGTGACGGTTCCTTTAAGAGTCGACTCAGACTTGTCATTGTGCTTCCCAGACAAATTATTTTTTATTTATAGAGCCTCATTAGATTGGTGTTTTCCCATTTATGCAATTAGGTTGTTGTCATATGATGAAAAGTTAAAGATTTTCCAATATACTTTCTGCATTATTTCCTCATGGCTTCTAGATCTCTGCTTGCTGTCATTGATAATATAATCTTTCTTATATGTGCTTTACCAACTCATAGGGTAATTACAAATAGCAGAGCTATAGGATGAGGGGGTAGTCTATGGGATGAAGGGGTTACACAAGAGGGTAAAATCTGTCATTTATAGAAGCTTCATTGATTACTTCCAGTGGACAGAAATCTGACCATGGTCACACAGGTGCACACCTCGTTATATCACACAGCTTGTGATTACTATCTGTGACTAGAACGACCTGTGGTGTGAACCTGTAGACAGGCCAGATTGCTGTCCCCTGGAAGTAAACACTGAAGCATCCAATAGAATGACAGCAAGCAGAGATCTAGAAAACTGTGAGGAATTCATACAGAAGCTTATTGAGAAATTATATAACTTCATCATATAACAAACAATTGTGTATTGAAATGGGAATACATTAATTCCATGGTGCTGTACAATTAATAAGGGGTTCACATACATTCATTAAGAAAGAAGAAATGCATACAAATACAGTGAATCATAGTGACAATGCTGGTGCACATGTACAATGTGTGGCCCCCTAATGTAGTTTTAGCTATCTAGCTTCCTGACATTTTTGAAGTCCTCATTTCCGATATCCTTCACTTATTGATCACATGTTAAAATTTCTGGTTTAACTTATTGTTTGCAAAACTGCGGTTATTCTATATTATAATATGGTTAAGGGGACCTGTCATAAGGATTTTGTCCCCTCACTTAGAGGGAACATGTCAGCACATTTTTCACTAACACAGTTTTGTTTCCCTCACATCCCCATAAAATCAACCTTGAATTTTACCTGTCATCAATAAAGATTATCCTGCTGGGCTGGCCCCTCCAATATACTCCTCCTTGTAACTTTTCAATTTTCAGCTTCATATCATGTGACCAGAGTGATTCATTAATGTCCTTTACCCAGAACATAAACTCTACCTTATAAATTATCTGATCACTGAAATCACAACATTCTCCCATAGAAGAAGACCCTCCCCATCTCCCCTTGAGGCATGCTGTCTGTTATTTCATGTGATTAGATACTACATGAGGTAGATCTTAAGACCTTAGGGACATCACCCTGGTCACATACTTGAAGTGCTCAATGATGCAACCGAACTCTCTTTGGTTGTAGGGGCTAAAATCCACAGACAATTCCCTTTAAAATCATATAATCATAATTTAAACCTAAAAATTGTGTAAATATAAAAGGTAAATGAATGTTTCATTACGTTTTTCAGTTTTTATATTCTAATTAAGCAGAATAAAATGCATAACAAAAGAAAAATTGTAGAGTCAATATATTAAAATATGTTGTTTGCAGGTTACTCAGACTATTAGTATATCTGTCAGATTGCCTCCCTCCAATAATAAAATTAAATGTGAAATTGTGACTTATACTAAGTTATGCTCGTACTGAAAAAAGAGAGTACAATGGATTGCACTCTATCATTGCAATGGAATAAGAGATAGCATAAAAACCCATAATAATAATAATAATTTCTTTATTTATTTAAGCCCCAGATACGCAGACTCTGCCAGAACTTGCCAAATCAGTCATGATGATAAAGTAAGGCTTCAGAGCAATAGGACAGAGACACCAACTTATTTCATAGACTGGCCACAATGCAGAGGATAAACTCTTGCATCGTAGTACTATATCTTAAAAGGAGTCCCTTCTTCCTGTAGAACAGCGTGCCACACTGAACTTAGGTTACAGTTTAGGGAGGAAGACTTCCTTGTATCATAATAAAACTATGAGTCCTGGAGTCACATCTTCTGTCTGTAAAATCTAAAAAGCACACAAGTCACAGTCAAAGTCACAATTCACAGACCAACCATGGTCATGTGCCGCTGACCAAAAAATGAATGCATAATGAAATAATGATCTAAAGCAAAGTCAACTATCAGGTTGATTCTCTGGCAAAAAAAAAAAAAACTTGTAGTTGATCTAGACATAGATCTGCCTAACAATTTTACAACATAGTAACCCAGAAATCTGCTTTTCACAAAACAGTTCTAGTCATGGCTTATGTTATCATTGTCATATTGCAATGATGAGCTATAACTGCAATCTTAATACAATAAGATATTCAATCATGGAAAAACCTTAAAGGGCATCTACCCCCAGGATGAAAGACTGTATGCAAATGATCCTGAGGGGCTCCAGGCTCCATAGGTGTTAATGATGCTTGAAGCCCCTCAGTCTCATTTGTATACCGTCTTTCATCCTGGTGGTCGATGTCCTTTAAAGGGTACAGCTAAAAGTATACATTAAAAGGATATTGTTATCTTATATCCACTGTATAAATTTGTGGGAGCCCAATTGCGGATAAACCCACTAACAGGGGTCACTTGTAACCCCATTTAATTGGAGGAGTAGGTACAGCATGTATACTAAAGAATTGATCATTCTTATAGGAATATTATAGATAGCTGAGGGCTGGTGGGGTGGTGCCAGTTTTGCAATACTCTAAGTAGATATCTCTAAGGATTTTCCGATAATAATGATAAATCTTTCTGGTGATGGACAATTAATCAAACTAATTGAAATTAATCCAACTAACTAAAAATTCTTTCAGGTAATTAATATTATTTTAACATATAGAGTGAAACATATAATGTGGCCGAGTGATCGCTGCATTTCATAATATCAGGCTATTTCTATGTATACATGTAAATGTATGCAATGGTTAGCTATACACAGAACATGTTCAACCCGATAAACCAGACTTAAAGCTTGTATCTGGAATTTATTAATAAATGTCTGAAAAACAAATTCTTCCTACTGCATGAACTGTTTGAGACCAGGTTAGCCTTCCCCAGCCGCTGCCCCTAACAGTTACCATTGCCATGTTATTTACTTAGCTTCACAGGGGAAGCAGGGCACTGCCAGTCATAGCTTAGAGTGAAGTGCTTGGCAGCCAAACAGGGCAAGAGAGGGTGCACTGATATTCGCAGCTTTTATCCACAGATTTTCTCTAAAAAGGCATGCTTATGATGCACGTCACACGTAAAGACATATTTTTACTTTGTTTACTTGTGTCCCAAGAGTGTGTGTTATTACACCTGTATTTCAGATAGATTCACTGTGGTCAGTCTTATGTTACAACATGAACATAGTACTAGAGCAGTAACGTTGAACCTTTTAGCGAGTGCCTAAACTACACCCTGTGCCGCATCATCCATGAGGCGAAGTGAGAATTCTGCCTTGGGCGGCACACTTTCACCTACAGGGGGCGGCAGTCTTTAGGAGATACAGGCAGCTCAGCATACAGCAGGCTGAATTCAGCTCCAGTAGTAGTGATGGAATGAGGTAGTGTTTTTAATTCACAAAAGAAGAGTCTCCTGGCTGCTTCTACTCCAAAGAGCACCCTTCCCTTGTTATCTCTTCTGTTATGCATGAGATTCAGCAGTTTACAGGGTTACAAAACTGCTGCATGCTGATTTAAAGCTTTGTTTTACATTTTTGAGTAGCTATAAATCAAATGCAAACCATATATCATTGTTTTTAATATTTGTTTATTTAACATTTTTTATTAACTTGCAAAGGGGGAGGGCACTTTTTCACCGATTGCCTTAGGCAGTTCAATAAGTGCACCCCTGCCTTAACCGAAACCAGCTCATTTATAGGAAAAGGGGCCAATGCTGCAGTTTTAGATCTTATTGCTTACTTCTCTGCCACAGCTTTTACTCACATTGGAGCCATGAGAATACCCATACTGTTGAACGAAGGAGGAAAATTGTATTATCGCTGTAGCTTCTCCCCAGGGCCACTGTACAGGAATACTCACACCCCTCCTGCAGTCATAGGCAGCCAAAGATGCGACCCTTTAAATTAGCACTAAGTGTGTCACATCCTGAGACTATAAAGGGATGCAATAAGTCCTGCCTGGCAAACTCTGTGCTGTAGTAATGGCCTTGGTGCCCACAGAGAGGGCTCTGAGTGCCATCTATGGTGGCAATAGATTTGCCACCACTGTACTATAGGGTGCAGAGATAACAATCATTCTCTGGCCATGACACCAGTGCAGACTTGCAATATTTTGCAATATGGCAATAATAACAGCGTTCAGTTATACTATTGCCTTATGGTAGTGATAGTAGTTGTGACCTAGATATGTCTAGATTCCAATAATTGCCTTTTGTCTATGTGCTGTCAGTACATTAACCCTGTGTAATTTGCGATTACGCTTTGAAAGTTTTAGCAATGCTTCCTGCCTCGATCACTTTACACTGGCCTTTCCAAATAACTACATGTCCATACATTACTGGGATCAACCAGTGGAAAAGGACCAATGGAAAAGAATTCAGTACTAATTTGTGCAAATAAACTTAAATGTCTTGCACCACACTCATCGAGGGATTTAGACAGTTTTAGACTAATACAACAAAGGGGTGTGGCATCAGAAAGGAGCATAGCTTTATGGGAAAAAGGGGGATGTGCACCAAAGATTATGCAAACATGTGTGAATTTCTGAGCAACTAAGCCAAAAAGGCAAAAAGATAGATTTATCATCCAGCATCAGACATTGAGGGTCATTTATCTTTATTTTTCTTCCTGGTTTTTCTGTCTTTTTGTGCATTTTTGGGGACATTTTGAAATATCCGCGGTACATTTTGTTTTTCATCATTTTTATCTTCTATTCCAGATGTGCTAAATGTTGCAAAGGACATTTATCATTTCAAATTCTCTAAAATTTGCGACATTGCTTGGTGGCAAAAACTCCAGGCAAACTTAAGGGAAACTTAGAAAATGGAAAGAAGCGACTTGAGACATTTGTGCGACATTTTTGAGACATTTGTAACAAATGTCTCAAAAATAGTTCTGAAAAAAAACATTTAACACAAGGAAAAAGTAAGTTTGATAGATTACCAAAGAAGCTGATGGAAAAAAGACAGGCAAACCTAGCAAAAACAATAAGATAAGATAAGATAAATGACCCCCAATGTGATAATTAGACGGTCTAGGTTAATTGTGCACTGTCTAACTTTTGATACTTTTGATAAAACTGCCGCAAAACAGTTTAGGTTACATTGGATATTCAGCCTATATAAAACATCTCTAATACATTCTGTTACCTCTAGTGGACTCGGCCATTGGTTGTTTTTCTCCTCCCTGGTAATATTTTCTCCTCTCAGAATGATAGATCATGGTGTACATATACAAATAAAAAAAACAGTTTCAAAAGTGTCATTAAGTTAAACAATAGTAATTAAGGCCCTGCTTGCAATAGCTTAATTTAGGAGGAGTATATATTTTTTACTATTGCCTTGTCCTTTGATGAATACATTGTAATGTTATATCAAAAATGTGAAAAATCTCTTGTCGGCGGCCACTATTACCTGTATTATAAGCAAAATGTAAGCTGAGAATCCGAGCATACATGTTTTTGCTGCATTAGAATTCATCCGCTTGCTTAGTCATGTTTAGAAATGTAAAGGGCTAGCAGATATACAGCTCCAGGTATTGAAAGTGTCCTGCCAGCAATTTTAAAAGGTTAAACATGCATTCATAAGGGGACTTGGAAAATAAATACAAATCTCTTAAATCCTCTGAAAACTTCCTTGTGTGCTATTTTTTATCATTCACCATGCAAGCTTTAAAAACATACCTTGTCTAAATCGTACGTGCTAATCCGGACAAGCTGAACCAACTTTTTACCCTGAGAAGTCAAAATGTTTTTCTACTTTTCTGTTTTTTTCCTTATTTTTTAATCTGTTTTTCAAAGGCAAACCAAGTATGAAATGTGAATTGCAAAGCAATAGGGAAATGGCAGCGTTTATAGGATTCCATCCATTTTATACAGTAGATCTGTCATAAAGTCTGTTCTTTGTTAACGTTTGGTATATTATATGACTAGTGGATTAATAATGTTAATCTATTTTATTCATATTATAACGTATTGGTCTGTGTTCCCAGATTTTACACTATGTGTACACTGACTATCATAATACATATCAATGCAAAATTCAATATGGGGCAATATGGGGCACCTGTAGATCTGTATAAGATTTTACAATCCACACTGTACAGTTCAGAGATGTAAAAGATAATCCACTTGCCTGATACTATACCTGTTGAGGATTATACCTGTCTACAATTTTGTTAAATCCATAGCAATTATGTCCCATGTGGAATTACCCTAAATGTTTCTATTCATATTTATATTCTCACCATAAATTTTTATCTAACTTCCTCTTTATCCTCCTTCAGACTCATTAAAAGTGAGAGGCAGGAGTGGTAAAAAGAAAAGACTATGTACAAAACCGAGTAGAGGCCATGGGCTATTTCATGGCCGGAGATCTAAACTTAAAAGCAGCCAAGTTAAATGTTTTGAAATTAATATTCTGAAATTTTGTGAAAGTCAATAAATGTGGAGAGCAGAAGGATTTATCAAGCCATAAATGATGCCCCAGGAGCATGAGCTGCTAAGCTGCTCACACCACTCACATCTGTTGTGGGGTGACCTCTATCTGTAGGTAGAACTCAAGTCCATTAGTGTTGTCCTTGTAAAGTTTCCTATATCTAAGAAGTGCAGTTTAGCGCCATATAGTTCTCTGTATTGTTTCCTTTAGCCATACTTTTCTCTTGACCTCTTTTTACTGGTAATTTGCCATAAAACATGTGACATTGCTACCAAACTGACATTGGTCTGTTTTTAATAGGCTCAATAAGACTGGAGAAGAGGGCGCCTCTGGGCCAGGAGATGAAGAAGGAGCCTCACTGTCTGACACAGCTGTCCGATGAAAGGTCAGAGGATGGCCTGGGACATTCACACAGGGACCTGGCCCTGGATTCTTACCATCTCCATATGGCTCTGCAGCCGGTAATCTTTCTATTACTAATAGATTAAGTCAATCCAGGTCCCTTGAAATTTATTTAGTCATGTGTTATTTTTTTTGCATAAAAATCTGCACCCAAATATTTTGAGGAACTTCATAAACCTTTAAGAGCATTGTGTGAATTTATGTATGTGTATTGTATCATATATATCAGGCTTAAAGAAATCTACCATTTGTTTTTCTGCATTGTAAACCAAACATACCTTGAGAATACTATAGCAATACCTTGAGAATGCAGAAACATATCTTGTTTAATCCCTGAACTGAGTGGTTTTCCTCAAAAACAATTATAAAATTACGGACCTTGGGAAAGCTGGGTGCAGAATGGCTGCCCTACATAAACACATTACTTCCACATACACAGGAGCTGCCTGAACTGTCCAGACAGGACTAATCAACCTGAGCTGGATGACCCATACACAGCAGCTGGGGGATGCTGCAGGGACTGATTAATTCTGCCTGTCAGAGACAACACAGTGATTACATATTGTCAGCAGGACAAGGCTGGAGCAGTGCATAATTAGGGTAAGAGGAGAGCGCCGGGGCAGCCACAGGAGTTACAGAGCCTCATTATTATAATTTTTATATTGTTTTTTCAGCAAAACCACTCAGTTCAGGGATTAAACAAGATATGTTTCTGCATCAGTGTAGCTACATTATTCTCAAGGTATGTTTGGTTCATAATGCATAAAAGCAAATGGTAGATTTTCATTAATATTGTCTAAGGTGATGGATTTAAATCTCAAAGTGTTCTTTTATACTTCATACAAACTTTGCAGAAACCATTGGTCTTCAGTCTATTTGTAAATTTTGATTATCTCAAAGCAGCTGGGAGGAGACATAGACAAGACTCATTACTTCCCCCTCAATCAGATTCTGTTATCAAGATGGTATCCAGCAGACATTCGAAATAGTTTAGGAGGGGAGGAGGAGGCAGAAATTTCTGAATGAAAATAGTATTGGAAGGAAGATGATAAGTATCCAAGGAAGTGGAGAAGGAGGTGATTTCCTTTGCCAAGACATATCACAAAGTATTATATCCATTTAATTCCACTTTCTCATCATGCTCTGTGGATGTGGGTACAGTACAGCAGTTATTATCCATGAATAAAGGCTCTACTATACAGGCTGAAAATAGAAGTATAATTCACTCCATGATTGCCTGTTGTAAAAATATGTTCCTGATCTACCAACCAATGAGTAATAGCAGCATAAATGTGACCCATTGTGCACAACAAAGGGTATGTGTAGATATTTCCGTTGAATAATTTATCTTTATTTTGCATTTTAGTTTACATTCAGCCAAATAACATTGAATTTTTACTATCTATTCCAATACTTTATCTTTAGCCAGTTACAAGTAGACCCCGCCTTCTGTACTGATACCACTAATACCTAAATCCTCTAGTGTGATGGATGAGTGTCATCCATCACACCCTACGGCAATAAAGTGCTTAAGCACCTGAACTTCAGGAGCGCTGTCATGGTGGGATTTATGAAAGTCTTGCACCTTGACCTCAGTGCATTTATGAGGATTTATTTTCCATCACTTAAAGCTAAGCCTACATTGGGCAAAAGTTAAAATGAGGACATATAGATGTATCATTCTTTAGCATGACTTTCTGTATTTTGATAAATTTGGATATCTAATCTCAAACACCAAAAGTCATCGTAAGGGCTGGGTTAACATTCTATGGCAGAGTAATAGTACGTTAACTAGGTATGAGCTCTGCAACAACTGTATGGAGTAAAGAGGGTCTTTTACTGTTTCTTAGACCTGAATGTCAACTACTAATGTTACTACTACTACTAATATATCAATTGTAATAATAATTGTAATAATATAATATTAATATTTTACCCTGTCATAGTGCTTCACATGGAGAACATGTTGTGCACCAACTGTTTTATAGACACTATTTGGATCTTCCTGGACAGTAAAACTGGTTGCCCAAATGTAGCATTCAGTATTGCTGTACTATGATAAAACTGAGGCAGGTGCTATCAGTGTGGTCTAGTTTTTTGTGTTATCTCTTCTTTGGACAGAATTAATAAAGACTCAGTAAAAGGGATAAGAACACCAGTGTGAAGATGAAGCATTAATGGGAACCTTACAGGACAAGTTAGGACACTTAATCATCCACGGGTCTATATGTACCGTATGGGCCATTGGTTTAGGTTCCCAGGTAGCTGCATATGAACTCATGTCAGGGCCACAAAAAAACAATGATTTATAACTGAAGCCTACTACACAAAAACTTCTGCGCCAAAACTTTTTGGACACATACAGTGAGGCAAAGGTGTCATTTCCTGGTTTCAAGGCTATTTGGAATGATATTCCCCTGTCCCATAAATACCATTAGTGTCCCACTATTAGATTTAGTGTTTTAATTGTGTTGAACATATTTTACTTTGTTTTCTGTACATGAAAGTGAGAGTTGTCAATCCTGTTATCAGCAGAGATATACTTTATAAAGGCCATAGACAGCAATAGTCTGAAGAGTTTTCTAGGCATGCTCTTTGACCTGTGCAGAGGTCATGCTGCAGGCAGGGAGAATAAATAAGCTTTGCCCATTATTTTAAAAGGTAGTCACTATGTTACCTTTATATATATATAAAGTTACCCTATATTTTAATGCACTCGGTTATGATATTAGGATCATTGCTGTGAAAAAACCTCTTACAGAACAGGAAGTATGACAATATCATTAGGCTTACTGACCTTAACTAAAACTGCAGGATTTTAGATTAAAAAAACATAGATTATGGCATGGAAGTTTGCAAAGAAAATGTAGCAAACACCAAAAACACTAACATAAAAGCTTGATTGAAAAAAAGAGAAGTAATCTTCTGATTAAACATTCCCTTTAAGTAAGTCTCACTATAGCCAAAAATAACCTTGTGCACCTGTCATTGTAGTTTACACTGTACACTTCTGTATCATGTAGGGTGAAAAAGGACAAGTATTTGGTATTCTTTGTGTATGATGTTGCGCAAACTTCTGTTTAATCTAAGTTTCATATAGAACATGTTTTAACAGAGGGGAAGTCTCCTAGATCTGCAGATAAGACTCATGTGCTGCCACTTGTTTGACATACCTTGTAAATCTCTGCCAGCCAGCACAGTCAGATTCTGATTCCCAATGAATATATACTTATACTGTCCTTACTCTGCTATCATCACCAGTGTGTATCGTTGTAAGGTAGTGGGTGGCATTGATGTATAGCTTGAGAAAAGGAAACTTTGACCAGTGTATAAATACGATCACTGTCTGGAATATGGATATTCTAGCAGTGTCGTGCTGATACCGTATGTACTCGAGCAAAAGACGACCCGAGTATAAGCCGAGACCCCTAATTTTACCACCAAAAAGCGGGAAAACCAATTGACTCGAGTATAAGTCGAGGGTGGGAAATGCATTGGTCACAGTTTCCCAGTATGTAGCCAACCCCCTGTAGTATACAGCCAGCCAGCAGTGTCGTGCTGATACCGTATGTACTCGAGCAAAAGACGACCCGAGTATAAGCTGAGACCCCTAATTTTACCACCAAAAAGTGGGAAAACCAATTGACTCGAGTATAAGTCGAGGGTGGGAAATGCATTGGTCACAGTTTCCCAGTATGTAGCCAACCCCCTGTAGTATACAGCCAGCCAGCCTCCAGTAGTATAAAGCCAGCCAGCCCCCAGTAGTATACAGCCAGCCTCAACTAGTATACAGCCTGCCAGCCCCCAGTAGTATACAGCCAGTTCTCTGCCGGCTAATAGAGCAGAGAGAAGACCGAAGAGGAGCCGTCAGGAGCCGCAATGAGAATCAGGAGCCGCAATGTGGATCGGGAGCCACAACGAGCTTCGGGGCACCGGAGGGTGAGTATGTAAGTTTGTTTTTTTATTGATTTGTGTATAAGCCGAGGAGAGGTTTTTCGGCATATTTTTGTGCTGAAAAACTCAGCTTATACAAGGGTATAAATGGTAGTTCCTGTATAGAGATGTAATGGCCCCTAAATGTCACAATAATAAGTATAGTCTGGAGTATTTTGTGACATTATTGATGCCCGTTATCACATTGTGGTGCCTGTCCACCAAGCATCTTTCTAGCGGTAAATGCATGAAAATTACAGCTAGTTGGCACCTGTTAGAATGAATAATGTATCTAGTACACAACACATTCTGAGTACTGAGTACTTTCACTTTGCTAGCACTGAGCTCAGGTTGTGTCCATCTTTGCCCCATAGAATATCTTTACTGTTGTGGTATTGACCGCTTTGTCCATTTGTAAACTTTCTCATCTTTGTATCTCTGTGTATGTTTTATGACATTCTCACTTCCTGTTTTGAGAAAAGTTGCTTTTATTACTATGGTTATTAAACATGAATTATTTTCCCTTCAGCATGGGCATGTTTTGATCTGTCGTTTGG
Organism: Engystomops pustulosus; assembly: GCA_019512145.1. Taxonomy (NCBI): domain Eukaryota; kingdom Metazoa; phylum Chordata; class Amphibia; order Anura; family Leptodactylidae; genus Engystomops; species Engystomops pustulosus. Next base: position 46,815,408 of record CM033642.1, on the reverse strand, counting down.
TCCCTTGGCTCCGAGTTCTGTTTTCCTGCCCCTCCTACAGCAGGAGAGAAATTGCTGATCCCTAGTTCCAAAGTGAAGACAAATATATTCCCACCCTGCAGGGAGCGTCCCGCCGGGCTTCTGACAGCGGCTCGAGTCTTCTGTCCCCACCCAGGGCAAGATGTGCAGGCCATGTGTTAACCATTTTACAGCCACATCTGTGTGAATGTCTGAGCACCTGTTGCTACATCTTTCCTTAAACGTTTGGCTTGAAAGCAGAATCTGAAGCATCTCATTCAATTGTAGGTGACCTTCACACCTTCCATTACATACATATTCCTGCGACCAGACAGTAGCAAATAAAACAAGTGCCTAGAGAAATGAAAAAAGAACATTCACTGGAATGTGATTTTCTTCAGGGCTTGCATATTTATTTTTATTTATTGCCAATGCATTTGACAGGTCCTAACATGCACTTAATGGTTTCTTGTACATCTGTTAAAACTAAGATCTAAATTAATATTCTAATCCCATATAAAAAGACATGAAGCAGATTGCCAAGATATGATATATACTTTATAGGTGTACTTCTACTTAGAAAAGTTTCCTGTTTTGAGTCAGTCAAAGAGCAATATCATATGTGAGCAAATCTTGTTTATGATCTTCTCCACCGGGGGTCCAGCCTATGCAGTCTGCTCATTTTGTGATAGCAGAATTGGTTTTTGCTTTCTTCTATATAATAATGAGATATTTAGACATTTTTTTATTGTATGTTCCTTCTCGATTCACATATGTTTTAAAGAATGTGTCTTGCAATCATTTAGTAAAAACATGGGGGATAACTTGAGGTGGCACACAATGTGCAGGTGCATTGGGGTCCAGTAGCCTTAGGGATCCATAAGGGAATAATTTCCTATATAAAGAGACCAATAATATGAGCAATATATTCTATTTAGGAAAATTAATAATTTTCCTACAGAAAGACAGCAAGCAGGGCAAATTCATACAGATAATATATGGATGTGTACTGGCCAGAAAGACTGGAGAAAAAATGGTAGTAGAATGTGTTTTTTGTGTTTTTCTACTTTCTACCCTCAGTAAAGGCCATAATAGCCTACGGGGACTGATGCCATTGCATGACATTTTCCCCAGACTCCATTGAGCACACAATGTGGCCTCAGTTACATATGGACAGTTATATCACTCTAGAGACCTTAAACATTGGCAACAGCAAATCGCTGCCTTCGACCAATGTTCACTCCTTCTTCTGCTGTCATAATGAGGAGGACCGGGACCGTTGTGATACGCTGCTGCCCTCTGTTGTAGTTATACGTTGGGAATCCCCCAACATATGCTAACAACAGAGGGAAAAATTAGATGTTATAAAAGCCTATCTCATATGTCATATACATACTCATAATCTTCAGCAGAATCATATAGGACATTTTTCAAAAGTACTGATACATTTGAATAAAACACTTGGGGTGAAATATAAAACTTACTATTAACTGGTCTGTAAATTGTCTTACTCCTTCCTTCTTTATTAATTATAAAATATAATATATATCATCCTCTATATATCAACCCCTAGTAGCTTTCAACACCAGAAGCCTTCAAATTTGGTTGCCTTCTAGTATCCTGTATACGTTATAGCACACCAAAGGATATAACTCCTCCCATTCTTGCTATGGGGGTGGCAGGGGTGGGAGTCAAATTTTTAAAAACATTCCAATAGTTAAAATACCCTTTATAATTAATACATAATTTAAATCTATATTTTGATTTAATTAACGTATTAACTCATATATAAACATAGACAAACCCTTTACCAACTTATAAATTCTAAAATGTTGTGTTGAGTGCATGGATCCAGAAAGTAAAACCCATACAACAAAAGAACCATGTCAAATACAGCACCAGAGCCAAGATCATACCATAAATGCAGCACCAGAACCAAAAAATTATACCATAAACACAGCCATGTTCTCTACATAAATACAGCACCAGAACCAAGCCCAGAACTTACAGTAAATTCAGCACTAAAACCAAGTTTTTACCTATTTACAGCATCAGTACAAAACACTGCACCAAAACTGAGAAGCACAGAAGCCAGTAGTTACAGTGCCTGTCCCAAGTAGCAAGTAGTCACTGTAGCCAGTGCTTTGTCCCAGTAGCCCCAGTACCTGCCCTCAGTAGTCAGTATTCACAGGGCCTGTCCCCATTAGTCACAGTGATGCCCCCTGTAGCCAGTGTTCACAGTGATACTCCCTGTAGCCATAATAATGCCCCAGGTAGCCAGTAGTCACTGTGAAGCCCCAAAAGGCCAGTAGTCCCAGTGCCTCTCCCCAGTAGCCAGTAGCCACCCTGTTTCCCTACTTGCGGCTTCTTCTCCTCGATGTTAGAGATGTGGAACAGGGGACGCATGGTGACATCACATGTTGGCATGCGCTGGTTCATAGACCTCTGCACCTTTAATCTGGTGCAGACAGATGAATCATCACACGTTGTCTGAGCCGCATCCACCTGCATACGGGCCACACACTGGTGCTCTGTGTGATGGACAGAGAGCAGTGGAGCTGCAGCAAGCAGAGCTGGCTCTCTGGCCTAGTTCATCTAATTTTAATAAATGGCTTGCCTAGGCCGGAGTGAACCAGTTGGATCCCACCACTTATGCATTTTTCACTGAACATATATATTTCTAAATGTTCTTTTAAAATAGGGTTATAAATTATATTTGTTACAATACTAATAACATCTGTAATACCTCTGAATAACTGCGACTACTAACATTCAGTTTTACTATACATCATTATATTCTATGTTGATGAACTGATTAGAGTTATATTTATGTCCACTACTCCTTTCAGAATAATCATATACTAAGCTTCATATGCCCATGTAGATCCTTATGTGTTATGGAACCACTGACTTCTGTTTCTTCTTTCTCTAGAGTTCTGTGCAATGATATTTTGGGGTTGAAGTTGCCCAATGATCCTATCCTGACTCCAAACACTGTCTGTCTGACACTACCTGGCTTAAGTAAGCGCCAGTTGGGACTCTGTGTGCGCAGCCCCGATGTGACAGCATCAGCTCTCCAGGGAATCCAAATTGCGATTCATGAATGTCAGCACCAATTAAAGGGACAGCGCTGGAATTGTTCAACTTTGGAGACTGGAGGCAAAGTACCCCATGACAGTGCCATATTGAAGAGAGGTATGATTAATGGCAAGCAGACTCGGGGGCATGTATCTTTTCTGTTTTTCATTATATTGGGTGAAAAAGTACAATAATACTGTGTCACAAATGTAACTGCATATAATCTGCATCAGGATCCCTGTTCTAGTGATTGGGATGATCCTGGAAGTTGGACCCCAATGGTATTATATTAATCATCTAACCTGTGGATACCTGTAGTTGAGGTTACACCAACTCACTTGAACTAGTATATTGGTCCTTTTAAAGTCCAAGAAGCATCATTTCCAAGTGATATATAGAATAGTGTTTAAAAAAAGGCACGTAAGGAAAAAACATTGTAATTGCGAAAAATGTCACTAGATTAAAGGCGAATATAATCAAGTACCTTTGGAATAACTTCAAACTTCTCTGTCATCAGTACGCAGCCTAAAACCATGGCCAATGGCCAATGAGCATTGAGTTATGAAGGCCAAGTATATCATGTAAAATAGAATAGAAGCTTACTATTTACAGCTGCTTCTGCTGGGAAATTCCCAAGTGCAAGTAGTAACTTCACAAATTGTTGATTGCTAGCTTCATGGATAGGAGTTTGGGAAACTGTGCTCCCTTCAGTGTAACAAGCGGAACTAATATTCCGACTTAACCCTTTCTTGCAGCATGCATTACAGCCACGATCTGTGAAGTACCTGTTCCTCAGAAATGTAACAGGAGTGCTGGAGATAACTTATAGAGTAGCAGTCAATGGTCCAGGTTTACTAAAAACAGTGCAAACTGCACTTTCTGCAGGGTGCCAGATTCAGGATTTGCAGGATTTCTTCATGAATCTGATGCCCCCTGCACTGCCCCAACAGAGTGTTCCACTTTTTTTGGTGCACCTTTAAAGGAAACCTACCACATGATATAGTAGGTGTAAGATGGAAATACCGAGCACCAGCTCAGGGTGAGCTGGTGCCGGAGCTTATTTTTGTTAGTGTCCTAAACCGCTGCATCGCGGTTTAAAACACTTTTTAATCTTTATAGCCGAAGCTATGGGGTCTGTATTTAAAAAGTGTGGGGAAAAAATTACTTGCATACAAAAAAAAAACCTAATATGAAATCAAAACTTCTGGAATATATACAAGGGACTGGCAAAAGGGGATTCTCTATACTTTAAAGCATCTATGCATTGGGCCTCAGATGATTCGCTTACAATGGAGCACAGTTAAGGGGCTAAGATACAACGCCGTATATTTTATCATTGTAACCCCAGCCAGAACTTTTTTGGTCTCTGTGACAATTGGATTTTAAAAATGTTGGGTTGTCATTCTACTTCAATCCCTATCAGGCGTAGGCAGTAGTATCATCGGGGGGCATTTTGAAGTCAAAAACAGTACTTCCCGCACCAATGCACGTTGGCTTTGTGGGTAGCATTACAGCCTTGCAGCGCTGGGATCCTGGGTTCAAGTCCCGGGGTCAACATCTGCAAAGAGTTTTAATGTTCTCTCCGTGTTTGCGTGGGTTTCCTCCCACTCTCCAAAACGTAATGGTAGGATGATTAGATTGTAATCCCAATTGGGGACAGGGACCAATTTGACAAGCTCTGTGCAGCGCTGCAGAATCTGTGTGCCCTATATAAATAAAGGAATTGTTATTATTAATGTTTTTCCCAAACAAAAATGGTAAAACGGATTGTGCTGTAATTTAAGTTGACTGCTGATATCGCTGAATAAATCAAGCGCCATCTAGTGTTGATCATGTTTTTTTTTTTTCCCCACCAGTTCTAGCGCAAAGAGGATACTTCAAGGATAAAGCATTTGTGAATTACCTAAAATATTTACTGTATTGGAAGGATCCAGACTATGCCAAATATTTAAAGTAAGTCTGAAATGTCTGGATATGTGGCTTAGGCCTTGTGCACACAACTGTGTATGCATTGCGTGCAAAGTGACGTTGTTTGCAGTCCGTATGACATGAGTGTGAGCACCACTTACACAAGTCGATTGAATAAGTCCGGCTTTCTGTACCGTGCCTAATAGAAGGCTTTGTGGGGGCCGTATTTTGTATGGCTAGCTCATGGCAGACGCGGGCCTGCTCTTCTGGGCATGCACAGACGGCAGGATCGCCTGACGAGGGCGCGAAGCTGCGCGCCGAAGATGGTGAGTAGGAGGGGAAAAGAGGCTACTGGGGCGTGGAGTAGCCGCCTCGTGTAACCTCAGATGCGGCTACTTGAGGCAGTTCTGAAGGCAAAAGGGGGTCCAACCCGTTAATAGCATGGTGTACCTAATAAAGTGGCCGGTGAGTATATATATATATATAAGCATTGTGCTTAGTCTGCCTGACAAGATTTCGGTAGTTGCAACATCAGTGGAGGAGAGATTATGTACATTTCCACAAGCAGCTGCTGATGCCACAGCCACCGTCTGTCAATATAATAATTATATATCATGTAGCCTTTGTCCTTCGTTCCAAATGGTTTAAGGCGTTTCAGAGAAGACTCATAGCAGGTAAAGATAATTAATCTGTGTCAATTACAAAATCATAATGTACTATAGAACCCAAACATTTATAGATGTAACCTTTAATATGACTGTAGTTCTCACGGCTTGGGATGGAAAGTAGTAAAACCGGCTGGATTGATAAACACTTTGCAGAATATTTCCCATGATGCACATTTTTAAGGCATTTGTTCTGGAGCGTTGACATTATTTGGGCCATTATGATCAAAAGTACAATAAAAATATGAAAGCAGCACATCAAACACGGAAGACCACCATGAAAAATTTTTGTTATTCAAAAATTAAAGACAAGAAAAATGAGTGCAAAAAAAAATGAAAAAATCAAAATGGTTGTACTACCCTACACCTGTCATGATTCTGATATTACATGTGTTGATCAAAAGGTTAAGGGGTTGGACACTTATAGCAAACTGTAACTGGTCACCTGTATTAAACCTACCTTGTTAAATTTGCGATTCACCATATGTAGTGGCAGGTCACGTGATCACCAGGCAGCAGGACTCATGTCCTGTGACCTGCTGTGACGTCACGTGTCTTGCTGGCTTCTGGCGGAGATGGAGTGGACCGCTGCTTGTTGTTTTTCTTCCCCCCCCCCCCCCCCCCCATCATAATGACGTTATGAAGTTTCAATATTTATGTTAAATTATAATATTATATATAATAATACCATATGCAGTTTGAGCTAAAAGTTTTTTCAAATCAGACTATAGTGGGAGACATGGCGTTCCTATTACCACTGCTTTCCATCTCTCACACGTTTTCCAGTTTTCTATTACCCGAGAATACACATGTGTGAGGATAATTTACTGATTACACCACATCAGGGGATGCAGAATTTAATTTTTTTACTGGATTACTGGATTTTTTACACTTACACATACAAGAAACAATATTCTGGATTAGTAATATGTTTGTTTATGGAAGGTTGTATGATGTCCATTATATAATGAAGAGGCTTTTTGGTAGAAGCAGAAAACACACTTAATATGTTATTCCCTACATCTGTAAGCCATGTGCTTACTCACTGTAGATGTTATATGTATAGTCTTCTGTTATATGCAGCTCAAACCATCTGGAACAAAGCTGTCAGAAAATCCTGATGTGTAAGACCCTATTTTACAGGTAACACAGATATTAAATTCGGTATTAGACGGAGGAAGGTTAAATGGACAAGGATGGGCTAGTCTCAATGTGGTTAGCAATATTTTGGCAGCAAATACGATTACAGCATCTGTGGAAATGCAGAGAGACAAATGTTATTTAGGAAAGATTAACTTCTTTAAGGCTAGCAGACCCATGGGCGATTGCATGATTTTATGAAGGGGTGGACTCCACATTCCCCTGCTGTATGTTATAGTATTGCTATACATTGTCTACTTGTATCCTGTTGCCAGGTAATGCAACCACCAAAAATGTTTTTTCCCCTAAAGAACGGATATTACGACTTAGATAACTGCACCTGCCCTATTTTGTTCGTGTCTAATAACAATTTTGATTTCTCTTTCCCTGTCTTATATTATATATATATTTCTTTTTATTCAAGTCTCTTTATTTTGTTGTGTTTTTTGCTCCCAAAACTAAATGATAAACTAACTGTACCTCTATCTTTCTGTAATCTATCTTGAGAATACCTTGAGAATGCTGTAGCTACACTGATGTAGAAACATATCTTGTTTAATCCCTGAACTGAGTGGTTTTTCCTGAAAAAACTATTATAAAATTATGATAATGAGGCCCTGGCGTTCCTGTGGCTGCCCCGGCACTTTCCTCACCTTAATTATGCACTGCTCCAGCCTTGTTCCGCCCAGCATAAGCCAAGAATATGTAATCACTGTGACGTCGAGGACAGGCAGAAGTAATCAATCGTTGCCCATCTCCAGCTGCTGTGTGTGAGCCATCCAGGTCAGATTGATTAGTCCTGTCTGGACATTTCAGGCAACTCTTTTATGTATGGAAGCCAGTCATCACATTTCTCAAGGTCCTGAATTTTATAACTGTTTTTAGAGCAGAACCACTCAGTTTGGGGATTAAACAAGATATATTTCTCTATCAGTGTAGCTACAGCATTCTCAAGGTATGTTTGCTTCACAATGCATTAAAACAAATAGTTTTATTTAAAGGGAAACTTTCACAACATTTGCACATATACAGGTAGTGACAGCTTCCTATAGAGCCCTACCAACTAACTGACATACTTTTTTTTAGCTAAAATTGTTTCACTTACATCCACATAAATCAAGTTAATGTTAAATTTTCTGGCATCAGAGGAGGCTTGTGCTGCTTGGCCGACCCCTTCCATTTACTCTTTCCCATGTCCCTTGACATCATCACAGGTCCTTTAGCCTTCTTACATTAGCAAACTGTACCCCATGCATATATCTGATCACAGGAAATCACAGCAGCCTCCATGGACTACTACTCCTCCTTTCCATTGCAGGCATGGAAAGGAACAATTTAGGGGTAAGGGCAGTGCTTTTTAAACATAGTTTTTAATTAAGTCTTTATTTTGGGTGGGTTAATTTGCATGACAGGTTCTCTTTATCCTTCACATGCTTAGGAGACGTCCTCTTCTTGGTAGAAGAATTGCATGTAGTAACCAGGCCACTTCTACTACAGTTACAAAAGTCTACTACTGTATTTACAAAGCCTCATCTCCACCAGTTTTTGTGCTTTTCTGCCAGTGGGACGGCCAGGAGGCAGACAGGGGTGTGAACACTATAACTACAATCTCTGCCAAGTCAGACCTGGTCTAAACAGTCCTGACCTGGAGGAGATCCCTTCCAGATCTACTACTAGGATAGAGCCTCTGGCCGTGTGCCAGCAGGGCGGAATATTAAGATTGTTTTGCAAAACGACCAGTAATATATTCTCCCCAATGTGTTATAACGTGTTCTTGTTTTAATAAATTTATATTAAATTTTGAAACAGCTTGTTCTCTACTTTTCCAAACTGGTGTATATTCTGTTTAAACCATATCCCTATTTTGAAACAGCTTGTTCTCTACTTTTCCAAACTGGTGTATACAGGCAGTCCCCGGGTTACATACAAGATAGGGTCTGGAGGTTTGTTCTTAAGTTGAATGTGTATGTAAGTCGAAACTGTATATTTTATAATGGAAGTTCTAGACAATTTTTTTTCTTTTGCCCCAGTGACAATTGGAGTTTAAAAATTTTTGGTGTAATTGGACCAAGAATTATCAATAAAGCTTCATTAGAGACACCTTACAGCTGATTATTGCAGACTGGGACTATAATAAAGCATCCAGAGAGCTTCACCAGAGGTCACAGTGGGCAGAGGGGTCCGTCTGTAACTATGGGTTGTCTGTAAGTCGAGTGTCCTTAAGTAGGGGAACGCCTGTATTCTGTTTAAACCATATCCCTATTTCAGGTTACACAACAGTGTCCAGGTATCACTACATTGTACCCCAATATTGTAGCCCAAAAACAATAACAAAGTGACCACCATAAACAGTGTTAGGATGGCACTAAAAATATATTTTATTAATTTGGAGAAATAAAAAAACTTTTTAAAGTTACGTTTTTGTGACACAGAACTCTTTGCTTCACTTTACATATAATAAGTAACACGGATGTAGTGCACTGCATATATCCTATAGATTGGGAGCTGTGTAAATACTGCACAAGTGAAGCAAGGTCCCCCTAGTGGTCATAGTTAGCATTTCCTCTATTTCTATGAAGAATATTTTAGGTCATTAGGCTCACCCTAATGTCATTCCTAGCGATTATGCAGCAGTTATATTGCACCTGCGTGCATATTCTCCATATATGTAGACTATTACACACTGTTATATTGGCTTTTTTAATACTTTATCGATGGTTTGTATGAATGCAGGTTTTATTGTTGATTTATTTAGTAGTCCCTACACTAGTGGATGGAGACTAGCTGCTCAGGGAGCTAAGGATCTCCTGCTTCCCAATGACACAGAGGCAGCATAATATAGAACACTATAGAGCAGTACTGAACAGGAAACTGATGGAAATCCAGAAGCTGTGAACACTATGAGCTGCTGCATGATGTCAGCTCATTTTATTTAGCTTCTGTCTCATTCAGAAACCCCCAATCTCCCCTCTCCATAGGCTTCTATGGGCAGATGTAATCTGATACTTCTATAAATTGGGGTCTGCCTTGTGAGACAAAAAGTGTATTGAGCAGAGATTTCAGAGTGAAAGCCATTTTACCAGAGGAGGGGTATATGGTGTTTTAAGTCCTGATAAGGGGAGCACAAAGATTTCTACATTCTCTTGTACTACTGATTTGTAGCAAAGGTAGTGACCATTTAAGCTTTCTTCTCAAGATTTTTTGTCATTCTGTGGCCATTAACGCATCATAAATTGTAATTGTCTCTATGTTGTAATTGCCTCACTCTACTTGTACTATAAGGGTGCGGTCACGTACAACGCATGCGTTTAAAAACGCATTGCAAAAGCTGAAGAGAGATTTGGCTAATTAAACATCTTTTAACACTTGTGTTTACAAAATGCAAATGTTAATGTATGTGTTAATGCATGTGTTAACAATGCATTTACAATTGCATTTTGTAAATACAAGTGTTAACAGTTGTTTAATTAGGCAAATCTCTCTTCAACTTTTGCAATGCGTTTTTAAACATATGCTTAACGTGTGACTGCACCGTCAGTAATGTAGAAATAGAAACAATTACAACATAGAGAGTTTGGTTCTGATACTGTATTTTCTCTACTGATCTTGGTTCTGGTGCTGTATTTCCGTACTGAGCTTCTTTCTGGTGTTTTATTTTGGTACTGAGTTGGTTCTGGTGCTGTATTTTTGTATTGAGCTTGGTTCTAGTAAATATGTACAAACATGGTTTTGGTGCTATATTTACTGTATGTACTGTGCTTGGTTCCGGTACTGTATTTATGTATGGGATGTGTTTCTGGGGCTGTGTTTACAGTATGATCTTAGCTCCAGTGCTGTGTCATTTTGTGGCCATTAATGCATCATAAATTGTAACTGTCTCTATGTTGTAATTGCCTCACTCTACTTGTACTATATGTAATGTAGAAATAGAAACAATTACAACATAGAGAGCTTGGTTCTGATTCTGTCTTTTTCCTACTGATCTTGGTTCTGGTGCCGTATTTAGGTACTGAGCTTCCTTCTGGTGTTGTATTTTGGAACTGAGTTGGAACTGAGTTGGATCTGGTGCTGTATTTTTGTATTGAGCTTGGTTCTAGTAAATATATACAACCATGGTTTTGGTGCTATATTTACTGTATGCTCTGGACCTGGTTCTGGTACTGTACGTATGTATAGAATGTGTTTCTGGGGCTGTGTTTATGGTATGATCTTAGTTCTGGTGCTGTATTGCTTCATTTAACTTGGTGCTGGTGTTATTTGTGTCCTACCTTCTGGATCTATGCAGTTAACACAGTATATTAGTATTTATAGAGCTGTATTTGTCTATATATGATAGTATATGAATCTATACCTAAATAGTATGTGCAGGTATTGTCATAGTTAGCCAAAACTAATTGTAATTCTAGGCTAGAATGCGGTTGAAAAATGTTATTTAAATTGTTTCCAGATACAAAATGGTTGAGTTAAATATCATCAATCAATATAAAGTGAATTTTAAATATTGTAATATTTTTTATTAGAAGTAGATTTTATTTTTGCACATGCTGTGCTACGCAGAGGACTTCATGCTCGCAAAAAAGGGAGCCTGTTGCTATAAATGCAATGTACTGTGCTACTTTACCTGTACTATCCTGATTTAAACCTGCGTTACACGTACTGTACTGTTCTTATTGATAGCAGGTCCCAAAATCCAGACCCATGACCCTGTCGTTACTGGCACAACCCCTTTAATACCAAAAGGTGCCACAAATAAACAGTTATTCTTATTATTCCAGCCATTATTTTAGAGGAAAAGCTGTAGAAGGTGCAAGACGATAACTGCATTCAGCGTCTTGTCTTTCTGACACATAAAAATATACAATCAGAGCCATTCATCTTCTTGCCATTAGTTGGCTACATCTTTTACAGTTTCATGTGAGTCAATTGTTCCACACAATAAAGCATATTTTTACCATTATTAATATCTATATTATAGATACACGACAAATCCTCCATATGGGTTCGGTGAGTGTCTTTAGTGTGAGTTCATCGCTGGCATTCTGGACAGACATTCAGGAAATGCCCCGGTCAGTGACTGTGAGTCTGACTGCAGAATAACAGGATCCTTCATATTAGAACTGTATGACAGGGTAGGATGCATCAGCCATTGCCCGCTGGACGTCTAAGCATATTCCAGGATCCTCTAATCCACATGAAATCTGGAGTTCTTTCTTGGAATCTTATGTCTGAACATTATGCAATAGCTAAAACTGTGAGCTCTTTATTGAGCAACTATTCAAGGATTCTGTCAAAATTTTGACCTTGCCACAGACAGAAACTTTAAAATTTAATTTCTAATTAACATCTGTTGTTTGTTAACCTTCCTCTTTAAAGAAGGAAATCAACATTAATGAATGTACTGATCAGCCATTACATTAAAAGGATCAATTTCTTTAACCCCTTCAAGACTAAGTTTTTTTTAGTTTAATTTCATTTCTGTTTTTCTCTCTACTCCTGTTAGATTTTTCTGTTTAGAAAGCTACCAGGCCCTTTTTCATTTTTTGTGTTTTCATGTTTTACTCCCAACCTTCAAAAACCTTTAATTTTTCCATGTAAATATCTATGTAAGGCCTTGGATTTTACGGCTTTCACTTTGCATGTGAAATGACGTCTGCTTTATTCTTTGGGTCGGTCTGATCACGATGATACCAAATTTATAATGTTTTCATATATTTACAAAAATGAAAACCTACTGTACAAGAAATTTTTCATTTTCCCATGTTCTGGCACCAATAACTTTTTCATACTTCAGTGTATGGAGCTGTGGGTGGTGTCATTATTTGCAACTTTTGATGATGTCTTCAATTCTACCATTTTGAGGACTGTATGGCCTTTTGATCACTTTTTATAGAATTTGTTATATTTTGCAAAATGGGAAAAAGTGGTATTTTTGACTTTGGGCACTATTTTCCTTTACAAGGTTAAATGCTCGGGAATAACTGTTATTATATTTTGATAGATGGGACATTTTGAGATGTGGGAATACCTAACATGTTTAGAATTTTTACTTTTTATTTATATTTATATCAGTTCTAGTGAAAGGGGGCAATTAGAATTTTTTTTTTTCATTACATTTTTTTTTTTCTACATTTTTTTCAGGCCGCCCTAGGGTACTTTAACCAGAGGATATCAGATTGATGCTACCATATACTGCCATACTACATTATCTATTACAATATGCAAATCGCATGTTGTAATACATGGTGTGAAACAACAATCACTGCAAAATGCAGCAAACTCTCAATGACCAAACACCCGCAGCCGATGTGTGACGTAGTTAAGAAGTTAATATTTAATGCCATGTACTTTGAAGCAGGAAAAAATTCTAATGTGGTTTAATTAGCAAACAAACACATATTAAGCCATATTCTGATTAGCTTTATTTTTACAGATTAAAAAGTAAAGGCCACCCATACACCCATATAACCTAAATATTTTTTGAAAGCAGACAACCAGGCGATTTCGTTGGTCTTGGTTAACAGTTGACAACCCCTACCACCATCATGCAATTTGTGACAAACACAAATTTAAAAGAAAAATGCATTGAAAATATTTCTCAGATTGTTCTTGGTAGGAAAGGGTTAATAAAATGAACATTAGTTAATATCCCTTATAAAAATTAAGCAACATATAATGTCAATATCTACGTTATCTGTGAGGTGCAAGCAGCTCCTGTGTGAAGTCTCCTCCAAATTCTCCATGCAGCCTGCCTGCTAAGAAGCTGGAGGGGGTGGCACAATATAACTATAACTTCACGTCAGTGGCACCTAGAATCTCACTTCTTTCATATAAATCTAACATTGTGCTTCTATGTGCCAATGAACCTGAGATTTTAAGTGCTGTTGGGATTGATTTTTATATATAAAATTCTCAATTTAAACGTGAAGATCTCCTGTTCCCTGGCACCTAGAAACACAATTTAAGATTCATGCGAAGAGGAGATTCTTCTTTTTTCAACTGTTTTTTTTTTATCTGAAAGAGAAGTTAGAATCTAAGAGTTATAGCTCTCTGAAGAGAGGACGTATCACATGCCACCCTTTGAAGATGTATGTCCGTGGCAGGGAAAGACTCAGGCTTCCATGCTTGTAACCACACCCAGGGCTGCCTTTTAGGATAATTTCCTTTGGAAAACTCAATGTGTCATTCTGTGTCAGTTTGTGTTTAGCTGTAGATTGAGATATTGACTGCTGAGCCCATCAGCTGCAGGGTACGACAAGGCACAGAATCATATAGCAAGTAACTGGTCAGATAAACATAGCAGACTTCGGATACACAGCACCAACCACAGCAATTACCGGCTGGTCATGAAAGGTTTAACTGCTTAAGAACCAAGTTTATTTTCACTATTCTAACACAGCCCAATGTGTCACTTTATACAGTAATAACCTTAGAATTATTTAAATTACCCAAGCGATTTGTTACATCTGTGCCTGCATCATCCTCTGTCTGGTACGGATAAGTGTCAGTTTGTTTCATGTCTATTGGTAGTATGAACACTGGAGTGTATTTCCTTTCCTGGCAGCCTTGATTGATTTCCACCTCAGCCACCTGTCTCCTGCACACTCTTCCCTGGTTCATAAACAGTTAATCCGCTGTGATTGACAGAATCTCTCCCCACTCTCTTTCCTGATGTTAGAAAACTGATCCAATCAGATTCTGGTTATGGCCTCTGGCATCTCATATAAAGTTTTCTGGACTTGCACTCTTTGCCTGCTATTGTCTACATTTGACTAGCTGTGCTTATTCAGTCTTTTGGAATATTTTACCATTTGCTTTTGTTCCTGACTATCTATTTGCCTAGTGATTTTGTATTTTGGCACAGAAAGGGAACTTCAACCAGTTTTCTTCTGCCGCTTAGGGTAGGTATGGCAGTTAGGCAGGGACAGCTGCAAAGAGGTTTAGTCTCAGTGTCCTTATCTTTGCATTCCCAGGCCCTACATAACACGCAGGTAAGAATGTTTTTATGACACATTGTAACTCATATTACTAGTAAATTTTGGTTCATAAGTTTTGCATTTATTTAGAAAAAATTGGAAATTTTGATTAAAATTTTAAACGATTCAAAATGCTCTGCTTATTAGACAGGTAATATAAGCACCCAAATTAGTAACAAACTAACATTTTCTCTATCTCTGTGTTATGTTAGAATAAATTTCTATAAGGATGTAAATTGTACAGGTTATTATGCAATTGCTCCTGACTATTTACATACCCCATCTGTGGTCATAACCTGTTGTGGGGCAGATTGCAGGTATTGAAAGTAAAAGAGCACTCATTCGACAGCAGATTTTTCTTTCTTAAATTTTGAGTGCTCACACCACCATGAAAAGTCAGATCTGTAGCTATTCTGCAGCATTTACAGGTTTTAAATAAAAACTACCATCAAAATCAATCATGTTAAACCAGAGGCACTCATAGATGCAGGCACTGTGACTTTGGTAATCTTCTTGTATTTGTTATCAATGGCCTCTTTCCTTCTAAAATAAACTTTTTACATTATGCTAATGAGTCCTTAGAGCTGTTAGGTCCAAGCTGTTCCCAGGAACAATGGACACCTACTGAAGGAAGTGGTGCTGTTCCCCGGCTCCCTGGCTGTGTGATGTGACACCAGCCAGACAGCTGTCGGGTCGGAAGCAGCAGTGAAGGAAATCCGGCACCTGGGATGTTCTTTTTATCCAGGTCAACTTACAGTGTGTCATCTAGAGAGGTAGGTAACTGTGTGTGAGTGTGTGCCATGTATTTACAGTATATGTGATTCATTCATATATACCATGAGTAGTTGTGTGAAAATGTGCAATATGTGTATGTACAGCATTGTATGCAGGGCCGGATTAAGGTTGGTTGGGGCCCCTGGGCACAAAATCTGGTGGGGGCCCCATTACATGTAGTCCAGCCAGGGTATAGCAATCAATATATACTGCCCCCAGCAATAACAGTATACAGCCTCCCCAGTAATCACTACATACAGCTCCCCCAGCAATCATTGTATGAAGCCCCCCAGCAATCACTATATACAGCTCCCCCAGCAATCATTGTATGCAGCCCCCCAGCAATCACTATATACTGCTACCCCAGCAATCACTATATACAGCTACCCCAGCAATCACTATATACAGCCTCTCAGCAATCACTATATACAGCCCCCGGTAATCACTGTATACAGCTCCCAGTAATCAGTATATACATATACAGTTATATCACTATATACAGCTACCCCAGCAATCACTGTATGCAGCCCACCAACAATCACTATATATAGCCTCCCAGCAATCACTACATACAGCCCCCAGTAATCACTATATACAGCCCCCAGTAATCACTATATACAGCTACCCCAGAAATCACTGTATGCAGCCCGCCAGCAATCACTATATACAGCCTCCCAGCAATCACTATATACAGCCTGCAGTAATCACTGTACACAGCTCCCCCAACAATAAATATATTCCGCCTCCAGTATATATTCCGCTATATAGTCCCCAGCAATAAATATATTCAACCTCCAGTAATCATGGTATACAACACCCCCAGCAATAAATATATTCAGCCTCCAGTAATCACTGTATACAGCTCCCCCAGCAATATATTCAGCCTCCAGTAATCACTATATGCAGCTTCCATTAATCACTATATACAACCCTCAATAATCTCCATATACAGCCCCTAAACCTTTCGTTATGCCCCTGCTATTACCCTGGAAAGAAGTGATGTTAGAACAACTTGTGTAAGTTATCTCTTGGTGATTTTTTATTTTACTTACCTTACATATTCGAGTATAAGCCAAGTTTTTCAGCACAATTTTTGTGCTAAAAAATGCCCCACTTGGCTTATATGTGAGTATATAAAAAAATAGAGTCGGTACTTACCTTCCCGTGGTCACCTCCAATGTTCTGCAGTCCCTGCATCTCCTATTCTGGTCTTCGGGTTCCCAGTAGTGCAGGCAGAGGCAGACACTACCCTCTGCCCACATACACACTATGACATCACCTGGCAGCAAGACCACCAAAGTGTGTTTGGGGGCCGTAACTGTAAGTGGTGATTATTAATGAGGTGAGGCTGCTGTGGACATTATCATGAAGGGAAGCTGCTGGCTATTTCATTGATGAGGGGGAGGCTTCTGGCTATTTCATTTATGAGGGGGAGGCTTCTGGTTATTTCATTGATGAGGGGGAGGCTTCTGGTTATTTCATTGATGAGGGGGAGGCTTCTGGTTATGTCATTGATGAGGGGGAGGCTTCTGGTTATTTCATTGATGAGGTTGAGGCTTCTGGCTATATCATTGATGAGGGGAGGCTGCTGGATATTTTATTGAGAAGGTGGAGAGGTTTGGACATTTTTTTAAAGAGTAAAGGGGCTATATTTTCCACCAAAGGCTGATACTCGAGTCAATACGTTTTTCCAGTTTATTGTGGTAAAATCTGGTGCCTCGGCTCATATATGAGCGAGTATATACAGGTAGTTATAAATTTGCACACCTGTCATCCATCATGTATCCATGATATCTATTTATACTATGAATTTGTATTGACCATGTATATAAAAACATCACTGCCTTATTGAATGTTAATGAAATACAGAATACAGGAAGTTAAACAAGGTAAAAGTATATAATATATATATACATATACACACTCACCGGCCACTTTATTAGGTACACCTGTCCAACTGCTCGTTAACACTTAATTTTAATCAGCCAATCACATGGCGGCAACTCAGTGCATCTAGGCATGTAGACATGGTCAAGACAATCTCTTACAGTTCAAACCGAACATCAGTATGGGTAGGAAAGGTGATTTGAGTGCCTTTGAACGTGGCATGGTTGTTGGTGCCAGAAGGGCTGGTCTGAGTATTTCAGAAACTGCTGATTTACTGGGATTTTCACGCACAACCATCTCTAGGGTTTACAGATAATGGTCCGAAAAAGAAAAAACATCCAGTGAGCAGCAGTTCTGCGGGCGGAAATGCCTTGTTGATGCCAGAGGTCAGAGGAGAATGGGCAGACTGGTTCGAGCTAATAGAAAGGCAACAGTGACTCAAATCGCCACCCGTTACAACCAAGGTAGGCAGAAGAGCATCTCTGAACGCACATTACGTCGAACTTTGAGGCAGATGGGCTACAGCAGCAGAAGACCACACCGGGTGACACTCCTTTCAGCTAAGAACAGGAAACTGAGGCTACAATTTGCACAAGCTCATCGAAATTGGACAGTAGAAAATTGGAAAAACGTTGCCTGGTCTGATGAGTCTCGAATTCTGCTGCGACATTCGGATGGTAGGGTCAGAATTTGGCGTCAACAACATGAAAGCATGGATCCATCCTGCCTTGTATCAACGGTTCAGGCTGGTGGTGGTGGTGTCATGGTTTGGGGAATATTTTCTTGGCACTCTTTGGGCCCCTTGGTACCAATTGAGCATCGTTGCAACGCCACAGCCTACCTGAGTATTGTTGCTGACCATGTCCATCCCTTTATGAGCACAATGTACCCAACATCTGATGGCTACTTTCAGCAGGATAATGCGCTATGTCATAAAGCTGGAATCATCTCAGACTGGTTTCTTTAACATGACAATGAGTTCACTGTACTCAAATGGCCTCCACAGTCACCAGATCTCAATCCAATAGAGCATCTTTGGGATGTGGTGGAATGGTCGGCTGCACATCATGGATGTGCAGTTGACAAATCTGCGGCAACTGTGTGATGCCATCATGTCAATATGGACCAAAATCTCTGAGGAATGCTTCCAGCACCTTGTTGAATCTATGCCACGAAGAATTGAGGCAGTTCTGAAGGCAAAAGGGGGTCCAACCCATTACTAGCATGGTGTACCTAATAAAGTGGCCGGTGAGTGTATACCCAAATAATAAACTACAGGACTAGCTTGCCCTGTCTAATCTGCGTTATTATAATACCCTTCCCTGCGGCTAAACCACACTGTCTGCAGTAACCCAAAATAGTCTGGTCACTGAACTCAGAATACATCTGCCATGAAGATTAGGGACCCAGACATCTGGAGATGAGAACCTTGATTAAGGACACTAGTTACGAGAAAAGAAAAAAAAAAGTTCAGTAGTTCTCTTCCTCATAATAATATGTCAGGCAGGCGGCTGCACGAAAACACAGCACCTCAGGGATTTCTACACCCTGCAGAGTTACGTTTGAACGGCGTGTACTGTCGGTAGATCATCCCTCATCTCCACCAAAAGTGGTATGCAAAATATAAAGGAAACTTAAGCCATTTGCCTTAGCCAGATAGTTTATTAGAGGTCAGAAATTGTAAGCTCTGACAGCCGCCAATAAAATGACCCCCACCATTGTGAACAGATTACATGCCCTCAAAATCCTACATACTATTGGACTTTTTATGAAGATTAACTATATAACAGTTCTAAATGGTTTCTTCATAAGGTACATTAGGAAAGTAATCATCAGGATAGTCATTGCCACATTTACATGTTCCCATTCTTTATTATGAAAGCTGACTATATACAATACATGACATTATTTATCACTACTAGTGTGATAAAGTCAGGAATCTGCAAAAGACCAGACTGCACCTGACATTATTTGTATATCTGCCTGAGACATAACTGCATGCCAACTTTTGTAGCAATCCCACATTTCTGTCTGGGTATGTTAGTTTTTTTTTGTCAATGAGTCTATATTGATATACACTGTGTATCACTATAGTGTATTTCAAACACAAAACTATATTAATAATACTATTGTATACTGTAAAATAAATACAGAAATGTAAATAAAAACATAAAACCTTATCAGGCTAAACAATACATGAGCAACAATGGAGGGATTAGAGTTGTTTCTATAGGAGAAATTGAAATTTGACATTATATAACTACAGTATTATCACAATTCTCCATACAAAGAAAAACCCCCACCCTTGGGAAACGTGTCCTTTTCAAATATATGAATAACTCCCAACACTCGGGATTGGCTGTAGAGGAGCAGGGGGCGTCGCTAAGCCCAGTGATGGGTGTTTTTATATATTTGAAAAGGTCACATGGAGGAGATGTTCCCCAAGGGTGGAGGGGAACTGCTCCTTTCCAGACCCTCCCATTTGGCAACTGCCTAGTCACACAGCAGATGCTAATGAAAGGTACAATATAACATCTCTTTTTCTGTAAAACCAATTTTTAATACAAAAACACTTTGGCAGTGTATGTACTATGCTCTGTGGGGACTGGGGGAGTGCTAAAGATGCGTCTCCTGGTGACAGGTTCCCTTTAAGGCGCATAAACAATGATATTTAGATGCTTGAAAGGAAACACTTTTTAGAATCATGGAACTGCACAACGAAATTCAATGAGCCTTGGAAAGAACAAATGTGTAGAGTAGAAACACTTAAAGGAAACCTACCATGTGATTTGATGCATTATGAAGCAAACATACCTTGAGACTGCTGTAGCTTCACTGATGTAGAATCATAACTTGGTTAATCCCTGTGCCGAGTGGTTTTGCTGATAAAACAGATATAAAATTATGATAAGGTAGCTCTGCCCCTTCCATGGCTCCTTCAGCGCTTGGTTCCGCACTTCTACTAGCCGGTGATGCAATCATTGCTCTCCCTGCCAGCCAGAATAATCAATTGCTGCACCATCCCCCAGCTGCTCTGTACGAGTGATCCAGCTCAGGTTGATTAGTCATGCTTGACTGACCGCCATTTGTAATTCCAAGCTCCCTTGTGTAATGTGTTGATCGAGGCAGCCATGCTGACCCAGCCTTTCCAAGCTCAGGGATTAGCCAAGATGTGATGCTGCATCATTGTAACTACAGCATTCTCAAGATATGTTTGCCTCATAATGCAGCAAGTCAAATGGTAGGGTTCCTTTAAAGAAGACCTGTTAGGTCAATTTGGTACCCTAAACCAACTACAGGTTTTTAAATGGAAGTAAAATATAAACATTTAAAGTAACTTACCTGGATGCAACTACGGAGAGCCACATCAATGGCTCCCCGCTGGTGCCACCTCTCACAGTGGGGGAAGTGAAATTGGGACAGTATTCTGGGCTTAATTGCCCAAGCGCCATAGCAGGTGTCAGGGTGTAATGCTCCAGCTTCACTTGCCGGAACGTGCAGACGCCAAGGGATCAAGGTGAGCATTAAGTTTTTTTTGTTTTGTTTTTTTTAACCCGAATGCTTGAAAAGGATTCATGTCAATTCGGGACACTAAATGACTGGTCCATAAGGATCTGAGGGTGGTTTAGAGTCCCAAATTGCCATGATAAGTTCCCATTAAATTTGAAGGGACTTTTTTATATCATGGGGACCCCTAATTCCATTAGCCTGAATCCTCCCGACTAGTACTGTATAATCACAAATACACAAATTACAGCTATGCACTGATATAATCATTAGAGTCAATCGACTTTCAGTTTACTCTTACATATTGCTAGTTGTTAAGAATACATGATGGCAACTTTTTGTTTTTCCATAATTTGGTTACAATTGCTTGTGGTTATTGTCATTGTCTGGATTTCAACATGTAAGTCAAGCATGAAGGACTCCAATGAATCAATTCAAGCAATGGACAATACATTGTTTCATAAGCATATTAGAAGTGTGTCCGTATTGGCGTATTGGTTTTTTTTTTCAGCAAAAATCAAAAGAGAAAAAAACTTTTTAAATGAGGAAAACGGTCATTTTCTCTGCCTTGTGAATACATTATGAGGATCATTGTTTTAAGCTGATCTCTTTTTCTCTCTCCTTTTTTGAGCTTCTTTTCACAGTCTGCTAAAGCTAAACACAGGTCAAAGTGATAATATTGCAATACTTCAGACGTAATGTGGACTTTAGAGCAAAACTGTGGGATTGTGTGCCAGGAGTAGCTTAACAGTAGCCATCGGCCAGTTGAAAGTTGGCAGAAGTTTTCACCTCCATTTATAATATGAAATATGGAGGAGATGGAATTGCAATGGGTACAGGTTACATCAACACAGTCATTTATATGATAAAAAAAAATGTCACCAGCAATCCTGGACAAAAGAGAAGAAACAAGATCTTGCTTCCAGTGGTTTAATTCTTGTCTTTTTTTATACACATACAGCTTACATTCCAAAATATACAAACGAAAAGAGAATAACCAGCTGAAACCATACGTTCCACTATACACCACACAGACCAGAGGTAAAAGAGTAGAGTACAGTTGTGAAAGTCTACTGAGGCAACAGCATCAACTAAGATTAGAGAGAGGAAACCAAACAATATCAATAAATATCAAATCAACCATCACTGGAGAAAACAAAATGGTCCCTTACGTAAAAAGTGCACTACATGGTATGAAAGAGGACAACGGCAGCTCAGGTTTATAGATCCCACTTCTTCCCAACAAAAGGGATGAAGCAGCAACTCCTCAGATACGGTCATGGGTGGTACTGTCGAAATTCATTAGGATTTTCAACGTAGCACTTAAGGGTTAAAGTAAATAGCACTTGCACAATAATGTGAAGTCTGTATGGCTACAGCTCTTTAATACTGTAGTGTTAGCTTGTCTTCTATTACCCTCCCATGTATCTAAATTCTCCTAAAAGGAACAATAAATCTACAGAGGAATGATACACATGAACTAAGAAAAATTGTCGCCTTCATTATTTATCAGTCTGTGATATTTCCTGCATTATTCTAACACAAGCCGTTTAGTGGATCCTGCTGATCTACTCCATCTCAGCTTTAGATGAGAGAGGAGATTAAAAGGGTTGTCCGAGTAAAGTATGTTACTATTGGCCTGAGGGGTGACCTCCACATGAACAGCGCATCACGGACTGACCTCAGAAGTGACATTTCGCTCATGTGGAGGTCATCGCACAGTAACCTCTGCGGACACCAATGCCAGTGGAGCAGCGGCAGCCGTTATCAATGGACCTGTTTGGGAACAAGTAAGTAATACATTTTCTTATTTGATATATTCTTACTCAACCATTGCTGTATTCAGTGACAAACAAGCCTCCTTTACAATATTAAATACAATATTCCATGATACAGGTAAGGAACAGCAGGATATTACTCCAGCCAGTTGTCTTTCAGACAGTCACAGTAGTTATGGAAGGACATGCCTGACCCTCTTCTACATATACCAGACATTTCTTTAGATATTGTTAGTTTTAACTGTATTATGAGATGAATAAATACCAGAATAAGGGGAGGAGGATATAAAAGGAAGAAGTCCTAAGATCAGCTTCTATTTTGTGCTTTTTCTGTGCTTTCTGTT
The DNA here is from genome assembly GCA_019512145.1 of Engystomops pustulosus. Taxonomy (NCBI): domain Eukaryota; kingdom Metazoa; phylum Chordata; class Amphibia; order Anura; family Leptodactylidae; genus Engystomops; species Engystomops pustulosus. The sequence goes on along the minus strand of CM033642.1, from coordinate 46,792,357 downwards.
CCTTTAACTAACCAAACCTGAGGGTGAAGTTTGTTCAATTTCAATAAATACACAATGGTAAATACCACCAGCATCTTCAGCGATGCAAGTGTACAATACCCAAAACATTTTACCTAGGATTTGGCATCATAAATGGCAGACAAAGCTCAAACTTCTTTTTTTTTTGTCTGAAATGATAAAATAGCATACAGCCCATGAAATGCTAGAGAACCACGGAAAAGATTATTTATTGGTCATCTATATTTTGGTCCTACTTTGTTTCTATGTTTGTCTTCCTGCTGGACCTTTAGCATTTCTTGTCGAAGGATTCCCACATTCCTCATTCTGAATACTAAGACATGGTACATTGAGTATTATATTCATATATATTATACCTAGTGCTGTAGTTTCTATAAGACATGACTACAAGGTCTCTACTTAGGAAAGGCTATCCATGGAGCATTATCAAACTAAATTCAAGACTACTATTGAGATGGATTTTAAAGGGACCAGCTACAGGGCATTCACAATCTCTTCACATGAGGAAAACCCGCCATTAAAGGGAATCCGTCTTGTTGAACATTCATAGAGCAGAAAGAGCTGTGCAGGTGAAATATATTCTCTTTGAGATATATTTAGTGCTAGGCCTAATGCAAACAACCACATTACAGGCTGCAAGCAAGGCAAAAAGAATAGGAACTGCTCTTTAATTTGTGTTGCGGTCACTCAGCACGTTCATGGCGCATGCACATGCCTCACCCCACAGAACCGTATACATCACAAGTCAATGGGGGCTTATGGATAAGCTGCCATTTAGGGGGGCCTAGCTCACAGCCCCCATTTGCATGGATGAGGCCTAACTTGTATTTCTCTTACATGTTTGTTCCTTCTGTTTAGGAGTCCAGTAAGTATCTCTGTATATATACTGATATGTGGAAGGCTGTCAATCAGCAGAGAATTAAATGAACACAAATTATATTGAATCTTTCCCCACTAAATTGTTTACTGGTCTGCTCATACTCTAAAAATATGATGCCAACAGATAGTATCCTATGTGATTTTGATCAAAATTTAGATTTCGGTCCTAGTATTATGTGACTATACATATGGTCATTCTAGTGTCGTCCCATCTTTGTGAGATTTTCACAACTCTTAGCTACTTTCTTGAAACGTGTGTGTGAAAATCCGGCTGCACCATCCGAGTGGTCTGCATTTTTTTCACACACCAAGTGACTTCAAGGGGCGAGATTGATGCACAACTCGGATCAGAGTCGGCCGTGCTGCTTTTTTTCACTTGCACATAGGATCAGATGATTGGACTGTGAAAAACATTTGATGTGCGCATAGCACAACACACCATCAATAAAGGAGGCAGATTAGGACATAATAAAGTAATAATGGTCTTTGTGAGTGTATGATGACCACTGCCTAGAGGTCCTGTCTTTGTAATTCATCAGTACAGAGATGGTAGATGTTTCAATACGATGTATGTGATGTTCTCTTTCCCCATTCTCACAGTAGCAAAGGTGATCCCAAGACTGGAATGAAATGTTTCTCTTTTCTCTATAAGCAGCAGCAAGGAAACACAACTCTTATCATGTCAACCGTTTCAGAATTACATTTCCCATGATGCAATGCTAACTGCCAGGGGCCAAAAGTTACCCATCCTGGGTCCACAGAAATACAATCTCTCTAAATTTCAAATTTCTCCAGTAAGCAAGGAATACAAAGACATGAGGAGTGATTTTGGTATCTGACACTCCTGTCACTTCAATAATCCTGATACTTCCATCTGAAAACATTTTACAGACAGAAAAAGGTCACTTGGAAAATCTGTTTTGAATCTATGATGTAAAGATGAATCACCTTAACACTAAATCCCCCGTCATGCCGTTTGCTTTACAGAGAGTTGCAATAGGATTCAGCTCAAACCATGAGCGCGGTTGTCTGTTTTCTTTCATTTAGCAGAATTATTGTGATGAAATAATCAAGAGTGAAGATCAAGCATTTAGTTAAGACTAGATTTGAGTAGAAGTGTCAGTGCCGAATATAAAAAAATTCTTCTTTTTTTTATTTTAATAGGACTGCACTGGCATGTGACCAGCTGGAAGGGCTCCCAGTGATGTAACTGACAGGAGGAGTGTAGATGGCCACAATGACTTCACTGGGAGCTGCTCCAGTCATTAGAAATAAGGGTGGTGAGACTGCAGCACAATGTGCTCAAATAACCTCTTATTTCATTACAGCAGGTGTTTAGAAATTAAAAGCACAACCCACATGCACAGATCATATACATTAAAAACTTTCCCACTGGCTCTATACAGTTGCAAAGGAAATAATACTATGGCTTTTGCGGTCAGTTTTTAACCACTGGAGTAGACGGGATTCATTTTCCTTACAACCATTGAATTTTCATTGCACTACAATTCACTTCAAACACAGTAAAGAAGCCAGCTCTCGTGTGTATCTGATATAAATGAAGCACAAGAGCAGCCGAGTCTGATATCAGCACCACCCTGTCCATATATAGCACAGTATACCATACCCAAGGATTATACGGCCTCGGAATCTATGAAATGTTAATAAGTTAGTAAAGTAATACGAGTCAGTCATTACAAGAACCCAAATGTAATGTACCCTTTCTTTGAATTAAAAAAAAAAAAACCTTGGTTGGTGTACTAGTTTTTCTTGTATGAAGCGCTGAAGACAACCTGCCTTAAAAACAAACACAAGAAGCCAAATACATCTCTCGATCTTCAGCACAGGGAGCTTCCACAGAACATACAGACACAAAACAGCACAGCTCCCCAAATCCTTTCCTTACCAACCCTGTCTACAGGGGGTAGATTGCTATGGCATCTCCTGCCAAATCTCACAAGTCCTCCCCCACCCAAAATCTCCAAAGGACAAATAAAGAGCAAGTAACAGCAGCTGGATGAGTCAGAAGAAAACACGGCACCCGATAAAAACACCCCAAACCAAAACGTCAAAGTAAGCGAGTGTGAAACCAGGAGAGGCAGGTGGGATAGGGTGGTCTGTGTCAGCGGCCAACCCCAACCTGCCCCTGGCTGAAGAGGGAATTCTGGATGGGAGGAATGGGGGAGGAAGAGTCAGGCGCACGCTGGGGAGGCAGAGGTAGGGCCGGGAATCATTACTTCTTGTTCTTTAGTTGGTTGGCTAGCCAGTCCAGGCCCTCGTAGAGACCATCTCCACTGGTGGCACAGGTGGACTGGATGTACCAGTTGCGGTGACGAAGAGAATGAAGGCCCAGTTTGTCTGTGATTTCTGCAGCGTTCATAGCATTGGGAAGGTCCTGGAAAGAGAAGATATACAAAATGATTTCATAGAATGAAGATGAAATCTACATCACCCTACAGAGTAATGCTACACCCAAACAACAAACCTGTTTATTAGCAAAGACAAGCAGTACAGCATCCCGGAGCTCATCCTCTGCTAGCATCCTCATTAACTCCTCACGTGCCTCATTTACTCGCTCCCTGTCATTACTATCCACCACAAATATTAAACCTGAAAATATAGAAAAAGAAATACCATTGTTATGTCTATCCATATTCCTCAATAATAAAGGCCGTGTGGTCTTTTAGGGACTGCCAGGCTTACTAAGAGCAGCGCTGTACATAGTTAGAGAATAGTTATAATCTAGAGCCTACCTACATAACCTAATTGGATTTTAGGGCAAGCTGAAAGCTACCTCCTTTTCACTATAGAGCTGATTTTCATTGCAGCAATATGATGATGTATTTATTTTTTAATGTATGCAATTTTATCTCACATTATAATAAAAGTAAGCAGAGCTGATAAAAATAAAGGACTTGAGGAGAGATGTTACACTTATAGTTATATCTGCTGTAGTCTGTGTGATTAGTTTGCACCCTAATTCTTTACTGAAGCCTCACATTATTTTTAGACATTATGATTAAAATCTTTAGGAAGCTCAAACAGTGTCCCGCTAAATGATTAGCTCACAAATAGTGTCCCGCTGAATGATTAGCTCACACATAGTGTCATTCAGTGTGACACTATGTGTGAGCTAATCATTCAGGGGGGCACTATAAGTGAATAATATAGTGTACTCATAAAAGATTTATTCTATCTGCTCCCCCACAGTGTGGGGCATTTCTGACATTATACTATAAGGGTATTTTGGAATTTTTAGGGGTGCAGTGTGGAAATGTGCTGGAGATTACATCTGGTTCAAAATTCTGCAACGATTCATGACAGAGAAGTTGCGATGCACTTCTGGATCCAAAAGAGAAGTTACGTCACCTGTGAACTATGAATTTAAACTCTACAAACTGCAAAAATGAATTAATCTGAATAGCTGCACACTGTATGCTAACAAAACATGGGACAGCTTACCCTGAGTATTCTGGAAATAATGTCTCCACAATGGTCGGATCTTGTCTTGGCCACCAACATCCCACACTGTGAAGCTGATGTTCTTGTATTCTACCGTTTCTACATTAAAGCCTGTGAGAAAGAAAAAACGTTTTAAAGGTATAAAGACTTAAATCATATTCCTGTATCTCTCAGCTGTCAGTGGTGTATAGGACAGAAAGCTCATATACACAAACTGCTGGACACAGTAACATTTCTTTAGTTATGTATATTACAATGTTTATTATCATCATCATCTACGCTTACAATTTTATCAAAGAATGCATGGTGATTATAAACTTATTTCATCTGTGACTGCTTAAGGTCAGAGCCTCTTTTGACCTTCAAGACATTCTAGTCCTGTATTTTTAATTTTGGCATTGCGGTACAGTACGTGGTTGAGGTGTTTTTTTTTATCCCTTCATCTTTATGTAGCAGACTTCTAAAATTCATAACTTTTGTTTTTTAACCCTTCAATAGATGTAGCCAAATGCTCGTTTTTTGTGGGAAGAGCTGCATTTTTTTTTTATACCACCCTGCGGTACATATGACTTTCTAATTAATATTTGTATTAAAGGACATCTACCACTAGGATCACAAATTGTAAACCAAGCACACTGATGCATTGGTGTGTGCCCCCTCTGGCAGCATCTGCTCTTCTTTAACCAGTTAAGGACCAGCCCCTTTGTTTTTTCATTCCACTTTTTTTCAATCACTCCCCACCATCAAAAATCTAAAATAAAAACTTTACTTTTACACATAAAGAGCTCTGTGATGGCTTGTTTTCTGCGTAACAAATTGCTATTCATAGTGATGGTATTGAATATTCCCTACCGTGTACTGGAAAGCAGGAAAAAAAAATTCCAAATGCAGTGGAAATGGTGAAAAAAAGGAATTTGCACAGTTTTCTTGTGGGCTTGGATTTTACGGCTTTCACTGTATGCTCCAAATGACATGTCTACTTTATTCTTTGGGTCAGTATAATCACGGGGATAGCAAATTTGTATAGGTTATATAATGTTTTCATACATTTACAAAAATCAAAACCTCCCTTTCTAGGGAAAGGGTGGTGATTTGAGTTTAGGTTTTGTTATTATAATTTTTTGTATTTTTAAACTTTTTTTATTTTACTATTTTTCAGATTTCCTAGGGTACTTTAACCCTAGGTTGTCTGATCGATCATATCATACACAGCCATACTACAGTATGGCAGTAGATGGGGATTTTCCTCATTCATTATAATGTGCTGATAACACATTGTAATGAAAGGGTTAAAACGAGACAGCCTCGGGTCTTTGGAAGACACGTGACTGTCATGACAACAGCTCGCCGCTCCCCGATGACGTCACGGGGAGCGAGAATCCTCGGCACGATGGAGGATCCCATCTTTTTGAAACTGCTGACAGCTTTGCTGGCAGCGATCGCCGGGATAACACCGATGGAGTTGTGCTTTACCTATAGTTGGGATTGTGGTGACGATCTCTCCCAGTTTCAGTTTGTATAATATCGTGGTCTTTCCAGCAGCATCAAGTCCCACCATGAGTATTCGCATTTCCTTCTTCCCAATAAGACTTTTAAGCAGATTTCCAAAGATGTTTCCCATGGTTCTACTTTCAGGATGACTGGTATTAACAAGTAAAGTAAAAGGATGGGTTGTGCTCTTTCCTGAAATGACAAAAAACATAAAACAAATGTGAAATTTAAAGGTCAAAACAACAATATCGCAATGGTGAAGGCTGGATATATTTTTTTTTTTTACACATTTCCTGCACAAAATATGGTTAAAAGGGAACCCATCATAAGGATTAGACCTATGAAGCGGATTCCTGCAGCTTCTGATCCATATGACAACCATGTACTTTTCTCTGCAAGACGCTGGTCTACATACAGTCCTCCAAATAGATATGCTAACATTTCTGTGATTCTGGGACGCTGGAGACACGTGGTTTGACAAGCAGAAACGCTCTGATACCTGTTATCAATGTAAGCTGCCTTGGTGTAAGCAAGGCTTGGTTCACATCTTTTTTGCTATACGTTGTAAGGACACATCGGGCGGATTCCCGACGTATCCTTAAGACGTATGTCACAGAGGTATCCCACTCTATGCTTATGCACTGGAATATATTTCGCCTTCCGCCTGTCTGTGATTGGCCGCTGCCGATTTTAAGGGGGTTTCCCCAGAGCTCTACGTATACTAAAAAACAGTTGTTAACCCAGCCTTATTATTGTCCCAGCTTTGAAGCAGCAATAATTTTATAAAACTTGCTACAATACCTTGGAAGCTGAATTTAAAGGGGTTGGCCACTTTCAGGAAATAATTGATATTATTTGTGTAATTAAAAGTTATACAATTTTCCAATATACTTTCTGTACGAATTCCTCATGGTTTTCTAGATCTCTGCTTGCTGTCCTTCTATAGAAAGCTTCTCAATCTACTCCCAGTGGATATAATCTGTCCGTATGATGTGATGGACATGCAGGTCCACGAGCTGTAATCACTGAAAGTAATAGGAGTTTTGTGATACTAACGGCTCATGCACCCGTGTGTCCATCACATCACTATGGACAGATTTCTATCCACTGTAGTAAAGCAAGCAGAAATCTAAAAAACGGTGAGGAATTCATACAGAAAGTATATTGGAAAATTGTATAATTACATTTGTAATTTTCATCACACAAACAATATCAATTATTTGCTGAAAGTGGACAACCCCTTTAAGTCAAAACACAAAGCCTCAGACACTAAAAAAAAAAAAAAGCAAGCAGGGTTTTTGTAACATTTTACCTTTTTTTTTTATTCAGAATGATACTCAACACATGCAGGACTATATTTGCTGTCAGAAATGGCAGAACATGCAAACACTGCCACTGGTGATCTATGCACTCCCCCCAGAGATGGAGGAGACCACAGGGCAGACTGCTCAGTGACTAGTGATCTGACACATACCAGCATACCCAGACTTACTAAGGAGGGGGGAGTATCAGTATGATTCCCGTTTTCTTCCCCTCAATCTTTTATTCCTGGGATTCTAGATCAGGGGCGATTCCTGGCTGTAACCCTTCCGTAGGTCTGCGTTTGCAATTATCTTGGTTGAACCCAAAAATACCACTATTATAGGGAAGTTGGTCCTCCATCTTTACAAACACATTTTATTTGTCAGGCTATGAACAGCAGCTTTATTTCTTTCAGATAAGACATTCATTTATCCCCAAGGTATAATGATCATCATATTTAACTGGAACATATATATTGTGGTCAGGCTCTAAATTATGCATCTCAGATCTGGCACAGATGGTGTGAATTGTGCCCTGATCCAACAAGATCCAGACAGGTAGTCAATTATTTATAGCCCTGGATGGAGAGAAAGCATCATTTCCAAACACAGAATTCATTTAACAGTGTCAGATGTATTGTGCGAAATGCCACCTGCACCAGGAAGAATCCGGCAGAATTGCTGAACATAACCATGTATGGGATAAAAGCGGCAGGATTCTATTGTGCGACGTTCACACTTGCATTTCATTTGGTTACTGTATTAGAGAGGTATTCTATAGTATAAAATAATATACAAAGGTGCTGCTAAGGCTCCATACAATATAATGACAGGTGTGTAACTGTGCGCACTGAGACTATAACTGATGTAACATGAGGCTACTGACAAAAGAAAACCGTTATTCCCAGTGGTGAACTTTGTAATGCAAAATAGTGCCCAAATGTCCAAACAGTCACCTTTTTTTTATTGCCATTTTGTAACACACACATTTTAATAAAAAGTTATCAAAAGGTAGTACAGTCCCCAAAATGGAAGCAATGAAAATGTCACCTCTAACTGCAAAAATGACACTTTATACCGCTCTGTATAATGCAACACGAAAAAGTTACTAGCGTCAGAATGTGTCAAAACTAAGACATTTTTTTTATGAACAAGAGGCTTTTTCACACGGAGAGAACATACAAACTCTTTGCAGATGTTGACCTGGAAGGGACTTCAACCCAGGGCCTCAGCACTACAAGACTGTAGTGCTTGCCACCGTGCTGCCCATAAAGTAATTAGAGTCAGAAGGGGCTTCTGTGACATAGACAGGAGCCCCTGAGGTTTATTTGCTTAATTTTAAAAGACAAGTTCCTGTAAACCAGGGCTTTAGAAGATAAAGGAAGAATGGATCCTGTTTCAGGGGACACCCACCTGCATGTAAGTGTGCTTGGTGTACAATACTGCATTTATGTTGTACACTTCCTTTAAAACATTGAAAACGTGAAAAAGCCCATTGAAGAATGGTTCAGTAAGGAAGAAAAAAAATTGTTTTAAATTTAAAAAATAAAATCACTGAAGGCAAAACAATCTGTAAGTGTCCTAAAGCCACAATGGTTTCAGTGAGAAATCACTAATGTGGGGAAAAAACTTTGTTAAGTTAGGTTGCACAAGAGCAAGATTATTCCATCAAACTCACTGCGTGTCTGTCGAATTTACAGGCATCAGTTGGGTTCAGGTCAACATTCGACCTGTATATTCTGCACTCTAAGAACTACTTTATCTAAATAGTGTCATATGTAAGCAGATACTTTGTATTGTACTTTGTATTGTGTATTAGATTTGTATTTTGGGCAAGAAAAAGCAGTTTTAAACAGTTTGGGCCACAATTTTCAAAAAGTTAGAGTTTGTTCCATTGGGCACACCAGTAAGCAAGGTGTCAACAAAGAGCATGTGGCCTAAATAGTGGCAAAAATAGCCTAATTGTACTTTGCACTTCCTATCTTCACACGTTATGTGCGGATTTCTCGTACAGATTTTGCTGTGGAAATTCTGCTGCGTAATGAAATAGCATTAATGTGATTTGGGAAAAAGTGGTATAGACAAGTTTTTTTTACATGCAGAAGTTGTTTGTGCAGAAAATAAAATAATGATCATATCACTTTTCTTGTGCTTCTTTGCAGATTTTTGCATGCTTTTTTTTTTACATTGCAGTCTATGGGCTGAAAATCTACATCAAGATATGATGGATATTATACAAAATCCGCAACATGTGCCTCAGACAGATCTATGATCCTTGATCAGTCACTTCTGAAAAATCTGCCCTAATATCTCTATAACGGTAGCTGTCATGCTTCCAGCAGATCAAGTGATCGGTTAAGTAGATTTGACTTGTAACAGCTTGAAAGATCTTGAAATACTTTTACATGAGAAGTAACATTGAAATCTCTTCAACTGTACAGGGCATCAAAGTATTGTATAAGGTAGAGCCGACTGTCCTGGACAGAGAAGATTTCTGAAGACTGGGAACACACGGTGGAATATCTGGACTAAATAAACTTAAAGCCCTGAGAAAGCGATCAAAACATAGATTTACAATTCAGCATCTGTGCATGAAAAATGAAGTCTATGGACAGTCTAGTATTTCTATAGAAGCGGTTTCTACAAGTGGCCTGAAGCTTGTCATACAAGGCGTGGGCTCCTTACATGGCGTCCACACCTAGCAGTCATATGACACAGCCTCTTCTTTTAACTTACATTGGACGTTTAGCAAAGAACCTGCTTTACCAGTCAGTCTGGTTTAGGTCAGGCCTGACCGACTCAAATAAATAGTAGAAATTCAGCCAAAATATCCAAGATGTATCCTCTATTCAAATTCATAGGGATTGACTGTAATGTATGGAGTACTAAATGCAGAAATTCTGCAGCCGAAGGACATTTTCACAGCTTACAGAACTATTTGGGACACAAATCTCCCGGTTTCAGGTCCCTCTCTGGGCGTTATCAAAGAAAATAAAACTTGATAAACTACCTGAAGATGGGTCCAATAAGGTGCATCGGACCGATCTCTGGTGCTCCCCATGCCAGGGCCTGGGACGACGGAGCAGGGGAAAAAGGGCTATTTGAGACACTAAACCCCCCCCCCGACAGGTTCCATTAAACCAGTGGTTCTCAACCTTTGTAATGCTGTGACCCCGCAATACAGTTACTCATGTTGTGGTGACCCCAAACAATGCGATTTGCAGTAAAAACACAATAAAATTGCGTCTCCAAAGGCTTTAGGCAACCCCGGTGTTTTGGTCGTTCGACCCCTGCTGGGGTCACGAAACACAGGTTGAGAACCACTGCATTAAACCATTTGACACCTGACGAAGGCTGGTAATATAAAATACACATAAATAATAAAGGAATAATAAAAAATATGTATATAATAAGTAACAATTGATTCTGTATTAGGTTAAATCATAGTTTTAAGCAATATATTTAGATCATGGAAATGCTGGATAGATTAAGCCCACATTGTAAAATAAAGAACATGGCTAATACCCATGTGATTAGTTATACTTCATGGACCGATCTCAGATTGGCATCAAAGCTTTCTTATTCTTATTACACTTCTTGGCAACTTTTGACTTGTCAAAGTAAAATTTATTAATAAGTCATGGAGTGGGGAAATAAAAGCAACATACAAGTTACTGACCATTGCAAGGCTCCCCTCTGCATTCAGCAGGTTCCATTATCCTTTATTAAGTAGTGGAACAAATTGTGCAGCGTCTTCCTAGCGGAAGGAAACCTCCAAACATTGAAGTCTGACAGAAACAGAAGACTTCCCATTCCCCTTCCGTTTTTGGTTTCCTAAAATTTAGGCCATAATGGAAAACCCCAGTTCAAATCTGAACTGGGCCTAAGATGTCTTATACAAGTAGTACCTTGGAACAAGAGCTGTACCTTAATATCACCTCTGTGTAACCACAATCGTTTTTGGGTTTGCTCAATGGTTCATTTAAAGTCTATGGAAATCAAGAGAGGAAAGTAGGTGTTGGTGACAGACTCAACTCCCACCATTATGAGCCAAAACATAGTGGCTTACTAGTTCAATTTCTGTTGACCGGTTCCTTATCACCTATCAGTTTGTTGTCAAACAGATAACACCTTCCAGATAAGGTTTCTTCCATGGACCAGTGTGATAACATCGTCCAGAAAAACTACTTGAAAGGGAGATGTAAAATGGTTGTATAAAGTCACGGAGGTGGAGAGTTCATCACTGAAGTCAAGCTCTCCATGATTCATAAGCCCTCCACTGCCAGGGTTGATGTCAGGATGAAGTTATTATTTCCCTGGATGTAAGACTGTCAATTATAGCGAAGGGGATGATCTGAATCGGGGAGAGCTTGACTTCAGTGCTGAACTCTCCACCTCCTTTACATCACACTTCAAAGTCAATTTTCTGGGGGGATCCCATAGCACTAGGGCATGAAATAAACATAATCTGGAAGACATTCAGCTAGTGGTAGTGGTTTAGGAAGTCAATTTCTTTTGACTGGTCCCCTTTAAGTCTGCCAGCACTAAGTAGATCGATTACAATGATAGGCAGTCATCTGAATAGCCGTATGTTTCGGGAGCTTTACTCAAGACCATACTAAGGATCATAAAGGTGCATGTCTACAGTACTGTGTCCATAGCCTAATCTCTTGCTCTCGTTCTTCACCTCTACTGATGCCAGGGAAAAAATATAGCGCCTTGTGAAGTCACCATATGGCAGCACATCTGTACCTGCACAGATTCTGTCCAGGATTTTGACATAGCATTTTTCAAAAGTCCACTGGGAATATAGAATATGACTATCATTCATGACATCAGGAATAAGTTATCTTCTAGATCCTTATTGATCAGACGGTGGTACATGCCATGCATATAGGGATGCTTAAATGGTCCCCATGCATGGGTATGCCCCCAGGTTCTGACCAATTTTTTTGTGAATTACAGAGTCACTGGCCCAGAAGCATTACTTTAAATGACAGTTGTCCTGCTTGACCAAATATTCCTGTGATATGAGAAGCAAAGCCTGAGCCACAAGTGGATACATCTGCTGGAAACGTATAGGAACCAGTATAGGATTTAGGGGACATGTGATGTATATGACGCATGGAGCAATACTGATTCCAGCACGCTGTAAGTGTACAATGCTGGGGGACATCCACACTACAAGGGACTGTAATATCTCATATGATATCTCATGCACTGGGTAAAGCCACTATATGGGATCCTATGGGATATCACACAAGTGTCAGTAAGGACATTATATTACACAGGGCTATGGGAGATGCCAGATCCTCTGCTGTGTGCTACCAGCCATAGGATACGGATGCGTTACGGCTGTAATGGTGTCGTGTCTTAGACCCTGGAGAAGGTTGCCGGCTGCTCATTCACATAAGATGGAGGCTGCTGCGTGGGCGACATCCTCCGTCATTTCTCCTCACGAGCGATGGAAGTAATAGATGCTGCCCCCTGCCATATGGAGAATTGCCCCTGTCCCCCCCATTACCGCACCTACCTGCACCTACCTGCACCTCTTCTCCTTCTCTCTCGCCTACCGCAGCGACTCCTCTGTCCTCTCCGACCGGAAGCACCCGGCTCAAGCCTCGCGAGACTTGCCTGCCTTGTCTATGGGCGCTGCGGGAAAGACTCGCGAGATGTCAGGCGGTTTCCACAGTAACAGATGCAGCAGCGCTCTCTTCCATTCTGCTGCAGGAATGAGTGGGCAGGAGGCCTGGTCCTCACATGAAGCCCTGATGTCTCACAACAATCACCCACACAGCCATTAGTAACCAGCAGTCAGGAGAACATTTATGCCTCAGTTCTTAGATTTGACTTTATAATAAAAAATTGTATGAAAAGATAGACAATAATCACTAGAGCCAAGGAAATATAGTCAGTGTATGAACAAGGCCATGGCTATTTTATATGAAACCTTAATGGGGATTCGTATAGAAAAGGTGGAAGACCCCACCTGCCTTGGATATGAGCTAGTATTAGGCCAGAAACGTGGCTGCGCTGTCCGATTTCATGGACTTGACCACAGTGCTGAGGATGGGGCTCCCAGTAACACAGGGATGTATGATATAAGTCACCCGCTGGTCGGTATAAGGTTCAATTCACATGACCATATTGGGAGCCGCAACAAATTGCAACTCCCTTAGGCTACATTCACACGAACATAAGGGGGACGTATATACGGCCAACGTATATACGGTGTATATACACCCCCCATACACTTCTATGGGCTCACGACCCTGTACGGGAGCGGTACGGTGGAGCACACGTGCGGCACCGTACCGCTCCGTAGCCCCTAGAAAGATAGGACATGTCCTATCTTTCTATTTGATACGGTGCCGTGCGCTGTATATACCTATGGAGAGGGGCGGGGGTGAGCTGCGCTCATCCCCTGCTCCACTCCGCAGCGCCGATGTATGCCCGTGTGAATGTAGCCTTAGAGGTCTATGGTACCCAGTTATGGTGCACAGAGCACAAAGAGGTAGATTTATGACAGTGGGGCACATTTACTTACCTGTCTGACGCAGTTCACCCAAAGTGCATTGTCTGACGATAATGCACCACCGCCGCGATTCACTAAGATCCTGCACCCGATATCCTGCATGTGTCGCTTCCCGGCTCAGGTTTGATGATGTTCACCTTCTTCTTCCGGGTGCATGTATGTGCATCATTGTCTTGCGACACAAATTGAAAGCTAAATCCTGCACTCAGTCCAAATCAGTCGGATCGCCCGACGGCACGCGCCGTCTGACTGAATTTTCTGGCACATGGACTAAGCCATGCAATCCTTTTCTTAAAGCTAGCACCCTTTTTGCACGAGTTTGAAAACTGAGAGAAACTGGTCTGAAACCCTTAATAAATGAGGCAGAAGTCATTTCAAGTGCAAATTACTCCAGAATTCTGGCATAGATAGATTGATAAATCCCCCCCAATGTGTCTTATCACACTGTGACCAAAACCGGAGGGCAGCGTCACAAAGCAAGGGCCCTATTTTTGACAGGCCTATCATTTCAGGCACAGCCATTCATCTTCCTATGGAGAGGGTTGGGGTGAGCAACAGTTTTCCCCTCCACCCTTGTCTCAGTTCCAGGTGAAGAGGACTTATAGTGGTCTAGCCAATATTTTTAGTCTTGGGTGTTTCTGGCCCACAAGAACACCAGCATGCCATTATACAGCTGGGGGTTCGGCATCCCAAACCTATTTATAGCTGGATTCTAAAGATAATTGAGGGGATAGGTACCAGAGATCAGTAACCCATAAAACCTCCATAATCTATTTAATCCGTATGCACACTGGTGGTAATTGCAGCAATGGGTGTCTTCTTTGTTTTTTTCTGTTTGCCAGGGGGGGTGGGGGGGGCAACCATTTCTGCAAAAATTCACACATTGGGGAGAATTTATCACAACAAGTGCCAGATGTGATTATCCCTCTGCCAATGCATGATGTGCACAATATACTTAGAGGCTCCGGCACCCAGTTTCAATATATGCAAGGTCAGGCAGTATTCATTTTGGGATTAATTTGCATGGCATTTTCTCTTTAACGAATCAAGGTTGTTTAATCCAGCAAACAGGACACATCCACCCTATACTTTCAAAGGTAAAACTCATGCTTTATTCATGGACTGTAGTTATATCACAAAGTTCCATACTTAACAGCTTAAAAAACTAACTATGCGTCCTTCACCATGGCTATCATGGCTATAGGCTTCATATAGCCAGCCATGATGAAGGACACATTCAGTGCGTTTGAAACACGTTGCTAATCTGTTTTTTAAGCTGTTACATATGGAACTTTGTGATATGACTACAGTCCACGAATAAAACATGACGTTTTTCTTTTGAAATAATCGGGTGGATCAAACAACCTTGATTCTTTGTAGCACATTTTTCTCTGGGTCAAGGAAGGATCTACAGTACGGACCAATCTGCATTCTATGGATCGTAGTATTACGTCACATGCCGGCTGCGGGAGTATGGAGAGGGCTCACAGGCTGAGCCCTCTCCATATAAGGTGGGTGTTTGCTTCATATTGCTGCATATTTTTACCTATAGTTCATAACTGTAACTGTCATTTCAGATGATTTTCAGATGACTGTGTTTGTGGGGGAATGATTGAGGGGAACATTTTCTAATATACTTTATTAAGAAATTCTGCTTAGGCTACAAAGTGACCCTTAGTTAGAAGTTACTCCAACGTTAATGTGGCAAATCTGTCTACAGGATTGAAGATGAGTCTCTCTCTGTGTTTGTTACACAGCTGTGAGTATTAACCCTTTTTGCTCTCTCCCTGGCTGTAGTATGCTATGAGCACCATACTCAAACATCAAGCTAAAAGTGAAGGATTAATCCTCCCTTCTTAGAGCTGTTTAACCAAAAACAGGGAGATTAGATGTAAGTTCATGCAGCCTCTATAGATGCACACTCTACAGGCTGGAATACAGATCTCTATGGGAGCGAGTTGCTTGATTTTCTTTTGAGCAGAATTTGTTAATGAAGTACAGGCAGTCCCCGGGTTACATACAAGATAGGTTCTGTAGGTTTGTTCTTAAGTTGAATTTGTTTGTAAGTCGGAATTGTATATTTTATAATTGTAACCCCAGCCAACATTTTTGAGACAATTGGATTTTAAAAATGTTGGATTGTCATCAGAACCAGGATTAACTATAAAACTTCTTTGCAGACACCTGTTATAACTGTTACAGCTGTTTATTGTAGCTAAAGTACTGTAAATTACCAATACCCAGAGGTCCGTTTGTAACTAGTAGTCTTCTGTAAGTCAGTTGTTCTTAAGTAGGGGACCTCCTGTATATTAGATAAATGTCCCTCACATGCCCCCACACACAAAATATAAAAAATTATCTCAAATGACAGTTACTCTTTAATTGTACAGGCATTTTCTCATAATAAATGTTTTCCATTTATGACAGACATTGGCAAGGAGATAAACTACACTAGGTTTTGTAAGCAGCTTTGGATGTGCCCAATGGAAAATATTCATTTTAGGTGAAAATGAAAACGAAGCCATAAAGCAGCAGTCCAATGCTTACCAAAAGTTATCTAGAATGTGCTGCAGGGGCGTAACTAAAGTGGTAGCAGCCATAGCTGCTGCTATAGGGCCCACAGTGTCAGGGGCCCCCAGTATCCAGGGTATTGGGTGTATATATTCTGTATGCCTGTATATGGTATTGTATGTATGTTGCATATTGATATATGTATGTATATATGGTGTATTTATATGGTGTGTGATTGTAATATGAGTATACATATATTTATATTTGACAAGAGGGGCCCATTCAGAAGTCTGCTATGGGCCCCAGCCTCTTCTAGTTACACCCTGGAAGCCAATGCTAAATGTGACATCCAAAAAGGTGGAGGGGCTTTTAAATATAGCAAGTACACCATAATTCACTGATTCTACACCACCTATATGGTCACTGGTACATTGTAAGCAGCACTTTAATGTACTCATATGTATGAATGAAGCGTACATGTGTGTTTTTATACCTTTTTAAGGGTAGAAACTAGTTATAATAAATGTAATATCTAAGTGAAATATACTGTAAAAATAGTTTTTTTTTTGTGTGATGAGCTGTCTCAACTAAAATTGGGACATTATGGATTTGAGAACTAATCCTTTAGATTGCAGAGCAGTGACCTGACTTTTTCCACTGTGTGAACCTACATAGATATTTAGATCTGCATGACAGGACAAGTAAAGGTTTTGTATGAATGAACTGCGTCAAAAAGGATTTACTTAATGCTCTGCCCATGGTATGGAAGAAGAATACGCTCCATGCTTTGTCCATTTAACAAAGATATGTTTGTTACTAGGTGTGGTATGAACCTGTTGTGAAAGGAAAAGGATTTTCAACGTATGTAACATACATGTTATTTTTTTCCAAGCTACAGGTTCATCTTCCAAAGTTACAATTTAAGTGTTAAAGGACATCTACCATCATTATGTCTTCTAGGGCACAGGAACTGCTATTATTCTATCCAGGAATGGTGGGATTTGGAAGAAATAGTATTTTAAAATATGCAAATTAGCCTGTTGCGCTCAGTTTACGTCACCTGAGCGCTTCTCAGTCTCACTGACTTATTTGTTTGCGCCCCACAATGACATAGTCCTACCTGGTTCCACCCAAAGAGCTTGCAGAGAGCTAGTGACATCACATTTATAAGAATTGCATGCTATGCCCCCCCCTCCATTTTTAGCATTTTTGTAAAAGAAAGGTAAGTACACAAATTCCTGCCATGACACTGACATGTCTGCTACTTTTCAGGGTTTGGAAGGTGGAAGATTGTCTGACATGTTTATGACTATGGGAGAAGCCCTGGAGAGAGTTGTGAAAAGAGTGTCATAGCCTTTTCTTGTGGCCTGGAGGCAGCCGGGGCCCAGAATACCAGAGTGGCTGGCGGTTGCGGCCTAGGCACGCTAGTGTTGCGGTGCTTGGTATGGGGACCGGAGGGCTGTCCTACAGCCTGGCAGGTCTCCAGCAGGGGGTGTTGGCAAGAAATAAGGAGGGAGAGGCTTATGTACTGGTTCTCCCTGGGGCAACCCCTGAGTGTCTGTAAGATAGGTCCCTGGGTAATGGATGGGGAGCCCGTGGTGGTAGACAGACATATTCAGGGATCAGACAGAGGCAACATTCATGGAGAGGGTCCTCAGAAATATGGCACCAGCCTGGTAGTAGATGCAGACTGGGATGGAGCTGTGTCCAGTTGTGGAATCTGCAGCTCTGAGTCTCCTGACTCTGGTCCTGAGATCAGATAAGTGTCAGCCCTGATGTGCTCTTAAAGGAAGAGCATGAGGACCAAGAGGCCTAGCCCCTCCAAGTCCAGGGGTTTTATTATCCTGGTCAGGTGGTGGATAACTCTCCAATCGCACTCTCCAATCCAAGTGTACATGGTGAAACACAATTGGTTGGAACTTGCACCCAATTAAGCATTGCCTGTTCAGGCAGGATCTACAGCTGCTAATTACCTGAGTTTTCCTGCATTCCCCCTTAATGAGATAAGCAGACTCAACAGATGGGTCCTAACAGGTAGAGGGCCTTATTCACCACTGCTTCCTTGCCTATACATTGGCAGGGGGTCTTATGAGGATCTGAGATTACATGTATCTAAAACAAGACAAGCAGAAAACAAAATCATAACATGTCTGGTACAGTTTGTGAGCTAATGTTTCATTCATCTTAATGGGTCTGCCAAAGAGAAACTGCAGCTTGCATCCTCTACCTGTTGCTCCTTTCATACATCTGACGTGTGCCATATGTATCTTATAAGAAGCAGCACATTTTGGGATTTTCTAGGTCTATCTTTAATGTTTGGAAAAATGTTATCTATCATTACAATGATCAGATTTAAACTTCTTTTTAAATGTTGTTTGTATAATTTCTTAAGCAATAGTTACTTTTCAGTATTTTCCTTGGGATATAATAATAGGAATTTCCTTTTTATTCTAATGATGAATGTTACAATGTATTGTATGTATGATATGATCCATGAAATAAGTAAGATTGTGTTTATCCCCATTTATTAGTAAGATGTCCCTTCCCACAGATGCAGAATAGAAGTTGAATTTTCCCAGCGATCACCCTGAATGGACTGGAACATCAGCTAATAAACACAAAAACTCCTTCCCCCTCGGCTTTAATTAGAAACAGATTAACAGATTCAGAGTGGCTCTTTTCAGTGACAAGCTTTGGAGGGGGGTAAAGTTAAACCTGAGCCGGAAAGATGTTTTTAAGACTCCCACCCATTCTTTATTCCAACACATGTTTGGATGACTGCACAATCCCGTTACAGTAATCTGCTATAAGTTAGAGGAATAAAAGAGGAGGACAGGGATCATCCTCTTAATAGAAGTCAGTGTCTGTTTTACTCATTTTGGAATGAGATGTGCCCAGGCTCCAGAACCATTCTTACTAATTTATCTTTTTAAGCCTGAGTCTTTGTTGGTAATAGTGAGAAGTAGGAAGTTCTCCGATCTGTGAATAAAAGGGACAATATCAATAGTAGGATAACTCCTACAATGAGTAAAAAGGAACGTTTCTTGTACTGCACATCTGATACCACAAGCCTATACATAGCTCTTAATACACTATCAATAACTTAAATGTAGAGATTTTAGTATTTTAAAGCAGCTTAAACTAATGGTGTCAGTATCAGCCAAACTGATGCCCATGTGGCTTCTTAAAGATAGATGCTTACCACTCACCTCCACATCCCGTGCCCATCTATGTTTTACAAGGGCCACATTTCGTAATCTGGCTGTGGGGCTAGGTTGCTATACAGTATTCAGAGAGCCAATGATGTTACCACTGGCTCTTCTTCTGCAATACTCTTGCTGTGTGGGAAGATAGCATTGCCTGTGCGGGAATTGTGGAGCGGGAATGCTACGATCGCACATAGCCCCCCAATTACTCTATTGTACTCTAATGTTGTAATGGTCTTTTAGATTAGTTGTTAATAAAATGAATTATATTTTTAATTATGTTGTGATGAATTGTGTAAGGACCATGTTTTACTCATATGTCTTTGGTCTAGTATTAAATAGCCCCCCAATTGCAGAGCACCTTGGGCTCATTAGCATATTTTACAAAGCTTTTTTTCTACTAAATGTGGGCATTTTAAAACATACTAAAAAAAGATTACAGCAGATGGGCATGGGACAGAGTTGTTAGTAAGCATCTACCATCAGGTAATCTAAATAAATTTAGATGACAAAGGTCAAGAAGTGCTCTTTAAACACAGTTATGTTTTCAAAGACTCGATTTCTCTTTTATGTGCCGACAAGAACCTTTAACTGAGTGCTATAACACTGCTGTTCCACTCCATGATCATACTTGTCAGAAGGCAACAAGGAGCATATGTATGTCTGCAGGGAAGAAGTATCTATAGAAGTAGTTTTTGGACAAGTAAAAGAGGATGAGGCCTAAGAGAAAAACAAACTCAATCCTATACCTCAGGTTTTTGTTTTAGGTCCTCTTCTCTTTTCCCTCTATGCTTTGGACAAACCATCAGCTGGTTTTCATTATACTGTTGATACCCAACAGAACACCAGTGATTGCCTCTCTGTCTCTAAACAACGTCTTCTCTCTGCCTGAAGCTTTATCTTTCTAAAACTGAATTTATCTTTCCACCATATACTAATACACTGAACTCTGACATCTTCATTTCTATCAGGGGTATCATTATAACTCCAAGGAGAAAAGCCCAGAGTCTTGAGTTTGTGCTGGACTCCTACCTCTCTTTTGCGCCTACATACAAACACTTGCACACCCTGAAAAATATTTCCACAATCCATCCTTTCCTGACCATTAAACCTTCTGAAACCATAATTGTTGCTCTAATTCCCTCTCCTCTTGACTAATGTAACTCCCTACTTATTGGTCTTACACTTTCTAAACTCTCCCCTCTACAATCTATTCTTAATTCAGCAGCCAGACCTTGTCTATCAATCCCGATGCTGCACGGATGCATCCGCTTTGTGTCTGTCACTGCAACAATAACCTTCCTATTCAAATTGATCACCCTCATCCACAAAGTGCCGCACCTCCCTACCTCTCTGCCCTCATCTCAGTCTGTCGCCCAGTCCATGCTCTTCATTCCTACGGTGATCTAAGATTATTTTCTTCAAGGATCCAGGCCATGTGACTGTGCCAATCTTCTTATATTTGTTATCCATAACTTCCTTCCTTCTAAAATGCACTTTTAAAATTATGCTAGTGAGCCTGAGGGGCTTGGGTGGGTGTTAACAAAGCCTTTCAGTGCTGCAGCATCACAGGCTGTTACAATCAGCATAGCATATCATCCAATCCCCCTGCTCTCTCCCCTCAGGAACTGCAGGGGGAGGGGGAGACCTGCTCTGCTCATTGTAACAACCAGTGAAAAAAGATTACTGAGTGGTTCTGGAAACACCCAACACCCAATTTTAAAAGTTTATTTTAGAAGGAAGGAAGGCATGGATAACAAATATAAAAAGTCCCTGGTTTATTATGATGGATTTTGATGGGAGATTTTCTTTCATTCGAACCTCCATTCAGGTCTCCAGGACTTCTCTGGAGCTGCACCTATTCTTAAGAATTCCCTACCTCGAACTATCAGACTAATATCTAACTACCATAATTTGCCTTGAAACCCCACCATTTTCAGGCAGACTTATCACATTCCCTAATAACACATAACTTTCAGTTTATTCTCAAAATCTCTGCTGATTTCTCCTCTTGTCTATGTAATCCCTCACCGCTTGATATGATGACACAGACCGATGTACACTTGCTCACGCAAATATCAATAGCATCTGGTGACTGGTTCATTCAGCATTATCTATCTATTTAATTACAAGTCACCTTCTGAAAATCTCAGCTTGTCCCACAAGAAAATAACATCTATAAAGTCCCGTAGACTGGCGATACAAAGAAATAATGGAAATCTCCAAATATTTAAGGTCATAATTAAAAGTATATTGCGCAGATTTATCATGATTTGTGTGCCTGAAATCTTGTGTACAAGTCCTGAAACAGGCATATTTCCCTCCTTACGCCACCTCCATGCAAAGTGGTCCAAGTGGGAGGTCCAGAAGGCCGGGGGTGCATCTGGTGGCATAGTGGGACAGCATGGGGCTCTCCTGCCCCATGCTTGCGCACTAGCTATAGTCTGTGCCTATAGTGCAGTTTTCCGCAAGGACAGATGTGGCGTAGAACAGCCTGGTTGGCTGCATAGTACTACTACCTCTATCTATATATACAGGCACAGCTCAGTACTACTATTCCTTTCTTATATATATGGGCACAGCTCAGCACTACCACCCATATTCTGTATATATGAGCATAGCTCAGTACTACTACCCCTATTCTCTATACATGGGCACAGCTCAGTACTACTACTCCTATCCTCTATATATGGACACAGCACAGTGCTACTACTCCTATCCTGTGTATATGGGCACAGCTCAGTACTTGATTTGATCTCCTCCATCCAGAAGAGAACTTCATTATGATTTCTCCTAGACATGACTTATCACTGTTGAATTCGCCACCAGATGTCTTCAACTCCGTGCACCTAAAAATACCACAGGCACTTACATTATAATGTCACCTGAATAACAGTGCTCCTAAATAATTTATACCCCTAAGAACACCAATTACAACAAAAATAAAGCAACCTATATATAGTCCCAAAATGAAAGTATGTACATGTATGTACACCCACAACGTAATGTATATATAACAGACCCCTCTAATAAATATATAGACATTATATACAGACAAGACCCCGATACAGCGTATATACAGACAGGACCCCCCCCCATACAGGGTATATACAGGCAGGACCCCCCCAAACAGAGTATACACAATCAGGACTACCCGTAGATAGTATATACAGGAAGCCTGCCCCCACAGATAGTATATATAGGCAGGTCCCCACCATACAGTGTATATACAGGCAGGATCTCTTTCCCATACAGAGTACATACACCCAGGACCCCCATAAATAGTTTATATATAGGCAAGAAGCCCCCCCCCCATAGTATATACAGCCAGGAACACCCCCCCATAGTATATACAGCCAGGTGGCATTTACAGGTAGGAACCTCATAGTATATAAAGCCAAAATCCCTATAGATGTTATGTACATAGGTAGGCTCTCCCCCCACAACCACATAGACAGCACATACAGACCTCTTTTAAAAATAATAAAACCAATACTGAACTGCCGAGCTCCCCGCCCTCCATGGTCTCTCCTCCTCCACTCCTGGCAGCGCATCTTCTCTGTAGTGACACAGGCGTCATACAGGTGTCATCATGCAATGGGGTGCAGACGGACGGGTGCTGTACTGCTCTGCCTGTTAATAACATTGGTATCTTATAGACACCAATGTAATTGACTTTCTGGTAGTATGGACTTGCCAGTGTTTGGCAAGTCCATGCTACCGGCAATCTGCCGCCTACCTTAGGGGTCTGTGATCTGCCGCCGGAGAAAGGATCATCACCCCGCCTCATCGCAGATGCGGCCCTGCCATTATCTACCACTTTATGGTCACTGTATGGTGCAATCGTGGTATACCTGGGTTGGAGACCCTGGTTGGGTTTTGCCCCCGCTATGCTGAACCCCTAGCTACGCCTTTGCCACAGCTGTTTTTAAAATTAAAGCTGAGCCCTAATTGGTTTCCACGGGCAACGAGAACAGTTTTACTTGAGACAATTTTGATAAACCTCCCCCAATAAGTTTATAACTTTATTAGTAATACAATTATTTATTAGCTTGGTCCTGAAATCTTAAAGGAAACCTACTATAAGGAATCCATTATCAGAAGTAGATCTGATGGCAGATTCTTCCTGCCTGCCTCTGCCTTAATCTGTAATTTAATAATTACAACTTTGTTTAGGTTCCAGGATTATTAAATTACAGTTTAGGGCAGAGACAGCCAGGAAGAATCTGCCATCAGATATACTTTTGGTAGTAGATTGCTTATGGTAGGTTTCCTTTAGCATTGAAATTATCCTTACAACACAGATTTCAGATTGTAATACTAAGCATACTGAAACTCAGCAACAGTCTTTTTTATTTTTAGTGACAGGACCATTTTATCACTGCCTTCTTCTCCACTTCTGTTTCATTCACCAGCTGCTCACCGGGCCCCATCCATCTTTCTGGAATTGTTCTGTGTAAGAGATTGGTGGCCAGACAGGAGAGAGACTGATGTTGATCTGCCTGCCATAATCCCATTAAATCTTTTGCCTTGCTGCCCGCCAGCCGGTCCTCATCAGATCACAGCAACCAACACTGGTATGTTGTTCACCACAGTGGGAACTAGCAGACAGCAAGCCTTAAAAACAATGGGACTAACTCGCAGTAGGGAATATAGAACAGATTCCTGCCTCATCACCCTGGGAAATAGGTATGTACATCATTTCGCAGGTCTCTAGTATACACTACAGGTTACTCTTATCTGAGCCTACACTGGAGATGCTGATCATCACAAGACTGAATATAATTCATAACAAAATACATATCCAACAATCTATGAGTATAATGTATCTCTGCCCCTCCTGCTCTATGTTAGCCTTGACAGCACTCTATGGAGCATGATTTAATTTGAAACTCATCCCACGTGCTGCTGCACCTTTCCAATGCCAAACCACAGCTCTTCATCTATATCCCTCCACGGCTCTGATTAACAAAGGCTGTCTGTGCCAAGACGTCACATTATGTTTGAATGAAATATCCCTCAGCATCTACTTAAAGGAGTGCTTCTGTTTTATTCTAGTTGCTCTCACCTCAGCTTCCCGGGAGTGCGGACAGAGGCCTATCTACACTCAGCCCGCACGCAGCTGCTCTGATGTCATCACCTGGTGACAAGGCCGCGTTTTATTGAGTGCACGCAGGCAGAGAGCGCAAAACTGCTCTACAGTGGGGAGCACTGCTGGGGACATTCTATTGGGGGGACACTGCTGGGAACATTCTATTGGGGGAACACTGCTGGGGACATTCTATTGGTGGAACACTGTTGGGGGAATTTCACGGGGAGCACTGCTGGTGACATTCTATTGGGGGGAGCACTGCTGGGGACATTCTATTGGGTGGAACACTGCGGAACATCTATGGGGAACACTGCTGAGGGAATTTCACGGGGGAGCACTGCTGGGAACATTCTATTGGGGGTAACACTGCTGGGGACATTCTATTGGGGGAAAAACACTGCTGAGGACATTCTATAGGGGGGAACCTGCTGGATTCATGTGGGCTCACTGCTGGGGACTTCTATTGGGGGGAACACTGCTGGGACATTCTATTGGTGGAACACTGTTGGGGAATTCACGGAGCAACTGCTGGGTGACATCATTGGGGGAGCACTGCTGGGGACATTCTATTGAGGGAACACTGCTGGGGACATTCTATTGGGTGGAACACTGCTGGGAACCTTCTATTGGGAACACTGCTGAGGGAATTTCACGGGGGAGCACTGCTGGGAACATTCTATTGGGGGGAACACTGCTGGGAACATTCTATTGGGGGAACCACTGCTGGGGATATTCTATTGGGGGAAACACTGCTGAGGACATTCTATAGGGGGGAACACTGCTGGGGACATTCTATTGGGGGGAACACTGCTGGGGACATTCTATTGGGGGGAACACTGCTGGGGACATTCTATTGGGGGGAACACTGCTGGGGACATTCTATTGGTGGAACACTGTTGGGGGAATTTCACAGGGAGCACTGCTGGTGACATTCTATTGGGGGGAAGCACTGCTGGGGAATTTCTATTGAGGGAACACTGCTGGGGACATTCTATTGGGTGGAACACTGCTGGGAACATTCTATTGGGGGAACACTGCTAAGGGAATTTCACGGGGAGCACTGCTGGGACCATTCTATTGGGGGTAACACTGCTGGGAACATTCTATTGGGGGAACACTGCTGGGGACATTCTGTTGGGGAAAACACTGCTGGGGAAATTCTATCGGGGGGAACACCGCTGGGGATATTCTATTGGGGAGAGCACTTCTGGGGGAATTTCACGGGGGACCACTGCTGGGGACATTCTATTGGGGGGAACACTGCTGGGGACATTCTATTGGGGGAACACTGCCAGGGACATTCTATTGCAGGGAACACTGCTGGGAACATTCTATTGGGGGAACACTGCTGGGGGAATTTCACGGGGGGAGCACTGCTGGGAACATTCTATTGGGGGGAACACTGCTGGGGACATTCTATTGGGGAAAACACTGCTGGGGAAATTCTATTGGGGGGAACACTGCCGGGGACATTCTAATGGGGGAGCGCTTCTGGGGGAATTTCGCGGGGAGCACTGCTGGGGACATTCTATTGGGAAGCACTTCTGGGGGAATTTCACAGGGGGAGCACTGCTGGGGACATTTCATTAATTGTGTGAGGACTACTGGGGACATAAGCGCACATTTACTTACAAGCACACTGGAGTTCACTAAAAATGCATTGTCCATCTACAATGCAGCATGCGGTGATTCAATAAGATTGTGCGCCTGAATCATTAATTTGGCGCCCACTGTGATGGTCCGGCAGAGTTCACCATCTTTTTTGTGGTGTATCTTTAACATAGGGCATGGAACACAATTTAAAAGTTAAATACCGCGCTCAGTCTCAATCAGTCGGATTGCCCGACGGCACGCTCCTATCTTGTGTCGCATGGAAGCCAGTGCAGCTGCACCACAAAAGGGTCGCGTTTACCACAATCCCAATGCACACACTTCTTAAATACCTCTGCAAGCCGTTTTAGCCTAGAACAATGGACACAGTCCGACTACAGTGCACAGAGCGACCCTTAGTAAATGAGCCCCATTGTTTGGGGGGGGGGCACTGCTGGGAACATTTCATTGGGTAGGGGAGAACTGTTGTAGACATTTCATCGGGGGGATATACATAAGTATAGGTTCCTAGGCTTATAATCGAGTATGTACGTATGTATATTTTTTTGCCTCACAGTGAAAAGGCAAAAGACAAGGGGACATTTTAGGTGTTTGAGGGGTGCTATAGAAAAAGGGTTATTATAATGTTCCCTTTTCTGTAGCCCCCTTCTTATCAAGACATTAAAACTGGGCTACAGAAAAAGGGGCACTAGAGAAGGGACTGCAGGAAATTGGACATTATAAGGGCTCTGGTTAGATACGGAGTATCTAATTGCAGGGAACACAATTTTTTTTCCAGGGACCATATTAAGGGAGTTTAAGGCAAATTTAAAGGGCTGGTAACAACTTTTCAACCTATCCCCTATTCACAGAATAGAGCATAACAAGCTGATGAGAATTAGGGTCCAACTGCTGAGACCCCTAATGAGCTTGAGAACACACCCCTAGCAGAAGCAGGCAGCTAAAAATAATGCCTAGGGCAGTGGTGGCGAACCTATGGCACTGGTGCCAGAGGAGGCACTCAGAGCCCTTTCTATGGGCACCCGGGCCATCACCCCAGCACACCAGACAGAACTTAAAGAATCTTCCTCTAGTTCCAAACAACTTAAAATATGCGGCTTTCAGTCATATTTTGATATTTACTCGGCTACTTGTGACTGTAGGAAGAGGGAGAATGAGTAGACAGGGCCGAATTATCTTTGGAGGACCTCCTGCTGGCCCCACGATTCTCTGTGTACAGAGGGACACTGGAAAGAAGCTAAAATTATGAAAAATTTCCATCCATTTCTACTGTCCTCAGGGGGCAAATATAAAGTTGTTGAACAGGGAGCAATAAGTTTAGGCTTTAATTTTTGGTTGGCACCTCGCGATAAATAAGGGAGATTTTGGGTTCAGTTTGGGCACTCGGCCGCTTAAAGGTTCGCCATCACTGGCCTAGGGCATTAAAGTAGGTTGGCTGTGGAAGTAAAGAGTTTTATGATACTTAACCTTTTGGTGTAGTCAGTGATAATACCTGTGTAGGTCTTGGTCAGTGAAGTGAATAAAAGTGACATCCTTGGTGGACTAGGGCATTAAAGTAGGTTGGCTGGGGAAATGAATAGTTTTATGATACTTTACCTTTTGGTGTAGTCAAATAATACCTGTGTTGGTCTTGGTCAGTGAAGGGAACAAAATTGACATCCCTGGTGTTTGTAGTCAGTTTCTACATTATACCTGCCATGATCAGTGTAATCTATGAGGGATAGAAGCAGGAGACCTGTTATATTACTCCCTACAGTCACAGTGGCCCCTACATAAAAAATAGTAATTTATGTGTTTTTATGTTTCTCCAAGAAGCAAAGACAAAAATGCAACATCTGCATGGAAAAGTTATAAAAGAGATAAAAAAAAAATCATCTGGTTGTTATCACTCTGGTTATGATCCTGGTCATTAAGGGGTTAAATACACTGTATCACATGTCACTGATTAGTAGCCAATACAGCAACAAAACCACTTTTTAATAAAATGTTTAAGGTTCATATTGCACAACAATTATTTTACATATGACAGTAAAATATTCCACCACAAACGTGGAACAGCTATGGGCACTAAAGTTTTCCCAGTATACGCAAATGTATTTATGGGGATGTTTGAAGAAATCCACATCACCCCAAAATACATACATACATAAGGGACACCTTGTAATATACCAAAGGTACATAGACGATCCAGCATGGTTTCTTTGTGTGTCCATGTAGTCCTTTTTTTGTCAAATTTTTTTCAAGGATTTATGAAATATGTATTATTTTGCAGTTTTTTGCATCACATGTTCTGGAACCCTGCATTTGTCTTCTATTCTTACATAACTACTATAATCCTGCCCCCTATGTACTGGTATATAACTACTATAAAATATAAGCCAAAAACTGTTTGGACACGTGATCAATGCAACATTTTGCACTATGCTCCAGTGCACCACCTAGTGGTGGCCTGGTCTGACATCTAGATGTATATTCACTTATCAGAGACTAAGTCTCTTTCTGGGATTCAGCTTTTGCAATGGATTTAGAAGTTTCCTGTATCTACAGGAGAGCACAGGTTGGTGACTTCATTGTCATATTGTCATACGGTCTATTCCTGATGAGTGATAAGTGGACACTTACTGGTTTTCTTAAGGAAATCTACTGCAGCCAAGATTCCCTGT
The DNA here is from genome assembly GCA_019512145.1 of Engystomops pustulosus. Taxonomy (NCBI): domain Eukaryota; kingdom Metazoa; phylum Chordata; class Amphibia; order Anura; family Leptodactylidae; genus Engystomops; species Engystomops pustulosus. The sequence continues at coordinate 46,763,588 of CM033642.1, read as the reverse complement.
TTGGACCCGGAGTTTTCCGTTAATCTGTCATCCAAAATTCCACAAAATCATCATCAGTCAGTCAATAATCAGTCACTCATCAGTCAATAATCCAGCATAAAGGAAGTTTATAGTATGTTTAAGATTTAGATATTTTATGACTAATTCTATCTTCTCTTTCTGTTTTTCCATTTATCCCACTACCCAGGTGGAGAGAGACATTCAGTCATCTGAAGATTCCTCCCGCCACCTCTCTGCAATATGGATCACCTCCTGCCCACCAATCGGGAGGCACAGAATAAATATCTGCCATGGCCATGGGATGATGAAGAACCTCAACCTGCCCCAGTTAGTCTGAACAGCTGTGCCATGAGGAAACCGTGGATGGGCAAGATGGGGAAATTACCTCCTTGGATGAGAAGGTGCAGGAAGATGAGAAGAAAGACAAGAAGTCTGCTGAGGAGTCCAAGAAAGAGCGGAGGAGCTCACAAGAGGACACTCAGAATTATGAAGAGACTGAGAAGAGGACTGTATTGAAAATACAGAAGACAAAGAGGATAAAGAAGATGAGTAGGAAGAAAAGAATTGGGACGTCTTCTGTCAGAAGTCATCAGATGCAACGGTCTTCCATCCTGTACTACATCGGCAGCAGCCTCAGGATGAAGAAGAATATCCTCTGGACTGTCCACCTCTGACCTACGTGCAACTGGATGGTAATTATAATTACACATATTTAGTATTGATAGGATGATAGCAACACATAGATTAATACTTTAATATTTATATTAGTAATATTTATATATTAGTATACAATAAATAGGAATTAGCAGCTTTGATCCGGGGTCTTAGGACCAATCCTCTTTTCCAGGGATCAAGAAGGAATTTTTCCCCTGTGACACAAATTTTTAAAATGTGTATAGGGTTTTTTTTTTTTGCCTTCTTCTCGATCAACATCTTTAGGGATAGGGATATAAATTCAACTTAGAGTAAAATTACATTAAAATATTCAATATTTAATATTTAAAACATGTCACATACCACAATTATAAAAGTGTAGTATAAACACTGAAAGATAATATAAAAACATAAATATAAATAATTAGTAGGCACTAATAAGCAGCTTTAATCCAGGGTCTTAGGACTGATCGCCTTTTCCTGGGGTCAATAAGGAATTTTCCCCTGCAACAAAAATTTTTCGAATGTGTCCAGGGTTTTTTACACCTTCTTCTGGATCAACAGCTTTAAAGATATGGAGATCTATATTAAATTACACTAGAAAAATCATTAGTAATAATAAAAATAAAATAGTAGTATCAGAAATAGCTGTAAATAATAATATTAAATAAAATAATATATAAAATAAAATAATATTACAATAATATATTGCTAACAATTCAATAAAATTATTGCCTTCTATCAATGTTATGATGATCCTCCTTTTGGATCTATCTTTAGGGATAGGGAATTAGTTTAAACGTATAGTAAAATTACATTACAAATATTAGTAATAATAGAATTATAAATAGATACTCATAATAAATTATTAATAATATTTAGGATAGGCAAATTAAAAAAGGACAGATTAGGTTTAGCCTTCACAGTAATAATAGTGTAGTATTACTATAAACAATCAAAAAAATTATAAAATGTCAATACATAGTTAACACTTGGAGTAATAAGATCTCACAAAATAGAATAAGCAGGTGTGATCCAGGGTTTTAGGACCGATCACCTTTTCCCGGGTTTACGAAGGAATTTTTCCAAGGTTTTTGCCTTCTTCTGGATCAAAACCTCTAGGGTTAGGGATCATTTTTATGGTTAAGTAAAGTAATAAATAATGAAAGAAATACTTAACCATATTTAACTTTGTGTTGTGTCTTTTATTTCTCTTTTTCTATTAGCCAAATGATACAAAAACGTAATACAAATAATACTAATAAAAATAATAAAATAATAAAAATACTTCACACTGTTTATCATTTTAAGAGAAGCATAGGGGTGCTCAGTGAGTGAGGAGGGAAACCTGAGGGTGCTGGCTTTTGGAGGAGAAGGGGGACACAAGGGTGCAAGTAGTGTGAGGAAGAGGGGGACATAAGGGTGCTGGTTGTGGGAGGAGGATGGTTGAGTAAAGAGGAGAAACATAGGGGCAGATTTATCAAGCTGTCTGAAAGTCAGAATATTTCTAGTTGCCCCTGGCAACCAATCACAGCTCAGCTTTCATTTTACCAGTGCTCATGAATATTTTAAAGGGGAGCTTTGATTGGTTGCCATAACTAGAAATATTCTGACTTTCAGACAGCTTGATAAATCTGCCCCTTTATGTCACCTGTTATGGTCAGGTAGGCAGGCATCCGTTATCCATATGTTTCTTCAAATGGAGAGAAAGCACTGCAGTCTCTGTCATGGATGATGGATGCCTAAACTAAACATAACGGTTGTAATACAATTTACAATCATGTCAAAGAGATTTTTAACTGATATGTTAAACACCTTTACTTTAATTATCGGAGGTAAGGAACTGAGATTTGAACAGTAGTGTGAACTTAGCCAAAGCTACATAAAAGGCATGAAGCATCAAAACCCCCTCATACACTTGGTTCTTGGTATATAAACATGTACCGTATATACTCGAGTATAAGCCGACCCAAGTATAAGCCGAGGCCCCTAATTTTACCACAAAAACCTGGTAAAACCTTCATTTTGTTTACTCGAGTATAAGCCGAGTTTGGGTTTTCAGCACATATTTTAGTGCTGAAAAACTAGGCTTATACTCGAGTATATAAGGTAAACCAATTTTTGGCAAACATTCCTCAATACACTTTACACACATTTTAAAATTTTAATGGTTATCTTTAAAGTTATCTACATTGCTCATCTATAAAGAGTAATCTATAAGGCTCTAAAGAGTGATAATGTCCGAGAACTCAGATAACTTGTTTTAACCCCTTAAGGACCAAGCCATTTTTTCAAAATTTTTGCTTTCATTTGTCGCAAGCCAAGAGTGCTAACTTTTTTATATTTCCATCAGCCTAAGGTTTATTTTTATTGAACTGTGTGGGTGGGATTTAAATTCCATTCTTTATGTTGTAAATGAACATTTGATGAACATTTAAATAATGAGGGGAGGCTGCTGTTGGACATTTTATTAGTGAGGGGAGGCTGCTGGACATTTTATTGAAGAGTGGCAGCTACATTTCCTACCCTAAGCTTATACTTGAGACTAAGTTTTCCCAGTTTTTTTGTGGTAAAATTAGGTGCCTTGGCTCTTACTCAGGTCGTCTTACCCTTGAGTATGGGACATTATATGGGTTGTGTTTAGATATGGAGTATTTGCGGGGCACACAATTTTTTGGTAGCAGCTGAATGGGGTAAGATCTGGTGATAAAGCCTTTTAAGGTAGAGTATTACGCCTACACAACACAATTATTGTAGTGACATAGAAATACCCATCATACTAGGTAGACTATATATATTTTTGAAGCTCTTACCTCAGCCTGGCTGCAGGTGGGCAGATGATAGTCAGTCATATGCCCCACCACTAGCAACAGATATTCCTTTACAGAGAAACTTACCTCTCCTGGCATCACAGTTGTAGAAATAAATGTATGTGTAAACTGCCAACTAGGTGGGGTGAATACTGTCCAATCTGATAATGTCCAGCTGCTTTTGAGCACCCATCTAACTTATGCCACCCAGTTGGCAACTGATTTATACATTTATATTAAGAATAACAAAGAAACAGCACAAACCATTATTTATAAGTACAAATGATCCAAAATTATATGTCCCCACTTATCTATTGTAGAAGTATAAGGTAACCTTATCCAATTTTAATTTCCTTTCTGTTTATTTGTAAAAACTTGCAAAATCACTAGTGATATCAAGCAGGTGTAAACATTACAATCTTTTAGCACTGGCAATGAGTTGCTATTACTAATGTTCTGGCCTGACAGCAGCAGACAAGGACTTAGTGGGGGCAAAAAAAAAGAAGAAATGGGACAAGGTTGGGGAGGCTGGAGATGTGATACATTCAACTCTATCACTAGTGAATTCAGGAAAAGAGCTTGAATAAATATAACACATGTATTTTTAGAAAGTAGGTTAGAGAGTTAACCTGTGAGGATGTTTCTGTATAGAGGACATAGGGTTGTTCAGCTTGATGTACATTTCTACAAAAAGGTCATGTTTGTTTTATTCTTACCTTTGTTGTCATCATGTAAACGCCATGGTGGTTTTTTATCATACACTGGAGCTTGTGCAGCCAGATACATCAAGATCCATCGGGGCCTACACAGCATTTATTTCTACGTCAGGCCCTACATGCGAGGGCGCAGGCCCCGTGCCGGACCACTCTCCTCCCTTCACACCTCTGAGGTAGAGGAGGGTAAAAGGGCGAAATAATCACAGGTGCTAGAAGAAGCCTCTTGATTTATTCAGTGCCACTAGAGGGGCAGGGATTTCATCATAAGCCACCTCACGCGCACCAACATATGATAAATCTCCCACAGTGGAGAAAGACAAACTGTTCTAGTTGCCCATGAAAACCATTCAGAGCTCAGCTTTCATTTTCCTACATCGGTTTATAAAATTACAGCTGAGCTCTGACCGGAGAGATCACAGCGCTGGAGCCCGGGAGGGACGGTGGAGCTAATTACATATTTATTATTTTTAACCTGCCCCATCCTGTCCACCCCTTTAATAGAGATTCACATTGACCAATGACACTATATTGCAACACATTTAGCTGGTTTTCATAATAAATGTGAACATTGGAGAAATGATTTCCTAACTGTGATAGATTGTAAAGGTTCTATTAGGAAATCATTTAATCCTGTCTTGTTTAAGGTGGGTGCGGTAGAACAGTTGTATACTGGATTGGGGAAATGTATTATGTATTAGTTTTGGATTTCACCCTGGTTACATAACATTGTTGTTAAAGCTATGTATATGTGTATGTGTTTTCCCTTTACTGGGTGTGGTGCACATGATTCTACAAGGGTCTGTAGCCAAGATCCAAAGTGAAAACCAGAAAAAAATGTTTTCACTTACTAGAATATCACCAAGAAGATAGGATCATTTTTCAGTTATTCTGTTCTGTTCATCTTCTGTACTATTATTGCTGTCATTATTATGTTTTCATACACTCAGAAGCCAGATTCATGTCCATAACCTGCTTTTCTCAGCTCCCGATATTGTTTACTTGGGACTGCAGCCTGCAGTTGCTTCATAATCCTGCTGATAGATATACGTATAATAGATTTATAACTTTCCATGGCTCCTCAAGCATCTGACAAACAAGAATCCTGAGAAAATGCAGCCATTCTTTTCCTAGCTGTACATGCGGCTAAGTCTCTAGAATCTTTCTCTTACATAACCTAACAGTCAAACTATAATAGAGAAAAGCTGCTGCCCTAGCCAAGGGTAGCACAAACCCTGGTGAAAAGTAAAATGATATATTACAAGAGATTTAGTGCCCATGTAACCGTCATCCCCCACCACAGAACGACCAGTTTTTCATTTGCTAACATCTTCATAAGCCAGATTAATCATTTTGAGGAGGGCCCAATTCACACCTGCATTCAGCCCCCCATTATTATCTTACCCCACTAAAACTATAATGTCCATTGATTTCAATGGACTTTTAATGGTTTCAGTTAGTGTCCTTTTGCACCACTTCCATTAATCTTACTTGAAATGAATGAATTTAATGGAAGTGGTACAAACAAATATTTACAGATGGCATAAAAATAACGTTGAACTCTATGGACGTTTTACTGGACCTGCAAGACCTCTGTTATTATCATATCAGTGTCAAATGCAAGTGTGTACTGGGCCTAAGAGTTGCAAACTTTGTTGAACAAAAGCATCATAGGAAGCACTCCCCTCTGCCTAGATATATATCACTGGGGGAACAACCCGTTCATCAACAGCAGCCAATAGCTCTGTACTAAAGACGTTTGAATAATGTTGACCATTTACATAGTACTGGATTGTAAACAGCTGAAATATGAAAATTTGGCTAATAAACTTAATATATATATATGCAAACTGGAGGAATCATGTAGAGCAGAAATGCCTTCCCTGAAGTGGGTTCTACATATATATTCGTAGGCAAACTCTCATCAAAATTGAGAAATACCAATCTTAGGAATAGGTGCTCTCCATTATTTTGATTATACCTAGTATCTAATTAAAATATGAGTCAGCAATGGGAAGTGTTTGCCATTCGTTTCTCCACATTGACTACATTGATGGTGCCTGTACAGCTAAGGCTGGGTTCACATAAGTTATATGTATACACTAAGCGGATATGTTGGGAAGGCACCTGACATATTGGTGTATACATTGACAAATAGTGACAGACGGAGGCATAGATGTGGACCACTATTTCTCCCAGACACCCAAAAATGCAGGATGAAACAACGCAGCAAGCTACATCTTTTCATCCAGCAGCTTCCGTTTGAGTGACGTATGCGCTCAGCAGAGGTAATGGGTGGCTATGATGAGCGCATGCAGCGCATTGCATCTCTCCCTACAGTCCCACCGAGCGTATACGAAGGACCCAGTGATGTCACTGTCCATATTAGGACAGTGACATCACTGGGGGAACAACTCGTTCATCAACAGCAGCCAATAGCTCTGTACTAAAGACGTTTGAATAATGTTGACCATTTACATAGTACTGGATTGTAAACAGCTGAATTGTAATTGTAGGTAAAATGTGACAGTGTCACCATTGTTTCAGTATTTTGGTGGAATTATTTGACTATTATGTTGCAAGGAGAGCAAGTGGGTGCGATCAGGGCGAGGAGCCTTAAGCCATGTTCACACGTTGCTTTTTTAATAAACGCATCAAAAATGTAATGTGTGAACAAGGCCTAAGGTGTTTCTTCATTCGTTATAGTTAGAGGGTCCTGGACAAATTTTTCATTGGGACCCAACAATTTTAAGTGGTGTCTCTAGCACTGCTAGACATGTTATACATAGTATAGTTATTTCAGCACTATGTAGTAGGTAGCAGCTGTTATTATGGCACTGTATTTTAGAAATGTATTACATATTTTCCTGTTTTTATATACCGTATATAAAAAAAGAGAGTTATCTCTGTAGAATGATTTCCTTGGGGCATGTTTTGACCATGATCTTATGGCACATGTTGCTTCAGCTACACTGGCGGCTACATCTAGTCCAGCGGCATATTCTTTTCTGGAACGTACTGTACTTATTGCTTTATGTGACAGTGAAAGGAAAGTATTAAACATAATGAAAGACATAACAACACAACAGCGTCATTCATACTTGGGAAGCTGCATGTGAAGGACACATATTGCTCCTTAGGTTTATAGGAAGTTACCATTTATAGTGTATAATGGTAAAATACATCAGTTCACAAGTGAAATATTTACCATCGGCTCTAGGATCGTGTGCCAGCACCATCTTCAGGAACTATGTGGAACTGCATTTCTAAAACTTCAACCTGAACTGTCTACATCCCAGGTTCTACTGGTTCTGGATCTTTCCATGCCATGCAAGTCTGTACCATGTGGGTCTACAAGTATTGCCTATTAAAAGGAAATATAAACATTGCTGAAATTGGATTAATCTATCATGGTGTATTAGAAAAGTAATTCCTAACCTGGAACTTTTTAAGGAAAAGGTTGTATATATAAAAAGTTGGTAAGGCAATAACTTAGAATCTTAATGGACCCCTGGACTAGAGGCTCTTTGACTGACCAGAGATGGTCTTTAAGCATATCCATAAAGGATACTTAACCCCAGTATTGTAGTCATGACCTTGAGATGTCTCATAGGACACAGTAAGCAGTTCTTCTTAGGGCACATATATCATAAGTCTGGCTTTTTCCATCGGTTTTTGGAACATTTCTTGGCTCTCCTGCTGGTCAGATGTATCTTAGCGGGTTTTTCTTTATTTATACAAGTGGTGCTTGGTCTGTAATGAATTTGCGACTTTTTAAAACAAAAGTCACAAAAAGTCTCCAAAAGTCACAAACAGTTCCCCAGCATAAATTTGCACAAAAATTTGCGACTCTCACATCTGGATTGAGGTGATAACTCAGGGAACACTGCAGAAAAGTAGACAATGGCAAACTTTGAAGGGAGACAGTTTTAGGTCCAAAAAAGTCCAAATGAGCACAAGAACCATAAAAAGTCAAAAATTAAAGAAAAAAAGAAACAGCAAGCCAAAAGTTTGATACATGTGCCCCATTGAGTATTTCTGCAGAAGACCCATTCCTGGTGCACCAAGAAACTCATTTAAATAAATATGACTACAGGTTTTTCTTATACATGACTGTCACGGGTGCTCCTGCTATCCTTCCTCTCGAGTCGCAGGCACATCTGTGTGTCTCCCTGTGCCCCCTCAGTGTTGTGTCCCCGCCTCCTAGGGTATGCGTGCGCCGGCTTCTCGAGATTTAAAGGGTCAGTGCACCGCTAATTGGCGGTGGCCACCTGCCAATCTAATAAATAGCTAGCCTCTTCTCTCATACCACGCCGGATCTATGTGCTTCCATGCCATTCAGAAAGCTGCGTTCCTTGCTCTGAGTGTTTAGACTGATTTCCTGTTGTGACCTCGATTTCGTACCTGACTTCGCTCCTGTCCTGGCTGTCCTGACCTTTCGCTACATCCCCAACTCTGATCCCGTGCTGCCTGTCCTCATCTCCTGCCTGTCCTCATCTCCTGCCTGTCCTGGTGGCACCATGCCGCAGCAAGTTCAACCCGCTTTGTGGTGGGCTCTGGTAAAAACTGGGTGCCACTTAGACTCCGCTCCCAGGTATCGGCTTACGTCATCATCCGCGGTCCACTACGTCATCATTGGGTCCACTACCCCTGAATCCTGCCAATGATAGGTTGTGTGATGTAGCAAAGTTACATCCAGAAAGCTAATAATGTGTGCTACACAAAGTGGGAGCTGGGAGGCAATAGATTCCCTTTCAAAGCTGTAGAAAAGTTATATGTGTAAATTTGTACAATCAGATATTGTCAGACCCGGATTAATGGACCCTGGATGAAGTATCTGGTACAGTCCTCTATCATTTTTTTTCTAATTATCCGTACTTGGATTATGTCTTGCTCATCTCTGAGCTGCAACGTGCCTGGCACCTTACTGTAATGTAGCACTGTGGCGAAAAAAGTGAAGTCTATAAAATAGGCAGATCAATTAAAGGTGCTGGCTAAAAAAAATTGATGACTACTTTATGGCTGTGGTTACAGTTTCCACAGATGAAATATTGACTTATACTTTTTCCTATTTGACCCCTTTAATATATTGCTAAGGAGAAATATCAGACTTTTTTAATGTCTGCTATAAGCACTACCACCAATCAGTCCACAGTAAATAAATGCTGCCTTTCAGTCCACAGAATCAGGTGTAAATTAACTTTGTAAACAAAGTTTAACCTATATATTTTTACCTGTATTCCCACAATAAGAGAGGGACAGCAGGTGGTGTACTTACCCGTTATGGAGGTTATTCTCTAAAGGTGTATAATGCATCATGATTTTGAAGGTATTCAGTAAGTGTATTGAATATATAAATTGAGGGGTCAGCTTTATTGTTTACTTAAAGGGCCCTGATACAGTGCTGGGACAGGGGACAGGTGGGTGTGCCAGGCTGCCCGGATGTTGTCAGAGATGAGCTTCTGTGCCCCTGAAAATATACATGGCACGGCATGGCACAGGATAATGACAGATACATGACAGAACGTGGCGCAGGATACCGGGAGCGATGGAGGGAGTGAGTACATGTTCATTTTCTTAAGAAGCCCTCCACAGCCCTGCTCCTAAATGTTTATAACACTCTGACAACCCCTTTAACATGCCATCAAACTAAAACTATATCCACGACTCTCATTGTATTTTACTTATATATTGTGTGTATTATATGTCTTGTAGTGTCCAAATTTGAGTGGTGTGTAAACCCCTATATGTATCAATTGCTCATTGCACCCCTGATGAGCGCAACGATAGGGTGGAATGGGTCGGGTGACTGAGTTTCTTATTCAAGACCACACGCACAATTGCTGTAACATATTGCTGAAAATATGGTGAGAACTAGTCAGTGTCACCAGATTGACACAAATAGTTTGCTATGTGTAGTTTCCAGTCCTTTAATAATAATAATAATAATTCCTTTATTTATATAGCGCACACAGATTCCGCAGCGCTGCACAGAGCTTGCCACATCGCTCCCTGTCTCCATGGGGCTCACAATCGAATCAACCTACCAGAATGTTTTGTCTGTCACACCTTTCAGAAGATACCTATTTTCTGTCTGACAATATTTGTCCTATATTTCTTGGAATTCCTACACTTGTCTTTAGGGACATTTGTAAAAGTGAACTACTCATAATTAAAGGAAATTTACCATCAAAATCCATCATGATAAACCAGGGACACGTACTCATAGATCCAGGCCCCATGATTGTGGTAATCTTCTTACAGTTGTAAGCCTCTCGACTCACTCGATGATGACTCTGTCTACCATGAGACAGTTGGCCGTTATGTGGAGTGGTGTGGGCTGAAGATTAACGAAAACAAAAAGAACTTGTTATTGATTTTAGGAAAACTGGGAGAAAAAGCAGGAAACCCTAATCAGTTAAGGGACAGATTGCGAGTATAAATACCTTGGAATTTATCTAGATCAAAATTTGGACTGGTTTTACCATATTGATAAACAAATTAGTGGACTATATTTTTTAAGATCTTTGAGATAATAATATAATAATTATTTGTAGCAGGATGTTGCATTTTTTTATCGGACAGTAGTAAAAAGGGCTTTATTCTGTGCTGTTGCATCTTGAGGTCCTGGAATGAAAGCGTTAGATAGACTACGGATAGATAAGTTCATATGCAGAGTTACTTCCATCACGGGTCTCAGGCTACAGTTTTGGGCTAGTGTAGTAGACAGAAGAATAGTGACTTGCTGATGTTTATAATCACCTTATGTATAGTACTGTAAAGTTTGTTTAGTAATAGATGCACATAAGTACAATCCAAAACTCAGCAGTTCGGGATTTTCTTTCCTTCAGCAAAATAAACATGTTCGAAATAGTACTGTTTCTATTGATCATAATGAATGAAATGGGGCGTGCACAGCTACGGTATACACTGGTCCGCACACCAATACGAGACAATATTTTTAGAAAGAAAAAGAAGTGTGCTATACTGGACCCAAATCCAATTTTAAATCCAATTTAATCTTTATTATACAATATATGAAATACACAACTGTAAATTTAAAATCACTTAAAATGTCAAAAGAAGACACAGGATGAAGTGGGCAATAGCTCTACTCCAACCACCACCCCTAACCACAAATGTATGGACAATAGACAAAGTCAAGTAAATATCAAAGTATGCAGTACAAAGGTAGTAATGCGTTACAGTGGCTGGAATGAACAATAAAGTGCTACCAATACAAAAGATGTATGCATCCAACTAGTATATGGGTGAAAACCCAACTCATATGAAGTCACCTGCCAAAAGGAGATACAAGGTTCTCAAAACATGTGCAGCATAACATATAAGGCAAAGTGCAAGTGCCATGTAATGGTAAAATATAGGCAGCAACCGGGTAAAACTGGGCCTGGCCAAGCACCCAGGTATTTCCACCCACAAACCTCAGCCACAATACGCACCATACAAAAAGCAATGGTAGGGGTGGGAGGCTCCCCACGCGTATCGTCGCTGTTAAGCGACTTCCTCAGGGGTATGAACTATTTTTAGAAAGAAAAAGAAGTGTGCTATACTGGACCCAAATCCAATTTTAAATACAATTTAATCTTTATTATACAATATATGAAATACACAACTGTAAATTTAAAATCACTTAAAATGTCAAAAGAAGACACAGGATGGAGTGGGCAATTGATCATATGTCTGTTCTCAGTTTTTTTAAATACTGTATAAAATGTATTATTATATTTATGTACAATTTGTTTTTATGTATTCCTGTTTGTAGTAGTGCTTGTTTGTATGGAGCTGTAAGAGGACATCAAAAATGTCCCTTTTTTGGCACAAATAAAGTATTACTATTATATCAGTAAGGCTACATTCACACTACAGTATGGGGGACGTATATATATACGGCCGACGTATATGTGGCCGATATAAGTCCCCCATACACTTCTATGGGCTCACGGCCCTGAACGGGAGCGGTACGGTGCCGCACATGTGCGTCACCGTACCGCTCCGTAGCCCGGGGAAAGATAGGACATCTCCGTGCGCCATTACTTCCTATGGAGAGGTGCGGGGGTGAGCGGCGCTCACCTCCTCCTCCTCTCCCCGCGCTGCCGTGAGCCCGCCGTGCTACAAAGGCAGTGGGAATGGAGCCTTATCCATGACTTCCTACCTTCTAAAATTAACTTTTATGTTAAATTATACTACTATGCCAAAATTGTTATTGGGTGGTGTGCTGTAGCTTCACAGGCTGCTACAAAGTGCAGGATCACCCCCGACCCACACACACACTGTGCGAGATTACTGCAGGCGTGGGAGTGCTGAGGGAGCAGGGGGAAGGGTAAGATAATGTAACAACCTGTGGAACTACAACGTGGAGGGGCTCTGGTAACAACTTCCAGTGCCCTTCTGGCTCATTAGTACAAGTTGATTTAGTTTAGCGCACACAGATTTTGCAGTGCTGTATAGAGCTTCCCATGTCGGTCCCGGCCCCAATGGGACTCACAATCTAATCAACTCAATCTCAAACACAGAGATTACCACAGTCACAGTGCCTGGATCTATGAGAAAGTGTTCAACCTGCTTGATTTCAAGGACGTAACTACAGCGGTAGCAGCCATAGCAGCCACTATGGGGCCTGCAGTGTCAGGGGGCCCCGTCATCTGACCTGACACAATAAAGAATGGAGGATATGCACCATTATATCTTTATTGTACTGCACGAGTCCAGCATAATATGTATATAACATATACTGTGATGTATATATGCAGTATCTGTGATGTGTATATGGTGTCTGTATACACTGTATGTGAGTATGTTGCATATAGCACTGTATGTATGTGTATATGCACATGAGTGTATTTATATGTGTGAGTATACTAATATGTATATTTTTTAAGTGGGAAGGGGGGCCCCATGCAGTAGCTTGCTAGGGGGCCCTGTCTCTCCTAGTTACACCACTTCTTGATTTTGATGGCAGATGTGCTGTGTCAGCTTTGTAAATTATTACACAAATACAGGCAAAGATCTAGCACCAAGATCCATTGTGTTCTCTGCCTGTGTAGTTCAACAGCAGTTGTACAAATAGGGGCAGAATGATCTAATGTGAGCTTGCACAAATTGGTTTAACCCTTTAAACGACTAAAAGTACTTTAGTAAGCAGCTCTTAGTGCCTTTTCATGGGTGTCAGGTCCTCTTTAAGGGACATCCAAGATACAATCTGACCTATTGGGGATTATTTACCAAGGGTCCGCGGATCCCATTTCCGTCAGACTTCCCAACATTTTCGGGATTTGCGCCACTGGGACAGGTATTTAACAGGGGATTGTGTTGCACACGATTGGATTTTGGCGCAGTTGCGCTGGGTTCCATGCGACAGAAAGCAGGGGTGGGCAGTCAGACAAACCGACTGATTCAGACTGAGCGCCGGATTTAACTTTAAAATTGTGTCGCAAGATCAAGCACTTACATACACCAGGAAGAAGAAAGTGAACTCCGGTGGACATGAGCGGGGAAGCGACACATGCAGGAAATCGGGTGCACGATCTTAGTGAATTGTGGCACAGTTCATTATCATCGGAATAATGCACTTTGGGTGAACTCCTCGGACAGGTAAGTAAATGTGCTCCAGTGTCTACTCACCAGCCTGCAAAAACCTGGTCTTTAGAGTTAGAAAATCGACTAGGCTGCATAATTCTTTAATACGAGCCTGCTTTTATACCTGAATGAAGTTGGTCCCCCCACCTTGTTCAGATCAAACAAAATTGGTGTCAAACATTTGTGCTGGCTTGTGCTGCAGAAATTTTCGTTGTGGCGCTATCATTTCTAAGATATTGATAAAAGCCCCCCCACACACATTTCCCAAATCAAACAAAACAGGTGCCAATCAATTGTGCTACATTTGAGCTGGTTTGTGCTGCTCAAATTTTCGTTTGTGCTGCTTTTGTTTTGAATATATTAACATATTTTAAAGGTCAAAAGGTCAACCAGCCCTCCCTCCCCCCACATTAACCAAATCAAACAAAACTTGTGTTTTTACATATTATATAACATATTATTCACCTTTCTCATAAAATGATGGCAAACAACCAAAGAGAAAATCTAATTTCTCTGCCTAGTTTCACTCACCCACAGCCTTATTACAATAGAAAGCAGACAAAGGTCAGCCGGGGGAGTGAGTGAATCACAAAAAACTTCTTTGGACAGCCATAATTGAGAGTTTCCCTTCAGCATATGTTCCCCTGTTATGTCATAGGCAGCACTCCATCATTATGGTCAAGGAGAAGCCGATATTGTTTGTGATTTTATGGAATCCAGTAAAATGTTTGAGTAACACTTCAGAGGAACAGCACATTAGCTTCTGGGTGACTCATGGCAGGGCTTCCTCATGACTACATTAGTCTGGAAGATGAGGAATAAAGAAAACAGTGTGCCTACCAATATAGTAATACACCGGCTCCTGATTACAGGACAAGTCCATCCATTTTCTGTATGTCTAATGTGTTTTCTATCATCTACACTTCTCTGGAGGAGTCAGATGTTGCCGGATGGAAAACGTTTGTATCACAACTTCTCCTGTTTTGGTTTATGTCTAATACATGGCACCAAACCTGTGGCATATGAGTTACTAGTAGTTTGTAAGCATGAGATTATTGGCTAAGACGGAGAGTAGTTTGATAGGTAATAGTGAGCGGGGATAGGCCTGATTATCTATTTGTACCCAGTGCGTAATCTCTTCCTTTACCAACCATTGTCGTGCCTGGTCTAGTATAGCATAGTATAGTATAGTAACTCGAGGTAGTCCGAGCCCCCCTTTAGCTTGAGGTCGACATAGAACCCTGACCGCTGTTTTTTGTATTGAGCCATACATATCTGTTTAACAATTTTTGAAGTTTTAGCAGATATTTTTTATCTCGTATGTCTATGGTGGAAGGAGAGGTGAAGCGCGCTCCCCCTCCGGACTCTGTGCCCGCCCAGAATCCGATCCGGGCCGTTTAAATGCACCTGGCACCTGGCCGTTTAAATGCACCCCTACACAGGTGAAGTAGTAAAAAGTTATTGGCCTCAAACGATGGCGAAAAAAGGAAATTCCTTTTCTACAAAAGATTAACTTTTTATATATATATAATATCATAATGTAATAAAGCCTGTATAAATTTGCTATCCCTGTTATCGTACAGATCGTTGTAAAGCCACAAGAAAATGGTGCAAATGTATTTTTTGTTTGTTTTTCCCAGCTTCTCAGAATATTAAATACAGACACTAGGATGTAGCATTTGTTATGCAGAAAACAAACCCTCATACAACTATGTATAGCAAAAAATTGAAATGCAAAGAGGGAAAAGGGCATCAGCGGTAAGGGGTTAATAGGAAACATGTGCCTGTTTGAGATCTATCAGTGTAAGAGACTAAGAAGAACACACAAACAAACACATTTTGACAGACAGATATAAATGTAATGAGATCCTGGAGACAGCCAAACCCTTTGTAGCACATGGTTTAGATGCAGTTTATATGCTATTTTATTACTGACGATCCAAATCCTTCTGAACGATTCTGGTCATATACTTGGCTGCAGTACATTTGCATAGTACTGTATTTTCATTGGATGTAAGTATTTGGCATATTATGCAGTGACAGAGGTTGGGGCATCCTCTCTATATACTCCATATGTTGTAGTTATTGCAGTAGTTTACTGCCATCTTATGGTAAGAACTGGGCACTGCACTCTTCCATCTGCTTGCAGAATTATTCAAAGCAGAATCTCCAACACACAAAAGAAGATTCCTTAATTTTTTTTGAAAAATGTATCATTTAATTTAGAAAAATATATGATATGTAAATAAAATAACTTTGCTTCACTCAGGGGGTCTTCGTATTCTTATAAAACGTCAGAATACCCTGTATCCCTGAAAATATGACAGTGTCTTATATAAATTTTTGCGCCTAAAGAGGCACTAGGTCTTATTTTCAGGGGATGTCTTATTTTTCCTTGAACAAGAATTCACAATTATTGTTGACCAAAAAAATCAACATTTATTAATATCCTGTAGTCCTGCCATCAGTACATCAAGAATGTCTTGTTACTCTGTCCGTGTACAACAACCTCTGCTACATTATCTAAGGACCGTTATGTAAAAAACTTCCCTAACATCCTTATAATTCTCCGAATTCTGAATTTCTTTTGACTCAATTTCTGTCTGAAGCATTGGCCCCAATCGCTCATGTTTAGCATTTTCCTTCAATGACCCCTTCTTGTTTAGGTAGGTCAGATATTTTACCCCATGAATTCTTCCCCCATGTGGCAACCTCTTGTTGTATCTAAATGATCTACTAATGCTGCAATGACTGCCGCTAGGTTTTATTTTCAGGGGAGGCCTTATATTTCTAAGCTTGAAAAAAATTGCGCTAGGTCTTATTTTCAGGAAAACAGGGTATTAGTTATCAATGTCTATACTAATAACAGGGCACAACTTCCACTACATTGTATTGAAGGTGATCAACTAATTAATCATCTCCCTGCTGGTGGGCCACTTATCATGGGATATTAATGGAGCTAGGACAATGTAGACCCCATAACAATAACCCAGGAAACCACTTACCTAGTGAACATCTTTTTATTAATCATACACCCCTTAAAATGCAGAAGGTGCAAATAATACTGAATAAACGTTAGGTTTGGTAAAATTTTTATAACTGTTCACTTAAAGGAAACCTACCACTTAGAATGGCAGGGGTAAGCAGTAAGTACACTTTTTAAACTCTAAAGCAGAAGAGGCTTCAGACCGTGCACGCGCAATGTCTCCGTCATTTCCTATGTAGGCGCGCGCACCATCGTGCGCACGCAGCGCCGAAGCCTCTTCTGCTCTAGAGTTTAAAAAGTGTTAAAACCGCGATACAGCGGTTTATAACACTCACGAAAGTAAGTACCGGCACCAGCTCACCCTGAGCTGATGCTCGGTACTTACTGCTTACCCCTGCCATTCTAAATGGTAGGTTTCCTTTAAAACAACATTTCAACTTCCAGACCACCTCTGAAAGGGATAGAAAGATAGACACGTTTGGTGACTCTTGGAAAATCCCAGAGGCTGAAATCAAACATTGACTTCTGGCACAGACCTGATATCTGGGGTGGATGCAGGGCTGGTTTTTGACAAAGTGGGGCCCTGGGCAGAACTAAAAGCGGAGCCCAAAAATAAAACTATGAACAGTCACATTCAGTAAGAGGCTCCTTTAGCCCTATGATAACACTTTGTAGTTACACACAGTAGTATGGTAAGGCAATCTGTAATATGCAGACAGATTGCATTTGCCTTGATTAACAGTTGACAACCCTCATGTAACTTTGTCACAAACACAAATTATTAAACAAAAAATACATAAAACACACCTCAAAGTGGAGGTTTACGCACAAATAGGGATTTAAAAATAATAACACAAAGTGAGCAGGTTTATATATACCACAATACACAACATCAAGAATTTACACTCAAAAAAATTCTAAAAGAGAAACCATGCCATATTTGGTTGCTATCCACAAATGTGTTTAAAAATATATTACACACAAAGTAGGAAAGCTTTCCAGAAATGACCATTAACAAAAATAACTTTTTAATTCATACACACTACCACCTTCATGCAGCTTTGCAGCAAACAGTAATAAAATGCAAAAATTGCATTAAAATTCAAAATGTCCTCTAAAATATGTACAAATCCAGAATACTCATATAAAACAGTAAGATGTGAGGAATGCATACATGTATATTCACCAAAATATGCAGAAAAAGGAACGTTAAGGGGGTGCCAAACATTTTTTGCTGAAAATTGCATGGAGCTTTACACAGATGTATCATTGTATGTTCCCTTACACAATGATGACCCAAATAAATATCTAAATATCCATAAACCAAGCTAAAGAGATAATAAAAGTCACTTTTAGATGTGCGCCAATGTATTAGACGCGCAATAATTGATCTCTCCACAGTTCATAAGAATTTGAGTAAGAACCTCATAGCATAGGTATAAATAATGGAGGATGGTGTGAAATAAAAACTTTATTCCGGAAAATGTGTGTGTTTTATGGACATGTTTTGGGTTGCAGTGTTAATGTAATGTTCATTGTATCACTCAACTTTTGCAAAAAAAAATCATGAAATAAAAGGCAATCAGAGAGCAAGTGTATTCTCATATTCTTCTGGATAGGAGAGGGTTAAAATCATTAACATTAGTTTATATTCTCCCTTATCAGAATGTAGTAACATATAAATATAGGGAATATTTCCATTATCTGTGAGGTGTAGCAGCTCCTGTGTGCAGCAAATTCTCCCTGCAGCCTGATGGCTAAGAATCTGGAGGGGGGACGCACTTTAGAGAGCTATATCTCTGTCTCTGTGAAACCTAGAGTCTCCTCTTTTCTCGGAATATAAATTTGTGTTTTTCTAGGTGTCAGGAAAATGGATATATTAACTGTTGAAGAGCCGTCGAGAGTGATTTTTATATATAAAAATCACACTGAAATTTTCACTTAAAACATGAATATCTCTGGATCCCTGGTACCTAGAAACACAATTCTAGATTCATTTGAAAGAAGATAGAAATGCCCATTTTGCCTCCCCCTAATGCCGGCCCTGGGTGGATGTAATATATATATCTGGGGTTCCTTAATCCATAGCCCCACATGAAATGGCAGAGCAAGGAGTCTATTTATCCCATCTTTGACATAACTTTAAAGTGCACTGGTGTCCTTAGGAAATCAGTGTGGGCCCCATGCTTGGGTTGCTTTATGAGTAAATCTGTTCCAGCTTGAGATTGTTCAGTAATTGTCATCTTTGTATATTTTTTTCTGTTATATTGATAGACATTTAGTGAGAATCCTTGAAATCACTTTTATTTATGATGATATAAACATGTATTACAGGGGTAATAACAACAGCACTGGGAATTTGCTGTCTCCTTGTGAACGGCTGAAATAACTAAAACAGATTGGGTTATACTGGACATACTGGGTTTCATAAATAGACAGATCTCATTGCTACAACAATAGTGACAGGTGAAAACTAGGATGTGAAAACACAGTTTGTTATAAATGTTCTGGATTGGTGGAGAAATCCTTCCTGCATATCTGACGAATCACAGCAAATAATAACACGCTGACTAGAAGAGTATCTAATAGTATAAATGGGCACCGGACAGGATGGGCACTTCTCTGCCAAATCTGATGGCATGCAATACATTTCTTCAAAATCTAGAGCGGCTTACTCAAATGTCCACTTTATCTGTCCAGGGCAGATTTCCTGTATCGATTTCATTCTTTATCCATACCAGGGTTGATTGTGGGGGGTTTCCTAAAGATAAAGTTAAGGAGAATATGAGACTTTATTATAGACATGTATCTCAGAAAAAGATCCCCATGGGTTTGGATTTTCACATAGAACCATAAGTATCTGTGGGGGAGATTTATCAGAGGTACAACTGTTCTAGTTGCCAATGGAAACCAATCAGAGCTCAGCTTTAATTTTTTAAACAGCTGTGGAAAATGAAAGCTGAGCTCTGATTGGTTGCTATGGGCAACTTGAACAGTTCTGCTCTAAGAGACATCTGATAAATATCCCCCACAGTCCCTATGTGACCACAGAGATGCATAGGCAGGGGCATAACTATAGGGATGGCAGCCATAGCAGCTGCTATGGGGCCGTAGTGTCAGGAGGCACTTGAATCTGGGGTATTGGGTGTGTATATGCTGTATGTGTGTGGTGTATATATACTGTATGAGTGTGTATATGCAGCATGACTGTATTTGGTATTGTATGTATGTGTGATGTGTATATGCTGCATGGGTGTATATGGTACTGTATGTATTCATGTACATGCTGTATGTATGTATATATGGTGTGTGTATATACGGAATATATGTTTATGCTGTATGTGTGTAATTGTCGTGTATATGGTGTACGTGTGTAATTGGTGTGTATATGCTGTGTTTACAAAAGTATATAAATGTATATTTAGGACGGAGGTTCTATTCAGAAGTCTGCTATGGGTCCCTACCTCTCCTAGTTACTCCCCTGTGCATAAGGCCCCTTTCACACTTTTGTCCGGATATACATCCCCATAGAAAGAAAAAGGCGCCCGATGCTGGTATGGTGCCACGCGTGTGGCACAGTACCATACAGAGCACAGGGAAAAAATAAAAAGATATCTTTCCCCATGTTTTTGGCTTTGCTATGTAGAGGGAAGGGGTGAGCAGGGCTGCAGCCGGGCAACCATACATTAAATGTGAAAGGATCCTAATTCTGTATAGGAGCTGTCTACAGAAAATAGTAAAATGTCTTGAAATCTTCTTTAAAAATTGTATAAGTCATCTGTTATTTTGGATGCATTTAAACAGTGTGAGAGAAGGGAGTAGAGAACGCAGAGTTAATAACTTATAATACATTTTTTGGCAAAGGGCTGACCAAGTTTGCAAGGATCTGTACTTAAAATGTGTGAAATTCTGGAGGCTTGTGAAAACTGTAACCAGGCTGCATCTACATATAACATATATGGCAGAGCTATAATACCACAAAAAATAGAGAAATTTTTTTTTTCTATGACCGGAGCTCCAAGGAATCTTCTTCTCCCTCTTATTTTATCTTAAAACTTCGATGAATAGCACCAATCTTCAATTTCTCCTGCTGAAAGTATGTCACCATTCAGACTAGCACCATCACATTCTCATTCTCCTCTTTTAATTGTATTGTAACTGGAAGAAAATATGCAGGCAGATGGTGTGGTACGTTCCAATAAGGTTAAAATTTATTCCAATTCATCATACTCACAAAAATCCATTAAAAATGCGCATATCACAAATTCACATAACGGGACACTAGCTTTCTATCCGCCCGACCCAGGGTTTCGCCGGCAAGGCTTCTTCCGGGGCGAGAAGAAGATTCCTTGGAGCTCCGGTCATAGAAAAAAAAATTTTCTCAATTTTTTGTGGACTTTTTCAAAGACTGTGTGGACCGGTCTTATACCGTGAGTAGCTCCTTAAGGGGCAAACTGTGCACCACGAACAACTGTGTTTTAGAGCTATAATACGACTGGCTGAACGTGATCAATAGCAGACATTGATTATTTAATTTGCTATAATATTTCCTTAACTCTGCAGTTTGCTGAGAATTACAATAAGATTATGGAGTCTGTATCTAATGTGCCATAAGTGCCAAGGTCCCCACTGCGGCCTGTGACTGGCAGTAGGGGTCACCTGGCATGATCACAGCATTAACATCTAAAAAACAGAACAGAATGGTCATTGTTGCATACAAAGAAACTAGAAAAGGTGATTATACTTTTCTTATCTGCTTATAACAATAACTGCAGCAAGATCTAGTCTTTAAAAAGACCAAAATATTGTCCTTGGTTTTTAACGCAAGGCATATAATATTAGAAAAGTGGGTGTTTGACTGCCACCACCCTGGCAAGGAGCTGGCTAAAGGGGCCACAGTACTCCACAGTGAACACTCTGTCCCCTTTATCTTTTACCAGCCTCAACGCCACAAGTTATGGAGTGGCTGTGACTGGTACTGCAGCATCAGGTTTTATGTATCTATAATACTGCAGTGACTTCATAGGACAAAAAACGACTATAAAAATTCACTAGAATGGCAAGGGGGCAGTCAGAGCACCTATAAAAATAAAATCAAGCGAACAGTACAAGTTACCTGTTTAGGGCTGGTCTGATGCAGCAGAATTCGCTGAAATGTTGTTCTCTTCTGCATGGCTGGAGAAAAATTCTTGTTCAGTCTTATCCAGATCCTCAAGTATTTCCTTAATGCAGCTGTTCAGATCATATGTAGCTTCATATTCAGACAACTGGAGTATATTAGACTGGTCTACTAATTCACCTTTATGCAATGTCGCTGGTGGGGCTTCTGCTACCATAAGGTCCTTTGTAAACAAGTCTTCACTGTTTCCACTCTTTCCTTTACTCCCTGTATCTTCTGCAATGGGCGAGGTGTCTTCATCCTTTTCAGATTCACACAGTATTACGGTCTCTTCAGAGTCTGAGGTGTCTGAGCTGCATGATGTCCCACAATCCTCTGAACTCTGTCCTATTGAGACTGATGAAGGCTTCTCTAGATCTTCATCAGTGTCAGAATCCGGAGCAGTGTGGCGTCTGATACGCGAGACAGCCTCCCTGAGATCTCTGGCATAGTAATTTGGTCTTCTTGAATATGCCTTTATTAGGCCTCTAGATGAAGTTGTAGGCTGTGAATCTAAGAAGACATCACCACTTGTTTGCCCACTATGTCCTTTGGATTCTGCACAGACAAGAGTATTTGATTTATTTGTAGTATGTTTTATAGGTTTACATTCTTTTACCTTCCATTTATTTTCTGTAAAATTGTCGTCCTTTCTGTTTTCAGTGACTGATGATATTGTTTTTTGCTGACTTAGACTTTCTAGCTCTACTGGCATGACTGATGTACCTTCATCTTGTCTTAACTTTTCTGAGATCTTTATCTCCAGTGGTTCAGAGCTCTGTTCTGTTACATCAGTTTCCACAACCTGCTGTGTCTGTTCATGCATGACTGTATCTAGCTCCATACATTGAGGAGGTACACTTGGATATGAATCTGAAGACGGATATGAATCTGACGTAGACGTATTACTTTCCAGGGGTGTAGCTTCTGATGTTATTAAAGATGTTTCTGAGCAGTTTGCATTGTTACATGTGTTCGGTATGTTAGGAGTAAGTCCATCTTGTTCTGGTTCCAGGTCTTCCATCTCCTTTGTACCACTCTTATGGTGTCGGCTATAACTCATATGAAAACCATCATCACCAGTTAATGACGTAGCTGGATCCTCCAGTATGCATGGCATTTCTTTATAATTACGTGTCTTAGATTCTTTTCTAGTATTTCCATTCCTAATAAACACCTCTGGCTCTTGCCTATTAATTGTCTGGTCAGCTTCCACATCTTCTGTTGAGGATCTGTTGGGTGTCTGCTGATCCCGAGCTTCACTGAGAGAATCTAATTCTCCAATGGAAAGCCCTAAAATGCGCACTGCTCTCTCCTTGAGGGATGATGCTTCTCTGTCTGTGGACAACTGATCATAATACTGGGTTTTTGGGTGGTTCCTCTGAGAATATTGCTGCAATGCTAAACCTGAACTAGATTTTGAAGGTGAAGTTGAATGTGGTGCTCTGTCTTTCTTATTATGACTCTCAGAGTCACCACGATTGGTCAAATATTCCACTTTAGATTTCTCATTAGGTACAAATCTGACTTGTTCCATTACTGGTGGAAAAATATACTCTGCTCTGACAACTACGCAAGTTGCATCAATGACAAAAAGACCTTCATCCTCATTTGATAATTCATGCTTTTTTTTCTCTGCTGTAACTTCTTTAGCTTGGCTTCTTCCTCGATCACTATTATACACATTAGAATCTTTGGATATATTAAACTTCTGACTATATTTTAGACCATCAGGACTTCTCCACCCGTTATGATCACGGTTCTTCCCTGGTAAAGTGTTGACATTTCCAGGTTCTCTCCATCTAGGAAATTCTGAATCCTGATGAGGTCTTCTTTGCTTCCTAGAATCACCATGTTTTGTTTCTTCCTGCATATATGGTTTCATATACTGTTTTCTCATTGGAAGGGTATGACTGTATCGTCCATAGTCTACCTTATTTGCAGATGACTTTGAAAGGCCCTTCGCCTTTGATTCTTTGCTTGATATAACCCTTAACTGCCTTCTCCACTCATGTCCTTGTTCACTGTCCACTTTTCTATATTCTTCTCTCATCCTTTTATCAGCATCTTGAAAATATCCACTTGTGTAGCTGAAACCTAACTCTCTTGGCAGTTTTACTCCATGCAGAGGAATTGGTGGGCGAGCATCAAAGGGTGGTATTGGATGTTGGCTCTTATTTGTAGGGAGCAGATTTTTTCTTTTAGTAGCCTCACCTTGGTCATGTCTTGCTTTGCTACTTGTGTGCAATGTGTATGGCATTGATGTGTCTCTTTGAAGGGGGAATGAAACTGTTCCATAAATCATGTTATCAGGCTGCAAGTCAAGATCAAACTTGGTTTTTGGTAAGTTATGTGTAAGAGGAGAACTTCTGCCTTCTACACTCTCATAGATATGATCAAGAAATTCATCCAACTTAGGTCCTGCCCATGTGCTATGGACTCGAGGGAGTTTTCTGCCTTGCATCATACTCTGCAAAGTCGGGTCAAACTTTTTCCTTTCATCTACTTCCACTCTGTTCTCTTGTACATTTGTACTTGATGTTAAATTTGTCTTGGCAGCTCTAGTGTTCTCCACACTATACCTTGGCACTTTTTCCCTTCTTTCATGATAGTCTGCAATGTCATGTAGAGGTAGAATATGATTACTCGGCTTTTGACTGAGCCCTCTATTGTTATTAACTTTTTCTTTCTTAACAGGGAAGATACGATGAGGGTAATCATAAGAGGGAGGAGGAACATAAGGTGGGGGAACTTTTCGTTTTCTAAATTGTGGTCGATTTTCTTTCAGGACCTCCTGTTTGTGATTTATTGAGGAGCTCTGCTCTGGATTTGTTTTATTAGGTTTGTCTTGAGAGATCTCTGAAATAGTTGGACTAGTTACTCCAGATTTTGCCGGTTTGACAAGCTTAGACCACCAACTTCTCTTTTCCTGACATAAATCTCCAGAGTTTGCCATTGTTGAGTTCATTTTTTCAGTTTCTGGATAATCCACCTTTTTTGTTTGTAACAGAAGTTGGTTTTGTAGAGCTTTGGGGAGATTATGTAAAGGTTCCCACTCATCATATTTGAGTTCTTTCATCTTTTTTTCCAATATGTAATCTGCTTCCCATTTTCCATAAATAGAGTCCATCTGTATCAGCTTCCCTTTTTGTCTTCGCTTATTAGAAGGGGAGCGTTTTACCATTTCTCCATATGGGTAACCAGGAAACTTTTGTCTTTTCCTTTCATATACTGCAGCATTAGTGCTGGCTATATTGTTGTCCCATTTATAATCAAACTGTTCTCTTATTGGTGCATCACGTCTTCTATTCATATTTTGATCCATTCTTCCTAGTGCAGAATCTCTCTGAATAGGGGGCATATTGGAACCCCAGTTGGTTGAATCTTGCAAAACTGCATCTTGTGGAAATCTTGTGGTAGACCAAAGTCTATATGGAGATTGACCTCTCATTGGTGCTTTGTTAGAATACCTTAAAAGTAAATAAGTAAATATTTCATATTTAGGCTTATAATTACTTTAGAAACAAAAATATTACATCACCCTTCCATCTTTACAACTATTAGGCTACATTCACACATACCGTTCCGTACCACTTAGAAAGACAGGACATGTCCTATCTTTCTCCGGAATATGGTGCCGTATATATCTATGGAGAGGGGAGGGGGTGAGCGGCGCTCTCCCCGGTACTGCCGTGTGCACGCCATTCTACGATACGGCGGGCAACAGCGGTGTGAATGTAGCCTTAGTCTTAGTTGTGTTGAACTTGTTTATGTGTATAACAGTGATGGCGAACCTTTTAGAGCCCGAGTGCCCAAACTTCAACCTAAAGCCACTTATTTATTGCAAAGTGCCAGCACAGCAATTTAAGCAGTAATTTATTTCTCTCTGTTCTTATACAACTTTCAATTGTATCAGCCTCCTGAGGACACCAATGCAGTTGAATGCAGGGCTAATTCTATCATTGCAAGAAGATTCAGCAGGAAGATTCTTTGAGTCATGTCTGGTGAACTCCGTTCTGGGGTGTTGGCCTGGGTGCCCAAAGAGAGGGCGCTGAGTGCCGCCTTTGAAACCCATGCCACCACTGGTGTATAGTATCCACTTCTTGAGAGCTTCAACAATACTTTATTTTATCCACGGGGAGATGCAATTTAAGCAAGTGAAACAATGTGCTGAGAGGGTTGGGTGTGTTGGTGTGACAATAGGGCGCAGTCACAGAATTTTGGGACTGTACTACAAGATCCGGGGTTATGATTAATAAAAAGTGACCATTCTGCATCTTGAAGTAGTCTTGGCACTGTGTTCTGAAGGTAGTTGTTATCATAATAGGGTTAGAATTACATTACTGTTTTCATCCGAAACAGTGCCATACCTGGGTGTGTGTGGTATTGTAGCTAAGCTTCTTATAAGTTGTTTTACATGCTTTTAATACAAAACAGTCATGTTTATATCCATTCAGTATAATCACTTTAACAATCAGGGGCACATACGGTAAGGACAATATGATGAATACTAAAGAAACTTATTTTTCAACATTTCATAACCTACAGTTATCTACAGTTGAAACCAAAAGTTTCCATACACTATATAAAATGACACATATACATGTTTTTCTCACTATCTGACATCAGAATAAACTTTTCCTATTTTAGGTAAATTAGCATTACCAAAATTATTTATATTTACCAGATGCCAGAATAATGAGAGAGACATGTTTTAAGGCATTTTCATTACTTTCTGCAGTTATACACAGTATATAGTATTTGGTAATATTGCCCTTTAATTGACTTGTGTCAAGGGTTTTGGATATCCCTCCACAAGCTTCTGATAATAGTTGGTAGAAAGTTGGGCCCATTCCTTCTGACAGAACTGGAGTAACGGAACCTTTTTTGTAGCTGCTTTGCTTGCACCTGCCTTTTCAGCTTTGCCCAGCAATTTTCAATAGGATTGAGATCAGGGCTTTGTGATAACCACTCTAAAACATTGGGGCACTTTACTTAACTGTCCGAGTTGCTATACCCGATCCTGACTGTTATACGATGATGCACTGTGCTGCGATTAACGTAGATCTGGCCCCTGATATCCTGCATGTGTCGCTTCCACGGAGTTCACTTTCTTCTTCCTGGTGCATGTAAGTGCTTGGCTTGCGACACAATTTTAAATTTAAATCCCACAGTTTGTCCGAATCTGTCGGATCATCTAACCCACCCACCCTGATTTGTGTCGCATGAAAGCTTGCGCCAAAATCCGATCTTGTGTGACACAATGCCCTTCTGAATGCCTGTCTTGGCGGCCCGATCCAGAAAAGTTGGAAAATCTGACAGAAATGCAGCCGCAGGACCCTTTGTAAATTAGCCCATTTGTCTAGGTTTATCTTTAGGCCACTTTGTAATCAGTGTGGCAGTAGCTTTGGGTCATTGTCCATTTGGAAGACCCATTTGTGTCCAAGCTTTAACTTCCTGGCTGATGTCTTGAGATGTTGCTTCAGTACAGGCGGTCCCCTACTTAAGAACACTCGACTTACATACGACCCATAGTTACAAACGGACCTCTGAATATTGCTAATTTATTGTACTTTAGTCCCAGCCTACAAAAATCAGCTGAAACAGTTATCAACGGTGTCTGTAATGAAGCTTTAGTGTTAATCCTGGTTCTTATGACAACCCAAGATTTTTAAAATCCAATTGTCACAGAGACCAAAAAAGTTCTGTCTGGGATTACAATGATAAAATATACAGTTCCGACTTACATACAAACTCAACTTAAGAACAAAGCTACAGACCCTATCTTGTATGTAACCCGGGGACTGCCTGTATTGCCACATAATGTTCTCTCCTCATGGTGCAGCAACACAGCTGATGTCACAGTTGGGATGGTGATCTCAGGCTTGCAAGCTTCTCCCTTTTTCCTTCAAATGTAACAATGGCCATTATGCTCAAACTGTTCAATTTTAGTTTTGTCAGACCACGGGGCCACGTGTACTTTTGGAAACATTAATTTTGCTTTTTTTTATGTTTCTTTTGGAGTAATGGTTTCTTCCTGGCAGAGAGGCCTTTCAGCCAATGTCAATACAATACTTGTCTCACTGTGAATAATAACGCACTCTTACCACCTTCAGCCAGCATCAAAGGTCTTTTGCTTTTGTTCCTAGGTTGATATCCACATTTTGGACCAAAGCACGTTCATCTCTGTAACACACAACCCATCTACTTGCGTAGAGTTATTTGTACAGAGGAACGAGGCACCTTCAGGGTGCGATCACACACGACGCTTGCAATGCGTTTAGAAACACAATGCAAGTGGCCAGGGGCGGAGCTTGGCAAAATCGCATCTGCATTTCCAGTCAAAGGCAAGAGATTGGTAAGGAGCACCTGGTGTTTTGCATTGTTTACATGCAAAACACTGGGTGCTTGCAGTTGATCACATGCTTCTTTCTAGAAACACAGATGTGATCAGAGGCGAGCCCGTCACAGCACTTGCATTGTGTTTCTAAATGCATTGCAACCGCCACATATCACTGCATCCTCAGGTTTCTGGAAATTGCACCCAAGAATGTACCAGACTTGTGTAAATCCATAATTCTGTTCCTGATATCTTAGCTGATTTCTTTAGATTTTCCCATGATGTTACACAAAGAAGCAGTGTGTTTCAGGTGTGCCTTCAAATACATCCACAGGTGTGTCTCTAACTCAGATTTTGGCAATAAATCAGCCGCTTCTAAAGACATATCATTACATGGTCTGTCTCAAATTGTTTAAAGACATAGTAATATTAGTGTAACGTAAAATATTAACTTTGCAAAAAGTAATAAAAATGCCTTAAAAAATTCTCTCATTCTGGTATTTGGCAAATACAAATAATTTTGGTAATCCTAATTTATCTAAAATGGTAAAGGTTTACTCTAATTTAATGTCAGATATTGAGAAAACATGTACAAGTGTCTTTTTAGTGTTTATTGTGTATGGCTACAACCAGTGGCGTAACTAGGAGAAGCAGGACCCCATAGCAAGCTTTTGCATGGGGCCCCCCTTCTCACTTAATAAAAATATACATATTTGTATACTCACATATACAAGTTACACTCACACATTCATACATATAGAGCATATATATCACATATATGTTATATATATATGTTATGCTGTACAATGTGCAGCATAATTTGTATATAATGGTGCACATCCTCCACTCTTTAGTATGTCAGGTAGGATGATGGGGCCCCCTAACACTGCGGGCCCCATAGCGGCTGCTATGGCTGCTACCACTGTAGTTACGCCCCTGGCTACAACTGTATGAACATTACTCATTGACTAGACCATCAAGCAAACAGCGTCATCAGCAGCTTTCCCAAGGACATGCTCAGTGCAATCCTTAAAGGGAACCTGTCACCAGGGACCTCATTTTCACTTAAGACAGATTGCAGAAGCCCTTCACACTAGCAGTGCAAATCTGCCTTTCTGCTTTCTCTAAGCATTTGCATTATAATATAATTGTGTGTTATAACTTACTCTTGCTCCATAACAAAATCCTGGGGTAGTCACAGGGGCTGGGCTTTGGTTTGCATGCATTTCAAAAAACAACATGTGACTTGTCTGTGTTACCCACTCCTCAGAGCTTGGCCTCCACCTTTGTGCTCCTGTCTAGCTCCACCTCCTGCTGGTTCTCAGAGGTTACAGCCTGGTCAACCTGAAATCAGTGGGGAGGGACAAGCTGTACAGGAGCACAAACATGGAGACAGCCTACAGCTCAAACAGGTCACATGTTGTTTTTTGAAATGCATGAAATGTAATGCAAATGCTTAGAAAAGTCAGAGAGGCAGATTTGCACTGCAGGTGTAATGGGCTTTTACAATCTGTCTTTAGTGAAAAATTAGGTCCCTGGTGACAGGTTCCCTTTAAGGCTCTGCCAGCCCCAAAATACATATTACAAACTGATGGTATTGCCAGTCTTACTTCTGCTTGTGTGAACTGGTTGCCATTAATATTTGACTTTAACTTGAAAAAAAACGTCTATTACAAATACATAACCCATATACACAGGACCTGCTCCCCAAAGTATAAGCACAACTGTATAACAAAAGTATATTTGAGCTGACACCAAGATAAAAGTTATAACATAGCAATATCTTTACATAGAAACTTTGTAACAAAAACTACTCTCACCTTAGTATGTGTCCCAAAGGACATCGGTGCATCTCTGTCAGGCTTGTCTGCATATCGTTCCTCCACCCAGGTAGAATATGTTTAGTTTTGATCTTAACTTCAAAGGGCACAAGCAAATGAAATCTTACAAGTCCCTATTAAATGACATATAGCCAAGGAGTAGTAAAGCACTGCCTGTTTCTCTTATTATAAAACTGTATTAATGGCTATTTTAATATTGTGTAGGATATATACTATTTAGGAGCGCAGTGTTGTTATCTAGGTGACTTTGTACTGTAAGTGGCTTGGGTAGGTTTGTGGGCCCAGTACGTATAGGTTTATCTCTGTGGGAGAAGAGGTAATGAAGTCCTGCTACTGATGGAGCAGATCGTATCCTGTAAGGTACTAGACGCCACTACAGTCGCTGAGCCTGTGTATTGTCATAGAGATCCAGTGACTGGTGGTGCTTTGTGGGGATGTTGTTAGTTATGTTGTCAGCAAACTTTAAATTGGGTTTTAGAGCACAGTAAGCAGGGGAGAAGGCAGAAGGGTATAATAAAGGGCAGGGGAGTGGGCACAATAAGGGACATAATAAGGAGAGACCGGTTCATAATAAGAGGGGGAGCAGAGAAAGGGACCACAATAAGAGAGGAGGGAGAATGGGGCATTATACAAGGTGAAAATATTTGGTGTAAGAAACATTATTCTAGGTATTATACTGTTTGGGCTAAGGGGGGGGGGGTATAAGGGACGGGGCAATTGGTGTGGTTTATTATGCAAAGTAATTTGTGACACTTTTTGTCCATCTTTCTTCAGCCCAAAAGTTGGGAGGTATGAAAAATGTCCAGGCACATTGCCGTGTTTCAGCTGCTCACCTACATAGTGCAGCCCTCTAGTCACTATGCTCATTGACATTTCTGTTGTATTTTTTTCTATTTACTATGCTCCAATTTCTTATTATTTTAAAGATATTTGCTCAAACTCGAATAAACTGGACTCCAGAATTTACAAGTTGGGAAGGGGCACAGCTGTACATTTCAATTGTGAGGGGAGACTGCAGCAAGAAAAGGGAGGCTACTGGGCATTTTATTAAAAAGTAACATTTCCCACCCCACACTTGTGCTTGAGTCAACAGGATTTGCCTTGGCTTATACTCAGGTGCGCATATACTCGAGTATATACGCTAATCTAATATATATATATCTTGGGTCACTCTGCAATTTTCCAGCCAGGAATAAATTTATTTTAAAATCAAAGGCTAAGAGGAAATATATACAGGCAGTGCCCGGGTTACATACAAGATAGGGTCTGTAGGCTTGTTCTTAAGTTGAATTTGTATGTAAGTCGAAACTGTATATTTTATCATTGTAATCCCAGCCAGAACTTTTTTGGTCCCTGTGACAATTGGATTTTAAAAATGTTGGGTTGTCATGAGAACAAGGATTAACAATAAAGCTTTATTACAGACACCTGTGATAACTGTTATAGCTGTTTATTGTAGTCTAGGACTAAAGTACAATAAATTACCAATATCCAGTGGTCCGTTTGTGTGTTTGTAACACACAGGGCACCTCTACTCCCTTCCCCCAGGACCTTTACATTGCTGGTAATACCTTATGTCCTTTATTTTTTGATGCACCTTTAAACTTATTGCACTTTAGCTGTCTGAACAGTACACTTGTACAACTGATATTGCGGATTACTTTCTGCTTTTATATATTTTTTGGTTAATTATAGTTTGGTCTCAAGTCAGCATTAGGAACTATCATATTTAATGGTGTGTATATATATATATATGTTTTTGTACTATTCTTATGTGAGCTTATGCCTGGGAGATCTGAGCTTTCACACGTTTTTGAAGGTGTTTTAAGTGTTTTTATCATGTTTTGTGTATCTCAATAAAGATTATATATTTTGCGATTACATCTGTCCTTCTCTATGAATTGTAGTTACAAGTTTACAGATGTAACAAATTAGGATATATTTTATACCCCATCCATTTATTTTGTATATACACACACACACACACACAGACTTAACAGAATAAAGCACCGCACAGGAGCTCGGTGTGTGATATTCATAAGAAGTCATATAACTATAAATTCATACTTCATAATGAACTTATTATTTCCATCCACTCTTTACAGCATTGTCTTGTGATGGTAGAATAATAGTAATACAGAAACATGGAGACCAGATGTCACTGGGGATAATGTGACTGGTCCATATGACTTCTATAGGGATATTTACCTGCCAGGTATAGTGCCGTATTTCCCTCTGTCCTCTGCTGGTCTTCTGGAAATATCCGTGGCTGGTCTAGAATTATCATGATTTCTCCCTGGTAAGGTACTATATTTTAGGAGGCCGCTGGGCTGTCTTCTGGGGTTTGCAGTGTACACCCATGAGCCATCCACGTCCATCCATCTCTGACTGTCCATTCTAAAAAGTTATATAAATTATAGAAGAACAGAAATTCATTACTGAAAAAAAAAGCTACTCACTCTAGGGAGTTATTAATGCGTCCTTATAAATCCATGCAAACAATTGTTTGCTTGGGAGGTTATTTCTATTGTCTCATTTACAAAATCCAGATGCTTTAGATTATGTGATTCTTTTTCTTTCCATTACAGCGGTGTGGGAAAAGCATAATTCTATGCAAATGTAATGTTTCCAGGGGAAAAAAATCTAGCAAAAATCCTGTTACAGCCTGCAGCGACTGCTCCATAGTGAAGTTACCTACCAATGTGGGGAGGGGGGTAGCACTGCAGTTATGTCATCTCACCATCAAGGACCACCACCACGTCTCACATTCACTATAGTCAAGTGGTTTTAAATTTGCCGAAGGTACTTGCTATATAAGCCATAAGGTAACAAATGGTCCATAATCCATGTCCCTAATCTCTTCATTTGTAAGAGAAAAACAAAATGAGATAATCTTGCTTCAATATGTGTGTCTTTGCCATTCACCATTTCCACAATCTTCTGTTTATTATCTAATTTTGGCATGTACCACAAAGACCTAAAGACTGGAGGCATCTCGCCAAGAGGCATCTTTTCTCACTACTGAACCAGGGAGGGGTTTAACCATGATTTTGCAATGGAATTAAAGTAAACTGGATAAGGCATTTTAAAAAAACTGTATGCCACATTAAGTGTATTGGATATACAGGCAAGATGTAGGTTTGTTCTTAAGTTGAATTTGTATGCAAGTCAGAACTGTATATTTTATAATTGTAATTTTTTTTGGTCTCTGTGACAAATGGATTGTAAAAATGTTGGGTTGTCATAAAAACCAGGATTAACAATAAAGCTTAATTGCAGACACCTTTAGTAACTGTTATAGCTTATAGTTTATTGTAAACTAGGGCGAAAGTACAGGAAATTACCAAAGGTCCATTTGTAACTAGGGGTCCGTCTAAGTCGGGTGTTCTTAAGTCGGGGAACGTCTGTTCATATAAAAATATAATAAAATTGAAGCATCTATTTCCTGAAATTCTCTTCTCCTCTAATCCAAGTATCCAAAATTCTATAAGCCGACTTTTCCTCCACTCCTCCTCATCTCCTAAATCTCAGCTACAGTTATATGGCTACAAGGCATTTAGAAACTGGGTTTACCAACTCCTAACCTTATACCATCTAGTAGCTGATGGCAGAAATAATGACATAAAAAAACATAATTATACATAATCAGTGCTGCCAAAAGGTGGCGCTATCACTTAGTCATGATAATCATACACATGGGAAGAACCTGGAGCAGACGTGTACAGACAGTCCCAGGGATACATACAGGATAGGTTCTGAAGTTTTGTTCTTAAGTTGAATTTGTATGCAAGGCGGAACTGGTATATTTTGTAACTAACTCCAGACAAATTGGTATATAAGAGACAATTGGTTTTTTTAAAAAAATTGGGTTGTCTTTGCAACAACGCCTTATTATAAAGCTTCATTGACACTTTTGCTAACTCTTTCAGTTGATCGTTGCAACCTGTGGGTAAAGCTCAGTAAATTATCAGCATCCAGTCTGTCTGTAAGGCGGGTGTTTTTACAGTCCCCTATTTATTTTATGAACATGACATTTTTATGGTAATTGTAATGTTATTATAAAATACAATAAAAATGAATGTTGAAAAAATAACCTGCAAATAAATAAAATGTCTGTACAAATGTCTAAATTGTAGCGGTGACAGTTTTAGAAGTACACAAAATCTTGTATGTCAAAGTCCCACAATAATAGGGTTAACTATGAAAAGAAAAAAAGGATGGATACTGTTTTATATCCTAACAAAAATATATATTTACAGATTAAAATGCAATTATTCACATAAATTGATATAATTTGAACCATTGCAGAATACATTTTGAAAAAGCAAATGTGACTCTAGAACAGAACAAGTATGGACAGAGAGATGTACTTACTGCTTGGTGTAGAAAACATACAACTGTGCTCAGCCCAGGGACATCAGCAGGCGCCTACATACTGGCATGGATGTAAGCCACCGCTCTAGTTATATTACTTATGCCTCAGCCTCCTCCAAGCTAAGGAATCCCAATTATTGTATTTAATATGTTTAAAGCAAATAAATAATAAAGTCTTCATTACTGTGGTCAATACGATGTAAGACTCCCACATGTCCACTAATATAAGAGTGCACATGACTGATGACCCAAAGTCACCCTCATCTTAAATACTATTAATATTGATAGAAGTGATTTAGTCAGCTCCTACTGCTGCATAACATACCTGGAAATGGAGAACTATGAACAATCTGTTCAGCTCCTCCTGTTCTATAACATGCTGCATGTAGATAAGACACTATGTACTATCTGCTTGGCTCCCCCTGCTCTATAACATGCTGTTTGCTGATAGGGCACTATGTACAAGCTGCTCAGGTCCTCCTGTCAAAATAACATGATGCCTGGAGATGGGTAACTATGAACAATTTGTTCAGCTCCTCCTGTTCTATAACATGTGCAACACCCTCGCCGATGCAATGGCGAGGTAGTGTTTGCGAATACGTCCCACCTGCATATACCCACATCACACAACATGGTTCTGATAGGACATAGGGGTATTGCAGTGGTGAATCCTGCCTGGCAAGGCAGAGGTTAAGTATTTTGTATGATGCAAGATGCTGTTGTCCAATGATATGTGTTACATCCTGTGCTTTGTAAGCTGAGATGTGATTGGAGGAGCAGCCACCACCTGACCAAAGGAAGGTAATAAAACCCCCTGGCCAGGAATGTTCTAGAGGAATTGGAGATCTTCTTTCAGAGAGATTCCAGTGTAGGAGAATCCTAGAGATCAGTGAGTGAGTGAGCAATCTCTGTCTAGCCCATACCAGAGCAGGAAGAGCCTAGCCCCTGCCTCTGAAGAGTGGAGCAATAAGACTAGAGTTAGTATAGTGAGGAAAGGGGTATCATCTTACCTTTAAAGGTGATATCTGAAGCCCTACAGGACAAGCTGAAGCTTCCTACCAGGACACAGCTGCCTCCCAGCCTGCCCTCTACATCCAGGCTGGTGAACTATCTCCTGATACTCCCTCCAACTCACATCTCAGCACTCCATCTACCTGTTAAAGGCACGTTGCTGCGGTTCCTGCCGGTTCAAATAAAGAACTGTAAGTTGTTTTCTTCAACTTCTGTCTCCGTCTGGTCCCTGCTAATACGGCTGCCTTCATCACCGGCACCCTGCCCATCACCCAGAGACTCACACTCGGGACATTGAGGGGTTGCCCCAGGGAGATCCGCTATAGCAGCCTCTCCCTCATCATTTCTTGCCAACACCACCCTGCTGGAGACCTGCCAGGCTGTAGGACAGCCCTCCGGTTCCCCCGTACCAAGCACCGTGACACAATAGCGTGCTTAGGCCGCAACCGCCAGCCACTCCGGTACCGCGGGCCCCGGCTGTCTCCAGGCCTCACCTCAAAGGGCTAGGCCCCGGTGGGGGATGTTGCACATGCTCCTTGCAGATAAGATACTGGGGCACATTTACTTACCCGGCCTCTAGAGTTCATCCAACAATAATGCACTGTGCCGCGATCCACTAAGATCGTGCACCCGATATTCTACATTTGTATTGCTTCCCTGCTCAGGACCGACAGAGTTCACCTTCTGCTTCCTGGTGCATGTAAGTGCAATGTCTTGTGACACAAATTGAAAGTTAAATCCAGTGCTCAGTCCGAATCCGTTGGATCGTCCGATGGCACGCCCCCCAATTTGTTGCATGAAAGCCAGCACAGCTACGCCAAAATCCGACCGCGTGCAACACAATCGCCTGTCCCAGCCACACAAATCCTGCAAACCATGAACGATCTGACAAAAAAGCGATCCGCGACCCTTAGTGAATAAGCCCAACTTTGTACAATCTGCTCAGCTCCTCTAGCTGTATAACATGCTTGGAAATAGGGAACTATGTACAATCTGCTTGGCCCTTCTGCTCTATAACATGCTGCCTGTAGATACGATACTATGTACTATCTGCTTGGCTCCCCCTGCCCTATAACATGCTGCTTGTAGATAGGGCTCTATGTACAACCTGCTCACTTCCTCCTGTTCTATAACATGCTGCTTGGAGATAATACATTATTTACAATCTGTAGCTCCTCTTGCTCTATAACAGTGATGGCGAACCTTTTAGTGGCCGAGTGCCCAAACTGCAAACTCAAAACCCCCCTTATTTATCGTGAGGTGCCAACTAAAAATTAAAGCAGTAATTTATTGCTCCCTGTTCAACAACTTTCAATCATATTGGCCTCCTGAGGACAGTAACACAGTAGAACACAGCAACACAGTAGAAAGATGGAAAATCGTGGGGCCAGCAGGAGGTCCTCCAAAGATAATTCGTCCCTGTCTACTCATTCTCCCTCTTTCTACAGTCCAAAGTAGCATTCTTTGAGTCCTGTCTGGTGTGCTGGGGCGATGGCCCGGGTGCCCACAGAAAGGGCTCTGAGTGCCGCCTCTGGCACCAGTGCCATAGGTTCGCCACCACTGCCCTAGAATATTTGACACCCTAGGGCGTCTGATAACTCCCACCATAACCTGCATTATTACTGTATTGCAATATATTGGGATTTTGCACTGCATTTGTATCGGTCTGGTACTCACAGACCATTACAAATGCTACCTAAAGACAGGCCTGCAAGTTTGACTTAAATTCCCTGCAACCGTTCGTCATGCCACAATGACATCATGGGGCGTGTCGATCGAATCCAAGATGGCAGCGTCCATGCGCCACCGACAATTGAATGCCCCAGCATCTTTGCTGGCACCATTTATATAAGTATGAAGAGGGCTTAGCCCGTGAGCCCTCTTTATACTCCCCCTCCTACAAAAAGATGTTCAGGAATGTCCAAATGGGGAAGGGATTAATGTCTTATTTAATTTGTATATGTAGCACATGATCTGTAAAGCACTGCAGAATATGATGGTGCTATATAAATTTTCATCATTATTATTACTGTACTGCACAGCATTATTAAGGTTGTGTCTGAGCAGCCTTCTCCATACACAGCATGTTACCACTGTATTATACAGGAGAAACACAACGCTAACAACCACAAAAGGGACTGGCTGACTGCTGGCAATCATACCACTTAAAGGGGTATTCCTACAAAGACAAGATTATTTAAATTACTCAGGATATTCTCCAATTCAATGTAATAAAAGAAAAACAACCACTCAAAAAACACAAAAAACCTAGAAATACTCACCCCCACACCTCAAGCATGGGAGAGGAAAGTGGTGAGAGTGTGCATAAATAACCCGGAGTGCTTGACATCTTATCCCTGTGCTCCGTGCTGCTAATTATAAGTTTCTTTTCAAGGCTTGTCAAGATTAGTGACGGACAGTCCAGGGATTAAAATGAAGAGGAGCGGAGGTGAGTATTTCTAGGGTTTTTTGTTTTTGGGGTGGTTGACTTCCTTTTACAAAAATATAATATTTCACAGATATATTCCAACCTGTCTCTATCAGTCCTGGTGTATAGAATTTCGGTGGCCCTGGGATCTGACCGTAAATCTTCAGTTTTTTATAGTTTGGCATGGCAGATTCTTCTCATGAATTTCTTCTCCTGTCTTCTCAATACAGTGTGATCTCTGCCCCTCCCCACTGCATTACAAGACAACCTCACACACAGACACTTCCTGCCGATCAGCTTCCTGCACTGACTTACACTACATGCTACAGGAAAGATAAGGTCTTTATCCAATGGGGAAGTCACTCTGTGTTTTTTACAGCTCAGATTCAGCAGAGCTGACAGTGTTTGTAATAGCTCAGATGTACCAGAGCTGTAGTGTGACATTGTGTGTTATAAGCATCTCATGGATCTCATCATCTCTGATCTGTCTCATCTCTCTTTTACTATGTGAATGTAGAATGTTCAGAAGCTAAATAAAAGTTTAGATAAACCTTTACCCTGATTATCTAAGCACACTGTCAGCGCACAGCATCTCATAGCACTAGAGGGATCATAAAGTGTCTGTGTAAAGAGTTCCCACCCACACTCTGGAATTTTACAATGACCATCACTAAAATGGTAGTCACTTGAATCTCCTCAGATACATCACAGAAAACAGAATGGACACAATTCTTGTCACATGGCCAGTTTACCAACAATCCTTTCACTTAACCTCTTCTGGTCTAAGCCATTTTAGGGCTTTAGGACCAGGCCTGATTTTTAAAATTTGCCCTGTGTCATTATAGGAGCTTATACCTTTGTAATGCTTTAACATATCCAGGGTATTTTGAGATTGTTTTCTCATCACACATTGTACTTCAAAGTAATAGAAACATTTTGGTGATATCTTTTTTGTTTAGCTATGAAAAAAATGGAAATTTGGCAATAATATCTTAAAATTATTCATTTTTAAAGTTCAAAATCTTCATAGCACCCAAGTAACTTTATAACTAACATTTCCCAAAGGTCTGCTTTATATTGGCATGGCTCTTTATGCATCCTCTCTCTTTTCTAGGTTGTTAGGAGGTTCAGAATTGTGGGTGCAATTTTTCTCATTTTTATGAAAACTGTGTAAATTATGCCATTTTAGAAACTTAACCCCTTAATGTGTGAAAAAAAATCAACTTTAAGAAGTGTGTTAACCCTTTAGATGCTTCACAGGGGTTAAAACAAAATGGAGGTGTAATTTACAAGCTGTAATTTTTTTAGACAATATATTAAATTTGGCCAAAAATTAAACCGTATTAAACACAAAGTATTAATGACAACAAACTACACAAAGTTTGATACCCAATTTCTCCCGAGCATGAAGGTGCCCCATATGTGTTGGCAAACTGCTGTATGGGCACACTGCCGGTCTTAGAATGGAAGGAGCGCCAGTCAGAGCAGATCTGCATTGTCACATTTTACAAGCTATAAAATGTTTATTTTTTTGGTAATTTGGACAAATGGGAGATTATTTTTTTGTGTGGATGAGATCCACTTTTCAGGTACATCATTTTATTATTTTATTCCTCCTATGTACCCCTTTAAGGTTGTTTTCAGTGACTATACAGGTTACATGACTTGCTGGAAATTTTTAGATGGTATTTGCAGGGTTGAAACTGTCCATTGAGATAACAATTGTGAAATTAAATACTAGAGATCTAAGTCTGATAGGGATGTAGAGGTAGATAGGCACAAGTGGGTATAGCTGCTTATATATCAGGGACACCTTCCACTATGTGCTGAACTCAGTTGAGATTAGACTGTCATATGTGATCCAATAATCTATTGAAATACACTATACAGATATGCTTTATATGAGCATCTTCAATATATGTCAGTGATTAGGAGAAACCAATATATTTAGGCAGTGGTGAGAGGCAGCGTATCAACCAGAAATTAGTGTTATGTAATCTATCCCGCCTACGTGTCAAACTAACCAAAATCATCATTTAGTAATAATCCAGAATACATTGTAAATACTAACTGGTTATACAGGTGAAAAAGCCACCTACCTGCATGCAAGACCTTAATAATAATCCTATGATTTCATATGTGCTTTCTATGGAGGAGCAACAGTTGACTAAAGACATGTACATTGATGTTTTATCGGCTCAGCACAATAGGAATCCAGAAAATGATTTGTTTATGGGTGATAGTCAAATACCCGGAAGCAATTCCATGTGAAGTATTTTGATAAGAACATTTATGCAAACCATCTCTTTACAACTGGAACAGGATCCCGGCCAGTCTCCACACAAGCTACAATAGGAAGATTATTATTTTTTTAATTATTTTATTAATTTTAATTTAACCAATATGAGCATATAGGAAGAAGTAGTCATGAACCATATAATAAACACTAACTGCACTTAAAATGAAACAATATTTCCAATCTATATTTACAACAAAATCAAAGCAATCCAAACATCAAAGTAAAAACGGTGATAAAAATCCACAAAACAGTGTGGGGGGTGGTCTTCACAATCAATCAACATCATTCCCCTAGTTCATTGTCCAAGTGGACATACATGGTATGCATACAAAGGTACAGATAATCACATAAATACCCCATCAGGCGTGTCATGATATCTATGACAGACCACCACCACAGCAACCCCTCCTACATTTTCGCCGTCACTTCATCTAGGGCAGTGGGGCGAACCTATGGAACTGTGCCAGAGGGCGGCACTCGGAGCCCTCTGTGTGGGCACCAAGGCCTCACCCCAGCATGAAGTTCACCAGACAGGACTCAAAGAATCTTCCTGGAGAATGTTCCTACAGACATAGGCACTTGCCCTCCTCCTTTCAACGTGTTAGTGTTCCTTAGGAGGCTGAAAAATTGAAAATTGTCAAAGAAAAAAGGAGAAAAAAAAAACTTCTTAAATGCTGTGCTGGCACCTTGCAATAAATAGTGGTTTAGTTGAAGTTTGGGCACTCCAACTCTAAAAGGTTCACCATCACTGATATAGGGAGTGTTACAATAGGAAGGATAGACACAGGGCCATTGCTTTACACATGTGTCTTCATTTAATTGTCATTTTACGCAAGGAACAAATTTCCAGGGAGAATTAACAAATATATCCACAGACCAAACAAAGGGTCTAAACTCCACACTAGAATCAATCAGAGCTTACACCAATAATGTATAAAGTGCCAGT
The DNA here is from genome assembly GCA_019512145.1 of Engystomops pustulosus. Taxonomy (NCBI): domain Eukaryota; kingdom Metazoa; phylum Chordata; class Amphibia; order Anura; family Leptodactylidae; genus Engystomops; species Engystomops pustulosus. The sequence goes on along the minus strand of CM033642.1, from coordinate 46,722,431 downwards.
TACCCCCCTTCACTGTCATGAGGACACTATATTGCAATGTTAGTTAACTATTTGTTTTCATCTTTGTGGAAGAGAAGTTATTTACATAGTATACGGGAATTTCCGCTAATACTACTGACACAACGCAAGCTGTATTGTATGCTTTTATATAGATTGAAGGAATCTTACCATCAAAATAATGAATTATACACTTACTCATCGAGCCTAGGCAACGTGACTGTGGTAAATTCTAATGCAAAGTTATCCACGGCCTCCTCCTTCTAAACTCGACTTTTAAATAGGTTTAGATTCACTCTGTGGAAACGCTTCAAAGCTGTCTTTGTTCAATACCAGAAATTAGTATCTGGTCTCAGCAAAACCAATTCACACCGCCCACTAAAATCTAAATGGAGTTACATGGATCCAGGATGTGGAGTTCCACCTACTTTTGTTTAAACATATCACCGTCATTTCCAATCGGATTATTCATGTGTTGTGGAAAAGCCCATAAAGAAAAACATCACACAACCAATAGGAAAAAAGTGAATATTCAGTGTATATATATGGGACATAATGTGTCCCATTTGGGAACATGAAGACACAAAACATGTATAAATCTCCTGGCCGCACTTCAGAATTAGAAATCTATACTCTGCAAACAGAATCTACTAGTCCGAAAAGGACAGTGGAATGAAATCTAAAAATTGGAAAAGAAAAAAAATGGTGTGTCATGCGTCAGTCAAGTAAAGTATATCAAACTTTTGTAAAAAAAAACTGTGATGTGGCCCTGACGCAGATGTTCCACATACAGTATACTATGGGAATTCACAGGAATGAGTGCCCCGATATATACATCAGCCAAACCAGATGAATTGCCAAAACAATCAGGTCATCTCCAGTCTGTTCTATAAGGAAGTGTGTAAAAAAGTCTCTATAATAGTAGAAAGTAGTGCCAGGTACATAAAAAATGTTCAGGTGACTCTGCGCGAGCTTCAATACGTGGTACTTGCATGGCTGGTCTAGCAGGCCTTCACAATTCTCATATTGTTGGCCATCTTTAGTAATGCCCTAAAGTATTGCTTGTGATCAATTTCTGCAGGTTACAGGTTTTGGGCCTCCTCAGTTCTCGCCAGATCAATTGAAGGATATTCGTTATTGCTATCGGATTCGACATGAAAAGTGATCGGGACTTGTGTGACATCACTATACTGCAGAGCGGAGGTGATGGGACGCAGCCAGGCCGGTCATGAATCTTCACACCGAGGAATAGACAAGATAAATAATCAGGAGACAACACATAAATATACTTGCACACATCACAGATATTCAGTGATCTCCTCACCTCCAGTGGTCAGAACCAGACACTGTAGAATATAGAATATCAGACGAGAACGATGCCTTGGCTACATTACATGTCATCCAAACACAGCAACCTGTGCAACTAGGAAGATAAGCAACAATCATTGAGGAGATGGGGAGTGTGAGCCGCCCATGCACGACTATTGGAGTAGCATTTCAGTGCATGATCAATATTAAGATAAGATTTTTATTCAGCATTAATAAGCTTTTGAAACTTAAAATAACCCCCCTAAATAAAAATATTCACAAACTGTCATTAGAGAGCATTGCCTATCCCTTTAGTGTCCTTAAATGCCTGTAAACCTAAGCAATGAGGTCTAAAGCTGTATGTCAAATGACGTGAAATGTCCAATGAAGTCAAGCAATTCAAATAGTGTCCTCCTTATCACTGAGGGGGAGGCACAGCCCCCACCCAGTGCTTGATGAACGCCTGTATAATGATGTGAGGCCCTGTGATAATGATGTGCTCCTGGTGCTGGTGGCCACACCCCCTGCAGCCTGTTGTGTGTAAGGAGAGATACAACAGCTCAGGCCGCAGCCATGTTATAGCAGAACATGTCAGGTACTTGTGTAGCTGATGTGTGTCTCTGGTATTAGGAGGATGCAGCATGTTGTAGCAGATGCCTAGCACAACATTAGCAAGATTACATACATACAACGACTGAGAGGGGGAGGGAGGAAAACGGGAGGAAAATGGGTGAATCGAATATTCTACTTAGGGGAGAAATAGGGATGTTTTAAAAAGTGAGATCATTGGAAAATGGGTACCATTTTATTACTTTATCATCTATTCGAGTAACTATCTATCGAATATGGGTGAAATTTTATTCATATTTATTGTATTGGTGTTTTTATTCTGTTATATGGTATACGTGTTCCTATGTGATTATGTTGTTATGTGAGTATATATGTGATGTCTTGTCAATTTGATGTACTGCGGAGGTGACACTTTAAGTTCCCGTTTGGGATAATAAAGTATAATAAATAATAAATAAATAATAAATATGAGCATATAGGAAGAAGTAGTCATGAACCATATAATAAACACTAACTGCACTTAAAACGAAACAATATTTCCAATCTATATTTACAACAAAATCAAAGCAATCCAAACATAAAGTTAAAAAATCCACAAAACAGTGTGGGGGTGGTCTTCACAATCAATCACATGTACATCCCCTATTCATTGTCCAAGTGGACATGACATGGTATGCATACAAAGGTACAGATAATCACATTACCCACCAGGGCGTTGCATGATATCCATGACAGACCACCACCACAGCAACCCGTCCTACATTTCGCCGTCACTTCATCTAGGGCAGTGGTGGCGAACCTATGGCACTGGTGCCAGAGGCGGCACTCGAAGCCCTCTGTGTGGGCACCCAGGCCATCACCCCAGCATGAAGTTCACCAGACAGGACTCAAAGAATCTTCCTGGAGAATGTTCCTACAATGATAGGCAAATTTGCCCTCCTCCTTTCAACTGTGTTAGTGTCCTTAGGAGGCTGAAAAATTGAAAATTGTCAAAGAAAAAGGAGAAAAAAAATAACTTCTTAAATTGCTGTGCTGGCACCTTGCAATAAATAAGTGGCTTTTAGTTGAAGTTTGGGCACTCCAACTCTAAAAGGTTCACCATCACTGATCTAGGGAGTGTTACAATAGGAAGATTAGACACAGGGCCATTGCTTTACACATGTGTCTTCATTTAATTATGTCATTTTACGCAAGGAACAAATTTCCAAGAGGAGAATTAACAAATATTATCCACCAGACCAAACAAAGGGGTCTAAACTCCACACTAGAATCAATCAGATGCTAACACCAATAATGTATAAAGTGCCATGTTAACCCCCCTTCTCTGTCATGAGGACACTATATTGCAATGTTTAGTTAACTATTTGTTTTCATCCTTTTGGTGGAAGTAGAAGTTATTTTACATATGTATATGGGAATTTCCTGCTAATACTACTGACACAACTGCAAGCTTTTATTGTATGCTTTTATATAGATTGAAGGAAATCTACCATCAAAATAATGAATTATACACTTACTCATCGATCCAGGCACCGTGACTGTGGTAATATTCTAATGCAAGTTATCCATGGCCACCTTCCTTCTAAACTCGACTTTTAAAATTAGGTTAGATTCACTCTGTGGACACTGCTTCAAAGCTCGTCTTTGTTCAATACCAGAAATTAAGTATCTGGTCTCAAGCAAAACCAATTCACACGCCCTAAAATCTAAATGGAGTTACATGGATCCAGGATGTGGAGTTCCACCTACTTTTGTTATAACATATCACCGTCATTTCACATCGGATATACATTGTGTTGTGGATAAAGCCCATCAAGAAAACATCACAAACCAATTAGGAAAAAAAGTGAATTTTATTCATTGTATATAATTATCGGGACATAACGTGTCCACTTTGGGAACATGAAGGACACAAAACATGTAATAAATCTCCTGGCCGCATTTCAGAATTAAGGAAATCTATACTCAATGCAAACAGAATCTACATAGTCCGAAAAGGACAGTGGAATGAAAATCTAAAAATTGGAAAAGAAAAAATGGTGTGTCATGCGTCAGTCAAGTAAAAAGTATATACAAACTTTTGTAAAAAAAAACTGTGATGTGGCCCTGACGCTAGATGTTCCACATACAGTATACTATGGGACTTCACAGGATATGAGTGCCCCGATATTATACATCAGCCAAACCAGATGAATTTGCCAAAACATCAGGTCATCTTTAGTCTGTTCTCTAAGGATAGTGTGTAAAAATGCTCTATAATAGTAGAAAGTAGTGCCATGTACATAAAATAATGTTCAGGTGACTCTGCGCGAGCCTTCAATACTGTGTATTTGCCATGGCTGGTCTAGCAGGCCTTCACAATTCTCATATTGTTGGCCCATCTTTAGTAATGCCCTAAAGTATTGCTTGTGATCAATTCTGCAGGTACAGGATTTTGGGCCTCCTCAGTTCTCCGCCAGATCAATTGAAGGATATTCAGTTTATTGCTATCTGGATTCTAGACCTGAAAAAGTGCTGGGACTTTGTGTACATCACTATACTGCAGAGCGGAGGAGATGGGACGCAGCCAGGACGGTCATGGACTCTTCACACCTGAGGAATTAGACAAGATAAATATCAGGAGACAACACTAAATATACTCTGCACCATCCACAGATATTCAGTGATCCCTCACCTCCAGTGGTCAGAACCAGACACTGTAGAATATCAGAGAGAGACACGATGCCTTTGGCTACATCATTGTCATCCACCACCACCAGCCTGTGCACCTAAGAAGATAAGCAACAATCATTAGGAGATGGGGACGTGTGACGCCCATTTCCACGCACTCTCTGGAGTAGCATTTCAGTGCATGATCAATATTAAGATAAGATTTTCATTCAGCATTTAATAAAGGATTTATGAATACTTAAAATAACCCCCTAAACTAAATATATTTTCACAAACTGTCATTAGAGAGCATTGCCTCTATCCCTTCATTGTCCCTGTACATGCCTGTAAACCTAAGCAATGAGGTCCTAAAGCTGTATGCAAATGACCTGTGAAATGTCCAATGAGTCATTAGCATATTCAAGCTGTCCTCCTTATTCATGAGTGGGAGGCACAGCCCCACCCCCAGTGCTTGACTGACAGCCTGTATAATGATGTGGGGCTGTATAATGATGTGCTTCCTGGTGCTGGTGGCCACACCCCCTGCAGCCTGTGTGTGTATAGGAGAGATACAACAGCTCCAGGCTGCAGCCATGTTATAGCAGAACATGTCAGGTACTTGTGTAGCTGATGTCTGTGTCTTTGTGTATTAGGAGGATGCAGCATGTCAGCAGATGCAGCACACACATTAGCAATGCTTTACTATACATTACACACAGACATGAGCAGGGGGAGGAGAGGAACGGGGAGTGAACAGGGGTGACATCACTGCCTCTGACCATGTGACTAGCCTCATTTACATAAATAAGAATAGATGATTTTATAATGTTTAATGTATGAAATAACTAGATAAAGGCTGGGATGGGATCCTTGTGAGCTGCTCCAACAGGTAGTAGTGACAGGACAAGTGACACAGACCTGATGACAGGTGTCCTTTAACGGGATCCTGTCAGTAGAATTTAACCTATTAACCCTTAAAGGACAGAGCATTTTTTTCGATTTAGCGTTTGTTTTTTACTCCCCTCAATCCTAAAGCAATAACTTTTTTATTTTTACGTTTACAGAGATGTGTTATGGCTTGTTATCTGCGGGACAGATTGTACTTTTTAGTGACACCACTTAATATTCCATGCAATGTGCTGGAAAACTGGAAAAAAAAAATCCACGATCTCTGAACCGAGTGGTTTTGCTGAATTTTTTTTTTATAAAATTATGATAATGAGGCTCTCTTTTCTTACCCAAATTATGCACTGCTCCAGCCTTGTTCTGCCCAGCATAAGCAGAGAATACCTCATCACTGTCTTGTCCCTGACAGGCAGAAGTAATCAATTGCTGCACCAACCCTTAGCTGTTGTGTAGGAGTCATCTAGCTCAGATTGATTAGTCCTGTCTGGACAGTTCAGGCAGCTCTTTTATGTACAAAGGTCAGTCTTCACCCAGCTTTCCTAATGTCCTGAATTTTATAATCATTTTTGAGCAAAACCACTAGGTTCAGGGATTAAAGGACATGTACCACCAGAATTAAGGATGGTAAACCAAGCAACACTGACATGCTGTTGTGCTCCCTCCTGGCAGGATCTGCTCTTCTTTAAGATTCTTATTCCCTGTTTTGTTTTTTACAAAAAAAGCTTTCAAAATTATGCAAATGAGTCTGAGAAGCTCCAAATTTGCAAATCTTTAAAGCTTTATAATTCGTTATTTCTTAAAAACAAGGGCATAAGAAGCTAAAAGAAGAGCAGATCCTGCCAGAAGGGGCGCACACCAGCATGTCAGTGTTCTTGGTTTACTCTCCTTCATGGTAGTTTTCCTTTAAACAAGATATGTTTCTGCATCACTGTTGCTACAGAATTCTCAAGGTATGTTTGGTTCACAATACATAAAAACAAATGGTAAATTTCATTTAAGTTTAAATCTACCATCAAATCTACTCATAGATCCAGGCACCGTGACTGTGGTAATCTTCTTATATTTATTATCCATGGCCTCCTATCTTCTAAAAATCAACTTGTAAAATTATGCTAATGAGCCTGAGGAGCTACCCTAACCCCTTATGTGATCTGGATTTACAGGCTGTTACATTGCACGCCCCCCCCCCCCCCCCCCCCCCCATTGCTTCCTCAGCAGTTGTACAGTGAGCACTTGAGGGAGCAGCGGGATGAGAAATCGCAAGAGCCTCTAAAGCCAGATCACCGAGGGGCTAGAGTATGCTCATTACCATAATTTTAAAAGTCGATTTTCAAACAGGAAGGAGGCCATGTATAACAAATATGAGAAGAATGCCACAGCCTCTGTGCCTGGATCTACGAGGAATTGTTCCTTATATCATGTATATCATTCATGTAACTGCAATAGCCAATCATTTGTCTCATGTACAATACATGACTTCCAGGGCCAGTGATTGGCTGCGGCCATCACATAAATGATGAAAGTCACCAACGCCGCAGGCTCTAGATGCACATGAACTAGGGCACTAGCGGACACAACTTCACTTACATTGAATACTTTCATTGGGGCAGATTTATAAAAAGTGCAGAGTTAGACTAGAGAGCCTTATTCTGCACCAGATTCATGTAAGTGTCTGGTGCTGGATGATAAATCTGGTGTAGTATAAGACTGTCTAGTCCTACTCTGCACCTCCTATTAGTTGGCTTACTTTATGACACAGTTCTGTCGGATTATCAGTATTTGTGGCACTTTTTTGATGCGATGCCATGACCCCTTTTCAAGGTTGCGCCCCTTTTGTGGAGCTAGTTGCAGGAGAGCCAGAAAACTGTCTAAAACCTTTATAAATGTGGTGCAGACAGTTTTTTTGTGAAAACTACAACAGAATTCTGTCTCCCCCATTGTTGTCCTGAAAACATTCCCTTACATCACACATTACCTCTGCTTCCACAAGGCGGTTTATAATAGTTTCAAGAGTTTCGTGCGGGTAACACTTAAGTACACCCTCAAAGTAATGAGAACGATGTCCAAGAGCCTTCGTCACAGTGATATCCAGATTGTTGTAGGTTTTCTCAGCTGCTAAATTCTAGAAAGTGATAAAAGTAAACCTTATAACATATGAATGGGTACAAGGATTAAACATCTGTAAAAACTGAAAAGTACTCACTATGACATCAAATTTGGAATAGATATCCACTACCCGACCTGCCAAGACACAATCATGACATCAAGGAACTTAGTAAAACGCCATGAGATGACTCTATAAGGATTCCATTTTGGAAAATTATATACAGGAGGTTCCTGACTTACAGACGACCCCTAGTTACAAACGTACTTCTGGATGTTGGTAATTTACTGTATTTTAGCCCTAAGCTACAAGATAAAGGTGTCTGAAAGTATCGTATATACTCGAGTATAAGCCGAGTTTTTCAGCACAAAAAATATGGTGGAAACCCTAACTCGGCTTTTACTAAAAAAATTAACACTGTACTCACCTTTTCGTCGACCCCCGCTGGACCTCTTCTTGCTTGAGGTGCTCCAGCTCCTCTCCATGTCCCTGTGCGATGCTGGCAGCCGGCGGCACCCAAACAATAACGTCTGCAAGCAGCTGACATCATAGTGTGTGTGCCGGTCATTTGTGAGGACCCAAAAACGGAGTAGGAGCACCTGAAGCAAGAAGAGGACCTGCAGGGGGCATCGGAAAGGTGAGAAAGATATTAGGATTTTTTTTATAGGCTTGGCATACTTTGGGTAGGGGCTGGCAGGCTATATGCTGCGACGCAGGGGCTGGCAGGCTATATGCTGCGGACGAAGGAGCTGGCAGGCTATATGCTGCGACGCAGGGGCTGGCAGGCTATATGCTGCGACGTAGGGGCTGGCAGGCTATATGCTGCGACGTAGGGGCTGGCTGTATACTGGGGGCAGGGGCTGGCTATATACTGAGGGCAGGGGCTGGCTATATACTGAGGAACAGGGGCCGGCAGGCTATATACTAGGGGAATCAGCTGACTTGCTGTATAATGGGGGCAGGGGCTGTATGGCTATATACTAGGGGACATGGTTTGGCTAGATATATACTGGAGATGGGAGGGGAGGGGGGAGTAGATAGCTATATACTGGGGGGCAGGGGGTTGGCCAGCTATATACTGGCTGGAGGCTGTGATTAGTGCATTTCCCACCCTAGGCTTTTACTCGAGTTTTCCCAGTTTTTTGTGTTAAATTTAAGCTTTATTGTTACTACTGATTCTTATGACAATCCAACAATTTTAAACTCCTATTGTCACAGAGACGAAAACATTTTTGTCAGGAGTTACAATTATAAAATATACAGTTCCGACTTACAGACAAATTCAACTTAGGAACAAACCTACAGAATCTTGTATGTAACCCAGGAACTGCCCTTTTTTTTTTACTGGAAATTCTCTATTGAGCCTTTATACAAACAAGCAAATAATATAATTTGTTGCAGTAAATATACCAGGCAGCACCTCCATGTTTTATAGGTACAACTAACAACATAGTTTTCCCACAAGCGCCTGGTGTTTAGCAGTGGTTGAAACATCTCATTTGTGCGGACAGCAAAACACACAGCACAGCTGTCAGCTCTAGCCCAACTCCCTCATAAATATTCTACATGTTGTCATATTCACCTATGCTGTCCATTTATGGGTGAGGGCTATAGGTGAGACCCGCACTTTTCTCCGAGAATAGGGGTTCACTCACCGCTTCCCGAACTAACGGAGAGTTTGCTGGACACGTGCGGCCACTCTCTTTTCATGTTAATGAGAGCAACAAATTTATATGTTTGCCAATTTTGGGTGGCCGTGGGAAAGAGGGCAACTCCAATTCTTAAGATGTCACTCATTTACTAATCAATTTTTACCAGCTACCTGCTTTACCAAGCAGGTGATCTTAAAGGTTGTAACTGTAAAATAGAAAAGACTGCATTTTGCTATTAAATTTCCATACATAAAATACATGTATTTACCAGAATCATCCACAATTGGCAAAGCAGAGACCCGACGCTGCACAAAAATACCCAAAGCAACATATACAGGAGTGTTGGGATGAACCTTTGCTATGTTATCGTAAGTGCCAATCTTTAATTCCCCCAATGTTTGGGTCACAAAACTCGGCTTTTCCATTTCAGACATCTGTGGAGAAAATCAGGCAGTAAGACACTAAAGACAACACAGAACTAAAGACGCAATAACTGATGAAGAACGGAGATGGACTTACAAACAGCTTGAGGAATTTAAGGATGCGTTTGTGTGTTAATATATACAATGTATTTCCAGAGTCTGGAGAAATGACTGGAAGACGATGAATACGGTTCTTTATCAAGGATGAGACTGCATCAAACAAGCTGATGGATAGAAGAATAATACATGTACAATGCAATATTTGTAACCTTAGTGCAGAACACAAACTGGCAGCGCACTGCTCCTCACCTGGCACTGGGCGATATGCTGACCAATGGCTTGAAGGAATCTTGCAAGTAAACTTCTGAAAATAGTTAAAAAAAATTTTTTAAAAGCTCAGTCATGTGCCTTTAGGATAAAAGACAGAATTTATCCACCCATGGTGCCCAGTGACCACACACCAATGACTCTCTCGTGCCTGGTTTATCACATGGCCATTGGTTGCTAAGAGTGGTTGGGACTTCGTGTATCGGCAGCCTCATACGATTACAACTCTATACTATCAGGGAACCTGTCAGGGGAAAGTGATCTTCTAAACCACTACCAGTACATTGAGAAGCATCTTCACACCTTCCAGATTATATTTCTATCATGGCCCAACGTGATGGCATCATCCAGAAAATAAACTTACTGGTAGTGGTTCATTAGGTCAATTTCTGCTCACAGGTATCCTTTAACCCTTTCCCTGCCAGGGACAGCCTCCTTGTTGGCAAAGGATGTATGAGATGCGTCCTGGATTCTAGGAGCCATAACTTAGACAATTATAGGTCCGATTTTTAAATACATTTATTTTTCCCCTGAGGAAGCCCGCTTGACGGGCGATACGCGTGGGGCATCTGTGACCCCCCGGTCTCTCCAGCCTGGCACCCCTCATTTGGTAATGTGACTCATTATTTTGCACTAAGCACTTTATATTTATGCTAACACCTTTGTACTATCTCTTGTCACACTATTCATATACTCTATATTGGGGCTGTATACCGGGGGCTCAATTGTTTTTCCCTTGTTCTGGGAATTTTAATTGTTTTTAAGATCATGTTTTGACTTCATTTCAATAAAGTTTACTCTTTCAGCATAGCATCTGTCTTTCCATCTGTTTAATTCTTGATTTTTAAATACATAAATCACACCAGACCCCAGTAATTTTTACAATATTTTTCAATCCCTGGCACTTAGAAACAGAATCATAGATTCATATGAAAGAGGAGATTCGCCTCTTTCAGTGTAAACAAATTATTGTTATTAGTTATAGCCCTCTGAAGTGTGCTCCTCCTTCCAGCTTCTTGGCCGGCAGAAGGAGGGTGCACAGAGAAGCTTCTCACAGCTGACATAAATATGGACTTTATCTGTAGTTTTGCAAAGCAATAATATGAACTAATGTTCACGTTTTTCCCCCTATCCTACACAAAACAATCAAAGAGCACACTTGATCTCTGATTTTCATATGCGGAGCAATTGTCAACATTTAATCGTATTGTGGCTACATATTATAACCGCGATCCAGAACTTGTCCAAAAGGTTGAACAAAAAACACACAGCTTTTATAAAGTATTTCACAGCACCAGTGCATTTTTTATACCTATGTTATGGTGTTCTAACACAAATTCGAATGAACTGTGGAAGGTTCCGGTACTGTGCTGCTAATAAAAGGTCTCACATATGATACCCACCTAAAAGTGACCTCTGTTATCTCATAAGCTTGGTTTATGGATATATATTTATATATATATATATATTTTTTTTATTTGGATAAAATGTTGTGTAAGGGATTATATAACAATATATCGGAGTGAACCTCAGTGCTATTTTTTTTTTCAAAAACGGTTTGTCACGCCCCGTGGAATTAACATTTCCTATGCTGCATATTTAGGTGAATATACACATGTGAGGTATGCTTTATCTACTCACATATTACAGTTTTTATATAAGTATTCTGGATTTGTACACATTCTAGTGGAAATTTAGAATTTTGATGTAATTTTTGCATTTTATCACAGTTTGCTGAAAAGTTGCATGAAAGCGGTTGTGTGTATTAGTTAAAAAGTTATTTTTGTATAGATGGTAGGCTTTGATTTCTGAAAAAAAAAATTTTTTACAGAATAGGAGCTTTCCACTTTGTGTGTTACTGATATTAAAACACATTTGGGGATTGGAAAATATTGCATTGCTTTTGTTTTAGCATTTTTGAGAGTGTTAACTGCTGTTGATGTTGGGTGGGGTAATTTCGGTTTTATTTGCAAATGTCAAAACTGTAAAAATGGCTCTGGCCAATAATACAACAAAATTTCCAAAAAAGCCTGGCAGGGGAAGGATTAATGTATGTGAAATGCATCTGCAATTGCTCATGCTTTTTGAATTTTAGTTTATTGGTTATTAATACACTAATGAACTTCGCTGGTCGAAAGATTTCATGCGGTGTACCGTATGTATCTTTATACTGCAGCTGTTAGTTTCTTTTCTGCGAGTTTTAGACTCCAAATTTGTCCCATTTTTGTGCCTAAAAAGTTGCAAAACAGAGCATGCGGAACCCAGACTTACTTTCGCAGCTAATATCGCAGCAAAAGTTGCTCACCGAAACAAAAAGTCATAAAAGTGAGACTAAACAGGCAAATTATTACAAAAAAACTTGAGATACATTGCAATAAGCAATGATTAACTTCAGGAAACTTGAAAAAGTAGCAGTCGAAAAACTATGATACATGTGCACCGTTACCTTAAGTTATAATCTTTTGCCAAATATTAACCAAAGAGCCAACACTCACCTCTCCAGGTCTCTATCTTATGCTCCTCCAGCTCATATATCTGCACCTGATAACACAGAACAAAGTCATAGTTTAACCACTCATCAATACTACATTCTATAACAAGTCACTCCCAAGTCAGACTATGGACAGTAATCTCTCTGAACGATATCCGCTGTATACAGAGCCAGACGGGTGTCACACTGGTAAATGTACAATCACACAGCCATTTTATGCTCTGTATTTAAGTAAAAAAAAGAACAGCTCTAAACTAATTATTTGTCTTCATTATAGTTTCTTTCTGAAGATTTTCCTCCTGGATGTGGTGTAAGAATACTGACCACAATACTGTTCTGTGAATACAGCTTTAGGGCTCATTCACATGGCCGTATAGGGGGCGTATGTCGGCAATGGGCGCACGGCACTGTACAGGAGCGGTACGGTGCCGCATGTACCGTTACGTACCTGTGAAAAGATAGGTCCCATCTTTTCTCGGCATACGCACCGTGCGCCATATATCCCTATGGAGCGGGGCGGGGGTTAGTGCTCATCCCCTCCTCCTCCTCTCCTGGGCGCCGACATGTGTGTCTGAATGTAGCCTTAAGGTGGACATATGCCAAGGAAATGAGCAAGAAGAGTGAAGGTCCAAGGAGATGTCACTATGCTTGCACATGTGATGGCTGAGCAACAAATAGGTGTAATTTTAATATTGCCTGGGTTTTCTAGTACGCCTTGAAAATCCCTCTAACATTGATATTGCTTTGCTGTAAATGCAAAACCTTGGTATCAAAAGTTGTGACATATAGAATAAGCTAAAATAAAGGTGCATTGTGACATCCAGCAGTCTAGATGAGAGACAGATAAGATAGATAGTGGGTAGATAATGTGGTCCCTAAAAAACACAGCCAGAGCTATGAGAAAGTAAGTCCTCCCTCTAAGTCAACAGTAACTGATAGTAAATGGAAGGTCTTCCTTTTGTATCACTATTCAGCTCTGCTCCTATAATGGAAAATAAAAAATGTTTTATTGCCGACAGTGTAAACTTAGCCTAGACCACATAGGAAATGGCTCTACAGAGTAAATGAAAGGGTAGAGTAAGCGGAGAAAGACACAGAAAGGAAACGGTAGATGTGTCAGCAAGGAGGATGATGAGGATAAGATTGCTGGAAGAGGACGGGTCAGTCTATTTTTAGCAAATGTTGGGGATTTCTCCTTTTGATAACAATTCTGGGTCATCTCCTCTAATATCTATAAATGTAATATCCCTTGTAACAGGCGACAGAGGACACGCCAATCAAGAAAGACAGATTTAATTTATACATTTATAGTAGGAATAACAGAGGAACAAATCTGTGTTATGGAAATAGGTGACCCAAAATCAATAAATTAATTGCTCAACTGACAAGTGTGAAAGGCTGACAAGCCCTCCTCAAACAGAAGGAGCCCACCGAAATGACTGACAGTGTGGAGAGACACTGGAATGACAACTTACCATGGAAGATTTGTAGTAACGGTGAAGAATATTAATAAAGTCTGTGATGGTAAGCATACCTTTATTGAAAAAGCAATAAAATACAATCAAGACATGCTTTCCCCAATGCAAGGGATTATTATAGTAGTCTGGTGACATACCCACAAAGCTCTGCTTCTTGCTGTCCCACAAGGGGGCTGCTCTCACACCATTACTGACCAGTGCAAAGAAGGCCTTCTTTACCTGCAAGACATAAGGCAACTTACAGCACAAAGTACCAACCCCCAGGACCTGCAAGACAGGACACATCTGCTCACCTGCAAAGAGGTATCAAAGACCACCAGCTTCGAACTGATGGGGATAAGATCATAGCATTTGTGGTTCTTCATAAACCGGGTGTACACTTCACTGTCCAACTCTAAGGATTAACAAAAAAGAGGTATTTAACCCCAAAATTTCCCTCTAATATCACTGGCTGAACAAGACACCAAACTTCCTTACCTTCAGAAGGGGAGACACATTTTCCTTCATCGCTGTTTTGCATTACAACACAACCCTGAAATATAAAAAGATCACTATGAAAGATCATCTGCAGGTTTCCTCCAAAACTACATGACCCAGGGAGGGGCAGTTTCTTATAGATATATTCTCTAGGAGAAGACTAACAATTAGAAAGCCCAGGGTGAACCTTATAGGGATTGGCAAAATGAGATGCTGCTCATGATTAAACAGTAGGGGAGGAATGGTATTAGCATCAAGAGGCTACAGCCGGCGCTCTACAACTTCCTTTAGGGCGGGATCTTTGGTGGGCGGAGCTAATGAGGCCACACCCTCCCTCTTCACCCAGGACTACACTGCTGAGAGGCTGAGGCCTATAGTTCCCGGGACTCCTGTAGCAGGGGCTGAGCTAAGCAGTTACATCAGGGACATATGTGTGAGAAGCTTAGAGAGCTGTGGCCCATAGTCTCTTCAACGGGGAAGCTGCTCGGTGCATCAAGGACCAGAGATGAACGGACCCGAAGTGTAGGTTGTAAATACAGCCATTCTGGCAGTATGTCCGTTTCGGGAGGACATGCCGCAGATTTGTCGGCTGCACATCCATGATGCGAATCTCCCGTTCCACCACATCCCAAAGATGCTCTATTGGATTGAGATCTGGTGACTGTGGAGGCCATTTGAGTACAGTGACCTCATTGTCATGTTCAAGAAACCAGTCTGAGATGATTCCAGCTTTATGACATGGCGCATTATCCTGCTGAAAGTAGCCATCAGATGTTGGGTACATTGTGGTCATAAAGGGATGGACATGGTCAGCAACAATACTCAGGTAGGCTGTGGCGTTGCAACGATGCTCAATTGGTACCAAGGGGCCCAAAGAGTGTCAAGAAAATATTCCCCACACCATGACACCACCACCACCAGCCTGAACTGTTGATACAAGGCAGGATGGATCCATGCTTTCATGTTGTTGATGCCAAATTCTGACCCTACCATCCGAATGTCGCAGCAGAAATCGAGACTCATCAGACCAGGCAACGTTTTTCCAATCTTCTACTGTCCAATTTCGATGAGCTTGTGCAAATTGTAGCCTCAGTTTCCTGATCCTAGCTGAAAGGAGTGGCACCCGATGTGGTCTTCTGCCTCAAAGTTCGACGTACTGTGCGTTCAGAGATGCTCTTCTGCCTACCTTGGTTGTAACGGGTGGCGATTTGAGTCACTGTTGCCTTTCAGCTCGAACAAGTCTGCCCATTCTCCTCTGACCTCTGGCATCAACAAGGCATTTCCGCCCACAGAACTGCCGCTCACTGGATGTTTTTTCTTTTTCGGACCATTCTCCTAGAGATGGTTGTGCGTGAAAAACCCAGTAGATCAGCAGTTTCTGAAATACTCAGACCAGCCCTTCTGGCACCAACAACCATGCCACGTTCAAAGGCACTCAAATCACCTTTCTTCCCCATACTGATGCTCGGTTTGAACTGTAGGAGATTGTCTTGACCATGTCTACATGCCTAAATGCACTGAGTTGCCGCCATGTGATTGGCTGATTAGAAATTAAGTCTTAACGAGCAGTTGGACAGGTGTACCTAATAAAGTGGTCGGTGAGTGTATGTTATTAATAGGTTTTAGGGGGAAAACCCCCATAATTGCTACAGATTCTTAATGTAAAATGCTATGGTAAAATTGTGCCCCCAATGCAGGTTATGTAAGGCCCCATGTACTCAGCAAAGATCAGCTGGCGCCGCTGCTTGCAGCGTATATGACTTTGGGGTGCGAGTACCTCCGGGTCCAGGGTATTGCTGCAATTTATAGTACAATACACAAGATTGGGGTTTCATTGCTCATATTAGTGTTAAATCTGAGAATCCCACCTCATCACACCCCTTCCCATGTCCTAGTAGGTTTTGGTCTAATAATTTAACTAATAATTTAAGGTCGGGCTATTTAAAAATAATAAACTTGCATTTACCTCCTCCAGCGCCGCTGATGTCCCACGCTGTGGTCTGTCTGATCCGTGCCCCTGTTTATTTACAAGGGCAAAGAAGCTGGGCACAGGGATAATCCAGACGGCGATGTGACAGGCTCCTCCCATCCGTCCCTATCTCTCCGCATTGTAAGCGCTGGATGGTGTCGGATGGGAGCTTCTGGCCGGCGCACAGATCAGACGGACCGAGGGACATCAGCGGTGCCAGAGGAGGCAAATACATATTACCCAGTATTTTTCTGACTATAAGACGCACTGGACCATAAGACGCATCAAGGTTTTAGAGGAAGAAAAATAAGAAAAAATGTTTTTTTTCCCCAAATAGTATGCTAAATATTTAATAAAGTAACAGTAAAGTAACTGGGCGGTGCAGTGCAGCCATTGCTGTTTGGAGAGGGGCAGGGGCGAGCAGCGCTCACCCCCTCCTCCTCTCCCGGACACCGCTGTCTATCTTTAGATAGAATTATACGGACACTTAGTCATTGGGTCTCAAGAGTTGCCATGGCTGTATAGGTATAAGTATAGGTGAGAAATGCTCACAAGAGCTTACAATCTATGAGGAGGAGGGGGACAGAGGAGATGTCAGTGCTTGTACAATGGTCACAAGAGCTTACAATCTATGAGGAGAGGGGCACAGGAGGGGACAGTGCTTGTACAATGGTCACAAGAGCTTACAATCTATGAGGAGGAGAGGACACAGGAGGGGACAGTGCTTGTACAATGGTCGCCAGAGCTTACACTCTATGAGGAGGAGACACAGGAGGTGACAGTCCTTGTACAATGGCCACAAGAGCTTGGTCTGTGGGGTAAGGTACCTTTACAAGACAGCAGCCACTACATACCAGGCAACAAGTGGTTAAGAGTGTGAGAGCAGAGACCTGGGGGAAGGGAGCACTAATCACTTATCTGATTCTGTTGGGAGAGAAGTTACAGGTCAGACACTGCACACAGCTCTGTACAGGCAGCCTTCATCTTCTCTCTGAGCCTCCTGGGCTACTTACAAGCCGAGCAATGGCTTTCTCCTCCCCCCTCTCTCTCCACTGCTGCTGCGCTCCTGCTCTGCCACAAAGCTTTGTATCGGTGCCCTGAGGCCGGCAGAGCGCAGCGGGCTGCCTTCCTCCATACCCTCCAGCAGCTACATCCGGACTATAAGACACACCACTGTTCTTTCCCCATTTTCTGGGGAAAAAAAGTGCGTCTTATAGTCCAAAAAAATACGATATGTTTAAATAGCCCGCCCCAGCCTGGCCCTAAATTATTAGTAAACTTGGATAACCCCTTTAAGAAATTTCTCACTGCCCAAATTATAGGATCGACAGAAATCCCATGCTGAAGAATACACACCCGAAAGTAGATTTTCCTGGTGAGAGAACTCAAATTGCATTATGGGGGGTGGATGCACCTGAAGAGAACCTGTCACCAGAGTTTACCTCATTAAGCTACTATTCCCCTCAGATAGAGGATGAAATGACCTTTCTAGCATTGCCTCTATTATGTGATCTGTCACCGTTGATTATTTCAGTAACTATTGTCACTAACCCTGCATCCACAATTGTAACCCGAGAGGGGAAACTGCACAGATCTGTCATTACACAATGGTCATAACCAGCTATGAAGAACAAGTTGTCTATCAAAGGTATAATACAGGGGAGAGGAGAGCTAGTCCCCCTGTATCGATGTTATATAGATGGTATAATACAGGGGAGAGGAGAGCTAGTCCCCCTGTATAGAGGTATAATACAGGGAGAGGAGAGCTAGTCCCCTGTATAGATGTATACCATGCAGGCTCTCCTCTCCCTGTATTATATATCTATACCTCCTGGTGGTCGCAAGCTTTGCCTGACGCCTATTGAAATATGCTGCCGCCCATTGACAACTGAAAGCCGCATCACGCCGCCTCCTTAGATGAAAGCCGCAGAGACTAGCGGCAGTGAGGATCAGTCTATGAAAGTAATGTGCACGAGGTCGTATCCCGGAGCCGCCCCTGCCCTCTATCATTAGGTCTAACGTTCAGCTGCAGTCAAGCTCTTACCGAATCCATTGCGGCCTCTTCATCAGACAGGAAACGACTTCCGCCCCGGTCTAAGTACACTTCCGCCAGGAGTATACGTCACATCCTGAGGGAAGTCAAGTGCCGCCCAGGCCGCCATCTTTGGTGGGGCACCATTAACCACTTAATAAAACATAGCAAGTACACGCAGAAGTACAGGATTGTCACAAAAGATCTCTACCACCTCCAAGTATTTAAAATGCATTTTATTTGTCCTTTAAAAACAAACCAAAAGAAGCAATTAAGCTTTTCTTACTTGCCTCTTTCACATAAATTATATACATTTCAAAATTATATTCAATACAAAACATGCCACGTACAAGTTTTTATTTTCTTTTGTTTTTTAAAAAAAGGAATAATTTTATGTTTTCTACGAAGGACTAGTCTTCTGTACAGAATCCTCACCGCACAAATTACAGCTCCCTATGGAATCTCGTCACAAAAGAAAGGAAATGGCAAAAGTAAAACCGGAAAAGAAAATTTGATGACCAAATAAAAACCAAAAACACAGCAAATTAAAGTGTTTATACAAGCAGGGAAGATTTGGGGGGGAGGGGATCAAGTATTTCAAGCATGGGTTTGGATTATAGTTTATATAGTTATATAAAAAAAATTAAAAACTGTATAGGGTTTACCTAAAAGCTACATTACAATATTTTGTTTCTAGAATAATCTAACAGGGTCTGACATGGATGCTCCGTCAGCTTCCAATGAAAAGGGTGATGCTCTACCCAAAATGCATAAAAGTTTGGAGGAAAAAAAAAATGAAAAAAATGAGCGGATACATTAAATTTCAAATTTTCAGGCATTTTCATAGTGTCCAGTGGTTTCTCAATAATACGGTGTCCGACTATGCACAACATTTAATTTTTTATGTATTTTTTCTTCTTCTATGGTATATTTACATTTCTCTTTATTTTGTACAATTTTGCAGCTTTTAAACAGTTGTGGAAGCAGCTTTGTGTTAAAAAGCAACAGCACTTAATTTCTATCATATTCACACTAGCTTTGATTTTAAATGCCCTTGGATGCTGATCGCCATTGATTCCTTTTTTTTTTTGTGTTTTTTTCTCTGTGCGCTCTGAACGTAAAAATCGCTCTATCTGCTGTGGTACAGCCACAGGAGGTCGGCAGGGTAGAAGTGGGTATAGGATTACGCTCCGCTCAAGTGCAGGAGGCAGTAACAGGTCAGAAACAAATCTAGTCTGGAAGCCAGAGGATTGTGACCTACTCCGTTAAGAAGCTCAGATGTTTACCATAATTGAATAGGATTATTGATCACAAAGCATGTAGCATATTGCCATGATCTAGGACACCATACCAGTCATAGAAAATGACCCTGTACTTCCCTCACAAGGCTGTAATACATAAATATAATTACATGTACAAATAAATAACACCCCTTCACCTAATCCCACCCCAAGTACTGTGCTAAAAAGAAAAAAAAAAAAAAGTCAGGATATGAATTACATATTGGAGAGAAGAACAGCAGCTTCAGAATAATGCAGGTGAAGAAAATGTAAAATCATGTTCGGGAAAGACACAGCAGTGCATTTCTAAAACCAGAATTGAGAAAGCCCATTTCATCGGAACATACTAACATCCTATTTTTTTTTTTTTACCTTTTTTTTTCCTCTGGTGAGTCTTTACAGAAAATACTGTGTTTACTGGGGATCATGAAGCGCACAGATTCTTGAAAGAATAAAAACCAAGGTAAACATACAGTCACATACATACATCATCTGCCTTAAAAGCAGTTTACTCTACCCCATCACAAGTTCGGTGTTTCTACTACACTTCCAATTCCATGTACTGTATAGAGAAGGGCGAGGTTTCAGGCACAGAATAGGGGAGGAAATAGATTGCTTAGACCACAAGCCGGCAGTTAGCAGAAAACACAATCCTGCTCCTACCTGCTCAGAGCCCGATTTCATGGCTAAGAAGCAAGTCACGAAGCTTCAGATGGGGCAAGAAAAAAAAAAAAAGGGGGGGGGGGGGGTTAAAAAATGACCGACGGGGATGGGTGGTTTATGTTTCCATTACAGTCCCATCAGGAGAGCTGTGTCCATGTTTATGAGGTGCTATCTATTTTAGATTGCCGTGGGAGTGTCACATATACACATTAGTATCCAACAGGCAGATGAGGTAGGTGCTGGCCAGGTGCCTCTGGGATTGGGTTGCTGTGACAGGTAACAGTCGAGGGACTGTCTCTTGCGCTCAACGAAAGCATCTCCTGTGCTCATTTTTCTGCAGTCTTGTGTGCTCTCTTTTGCGCTCGGAGGGTCCTGTAGATTTAGGATTGTCAAACTGCTTTGTTAACTAACGACTATTTTTTCTCTTTTAATGCATTCTCATTTTTGAGAAGATAGCGCAAAATATTTCTTTATTTAGGTAAAAACGAAACGGGGAAAAAATAACTTCCTTCCCAGTTGGAGAATTTGATACATGGAGGAAGAAAGCAGTGCTACACAAAACATTTGCCCAGCTAGAGTTAAAGGGAATGTTGTCTGCAGAAGGGCTTTCTCTTGCAGTTTCTTCCATCCACTACAGTAAAAGCCTTCAGACCATCACCACACCTTCCATTTCATGACGCATTAAGCTTTAGAAGAACATGATGATGTGATGGTAGAGACGCACATTGGTATTTATGCGTAGCTCCTAGGCTTTCTGTAGAAAGGGCACATTATTGACGGTGACCGGAGGCGGCTGAAGTTCACCATGTTCAATTCATCCATTTGCGGCAGTTCCAGGCTCCGCAGTGACAGGGAATCTTGTGCTGATCATCTTCAAAGTCAAACTGGTAGTCATAGGTGAGCTAGAAACAAGGAAGACAAAGTTTGCAAAGTCTTTGAAGTTTAATTCACATTTAACGCCAAGAAAGAGAATAAAGTCAATGCGGCTGGTAAACTATAGCCTTCAGTTTATCATCAGTTACGGTATTCAGAATCTCGCCATAACCGTGATATATACCCATAATCAAAAAGGCTTTTTGGCTCTTAAAATCCTTATTTTACACTATGTAGATTCCAGAGTTCAAACCCCATCTGAGACGCATTATAAAATTTGTCTTTTACAGGTGATGACAGGAAAGACTCTACAAGGTATGCGCAGAAAGATGCGCCAAAGTTTCTTAGGATTTTCTATACAGTAGAACAAATCAATATAAAAGTTAGTGGTCACTTATTTTTTAGTAGAAGACCTAGACAAGCTCTAAAGTTAAATTAAAAGGCTTCATTTGTCTTGTAACTGAGGAGAATGTCTCGGCTGCATTAGATATAAAATAAGTAAATTACAGGAATAAAATAGTAAACTTAAAATTCCCCTCTCATTATGACCTAATGAGGTACACAATGTATTTTTTTCCCTTTCATTTATTAGCAAGGGGAAGCCGTGTAAACACCTACCTCTTCTCCTTTTGGTATCCTACGGCTTGAGATGATGATGATTTTGTCTTCTTTGTCAAACGTGACTACCTCAGCAACACAGTTTGGGGCACATGAATGGTTAATGTACCTGCAATACCAGACAAAATGTTGAACGTCAGCTGCTGTTATTTGGAAAAGAAACAAGAAATTTGACAACCCAGACAACTTCAGCACTACAGAAATGCCCGAAGCAAACTCCAGAAATGGGTCAGCAGTAGGCCATTGTATTACAAAAGGTAAAAACGTCACAATAAAATCAGATTTTTTTTACGCAGCGTGTAGATGTGATTTTATTAAATTCCATCCACTTTGCTATGACTGTTAATCACAGCAGGTAGTCAGTTTGAGGGGTGGCTTACAAGTTACCATCTCACCTGTGGTGAAGAAAATTCTCCAAGTGAAAATATAGACAACAGTTTTGAAGTTCTTCTTTAGCCTACAACACACACTCTTACCTAGCAGGGCCACCAGTCAAAGTAGCATCGATGACATGCTCATTATTAATTCGGAACATGTAAATTCCACGGTTCTGTGAAGACAACAAGTGTGTTACGAGAATGGAGGAAAAAAAAAGGTGTGGTTTTTTTTTTTTTTTTAAAGTTTGTAGATGCAAAGACATTTCCTGATCTTACACACCTGCTCTTCATAGATTTTCTCACGACGATTTGCAACTTCATTTCTTATGATGGTGCCGATGTATTCTATCACCATGGTGTGCTTCTCCAGATCTTTGGCAGCATAAAGCCCTAGTCCTTGAATTCGAGAACGAGCCAGATATACATTGCTTTTCCATTCTGTCTTCAGCCTGCGGTACTGGGATGACTTTGAGTGCACAAACTGCTTACTATAAGGTGTATTCGTCTCCCCTGTAAAGGTGCTCTGATAGGCTTTGGACATACTAGTGCTATTAAGAGTGTGAGGCCTGCAAGAAAAAAAAAAAAGCTACTAAAATATACATAAAACAAGTAGAAAAAATAAAGTTAGAGCGGCCTGTATGCTAAACTAATGGAAACTGACCCTTGTGCAGGTCAGATTTCATGGACTGAGCACTGGAGTCGTTGCATCAAAGAGAAACATGATGCAAGGAGTCCCTGCCTTCCAAACTGCAGCACTGACACCTGCTGTTAACTGCACAAATTGAAAACTGCTGTCACGTGTACAAATGCCAATTTTATTTTGTATTCTTATTCCGATACTTACCGTTTATAGTGGGTCATGATCTTGGGCTCAGACCTGGCACAGCCAGTTGGGTTGATCATGAGCGGCAGCTCCATTAAAGGATGTCGACCATAACGGAAGAGATAGTTCTGACAATTCTCTACTCCAGGTAACTGCAATTAGGACACATAACGATTGGTTAGATTTACCTAAATAATCAACTTCGATATTTCCATTCCACAGCTAGAGAGAACACCTGGTGATTGCTTTACAATGAAGACTTTGAAGTATCATTTTTGTAGTATAACAACAACACTATGATATCTATAGAGCTACAGTATAAAAATTATATTTTACATTTCCTGGAATGACTTACAGATTCGGCGATGCGCAGCACCGCATGCAATGTCAGTCCAAACATCTCTTCTCCCTTCAGATACTCTGGGAACAGGCGAAGCATTCCAGTTTCCCTCCTCATGCGAGCAACAGGCTCTGCAATACGATTCCAAAGTGCTGGGGGTGGATAGAGAACAGAATTGTTATAATAACTGTAGCAGCTAAGAACAAGAGAATGATTACTTATAAATAGATGAAGAATATGCTTACATATACTAAGGCTACATTCGCACAACAGTTCGTGGGACGTATATACGGCCGCTGTATATACATCCCCCATAGGCCGGCAATGGGTGCACGGAGCGGAAAGGTGCAGCAAATGTCCCATCTGCCCCTGTATTACGGCGCCGTGCACCATTTATCTCTATGGAGAGGGGCTAGGCGAGCAGTGCTCACCCCCTCCTCGGCAAGGCGGGCACACGTTTCCATGAATGTAGCTTAGGTCTTGAGAAATTGGAAGAAACTTTATGAAAAGAAAGTCAACACAGGCAGTTAACCCCTTAAATTTTAGAATGGCTCTTAATGGGTAAGATAGCTGTAGGTCAACATCAGTGAAGCAAAATCAAACAAATTGAAGCCAAGCGTGCCTGATACTCAAAAGTACCCTTACTTGGCTATTGCTGGAGATAAATCACCGACAATATTGCATTATTTTGAAAACGTGTGTACTATTACAATGGGCCAAAGAGTGACAGCATGGACTGTAAAAGATGCCCAAAAGGTGAAAAACAACTGCAAAGTATAAAAACCATTTGCACAACTCTGCACCAAGCTAAAATGGGTTTGGATTGGTTGCAATGGGAATCCGTATCTGTACGCTGGACATGGTGGTCAGATCTAGAGAGGGGCACTAGAAGAGGTGCACACTCAGTAGCCTGCTTGGTGCAGAAGATAACTCCTGACTATTGCCGTCAGAAAGAAAACTCCAGGACTTTGAGTGAACTTAGACAAGACATTCTGCAGTCTGGATGTAAGCCTCTTTATACTGCCCCAGAAAAAGTATTTAGCGGAGTTGGGTGTGTTTGAACTTTTGAAAGCAGCAGAATTGTGTATGTGTGCAAGTTTGAATGCATGCAAAAATAAAGACTATTTTTTGTCACATAACTTTACAGTTCGTGTTTAATATGCTATAACTTCTATTTCACAAATTAGTGATATTTTTATGTTTATTTTTATGTCATACCTTGGGGAGAGGAGTCTCGCAGTACTACATCCTCGTAACCATACTCGATGACTTGCACAGTGAATTCTGGCTGACCGTTGTTATCACACACTCTACAGCGATAAGAGCAACGACGATGACTATGTCTCATGCTCCAATAAATCCGTGTAGCCTCAAATCCCACGGGATACAAGGCGGTGACACTGTGAAAGTCTTGCATTTGATGAGGCAGAAGTTGGCCAATGGCATGAAAAACAAGTCCTCCAACTCTGAACATGTGGATACGGTCCCCACGCTGAATGATGCTGGCAATCTGACTTACTTCATCACGTTCAATGTATACTCGCCGGAAGACTGTAAAAGAATTCAGTTCTTGCTCACAAGGCCCCTTTAACTTGTGCATTGGACAAAGCATAGTCTTGTCCTTAAAGAACATGCACTTGGCACGAATGGCACAGGCAAAGTGATAGACATTTGGGCAGCGTATGCGGTTGCAGCTATTCGTGGCACCCGTTTTCTGGCACAGGCTGCATTTTGTAAGTAATCCACGATGCAGTGCCACTTCCACATTGATCAGTGCACCCCCCTGTGTCTCATATACCTCTGTGGACCACAAAGCACAGTTAAGGTGGACCCAGAGATCAAGATCAAGGTTGAGAAGCCGTGCAGGTCCATCAGTAGCTCCATCACCCTCTTCATGACAGAAGCAACACTTTCGGAGGTCTTGAGGCAAGGTGTCAGGTTTAAGAGTAGTACCAAGTCTTTCTATGACCTCACACACTTCCTTCTCACAATTCCGTGTGTTTATTTTTTGGAAAGTTATGAGGATATGCAGTCTCTTCCAGCGAACGCCTTTCCACTTCTTAATTTTTGGCCGAAGGTCTTCCACAATTTCCTCAGAGGGTCGTGCCCTTTGCTTAATTTTGGCTGCTTCCATAGATTCGTCATTACTAGGGGACTGAGGAGGAGGCAGAGGACGGAGTATAGGAGTGGGGACCGGCTCTAGTTCTGGTTCTGGAGGAGGAGGTGGTTCAATAGGACTAGCAGGGGAAGGTGAAAATGGAGAAGGAGGAGGAGATGTTTCTTCAGGTAACACAGGAAGTGCACGAACATCCAGATTGGACACATTATTAACATAACAATGATTTACAGCCTTCTCTGCAATAGTTTCCTCCTTAAAAACAAACAGATATATATGCGATTTAGAGTGTGAGAACATAAAGCATTCACAAATCAATATAACATCGTTCAATATGTTACATACAACACACACACCACTGGAAAAGCAAACAGCCTGGTAGTCTAGACACCCATATGAACCCAAGAGCATTTTTATAATGGGTTCCCAGCCCCATGCATCCTTTACAAAAGTCTCATCATGGTATAAAACAGAATAAATTTCTCCTTACTAATTGCTTGCTGTTCCCCTGCCACCATTTGTAACCAAGACTCTAGCAATAAATGGTTGTAGCAGGGACATGAGGTTAGTGATGGAACCACTGATTGGCTGCAGTGATCACATGTAAAAGGGATCCAGAGAAGCGACAGGTAATAGCTGTAGTAAGATTTTACTCCTTTGTATAGTCAGTTTTGGCGATAGAAAAAATGATGGGACTGGCCAACCACTTTAATTGCAGAAGTGCTTAAAGGGAACCTGTCACCAGGGACCTTGTTTTCACTAAAGACCGGTTACAGAAGCCCATCAGCCCTGCAGTGCAAATCTGCCTTTCTGCTTTCTCTAAGCATTTGCATTACAATATAATTGTGGGTTATAACTTTCATCACACCCTGACAAAATCCTCTGTGTAGTCCCAGGGGTTGGGCTTTGGTTTGGATGCATTTCAAAAAACAAGTGCTGCAGACTGCTCGGCTCTCGCCTTTGTGCTCCTGTACAGCTCCTCCCTCCTGCTTCTTCACAGAGCTCACAGCCTGGTAAGCTGACATCAGTGGGGGAGGGAGAAGCTGTACAGGAGCACAAAGGTGGGGGATGATAGCTGAGGAGTGAGAAGCACAGACAAGTCACATGGTTTTTGAAATGCATCCAAACCAAAGCCCAACCCCTGGGACTACACAGCAGATTCTGTCAGGGTGCAAGTTAAGTAATAACACACAATTATACTGTAGTGCAAATGCTCACAGAAAATGTTCTACCATTTGTCCTAAAGATTACAGCAGGAAGTAGATAGCTAGTTCTTTTATTAAAAAGACCAGGACCCCTAAGATGCATTTAACAATTCACTTCCGATAGGTTGATAGATACTTACTTGTGAGAGAAGAGTAATAATGTCCAGCTCATTCTTTAACGTGTATCCAGGAAGCACTGCATCAAGCTGCTTGAGCCAGTCTGTGGTGTTCTCCAGCTTTCCTGGTTGAGTTTTGTCCTTGTCACTGGTGTCGCCTGTAAACATGAAAATTACTATTTAAAAGTGGAAGGAAAATTTATGATCAACTAAATAAAATATAATAATTTTAGCTGCAATAATGAGGTGCATCCCATTCCCATATTCCCCCTATTTAAATGAACGGATACTGTTGCAGGTACCTGCATTCCCAAGAGGATGCAGCACTAAATCTAGATTGTGGTCTCATCATTTTGAGAATCAGCAAAGGATCCAGTCCTCAATCATTAAGTGATAGTAGATGCTAGATATGGGTCATCACTTCACAATATAGATTTACTAATATTCACTGTAAACCATTATTTATCATCCAACACAGCTTTATAGTGGGTGAAGCAATTTTGCTCACCTTCAGTCAAGGGGTCCAAAGGCTTCTTTACATCAACACTACTTTTCAGCCCACTCTCTGGGAAAAGTACTTCATACGAGTTTGGTAACTTGATGCTCAGTAAACCAGCTACTGCAGCAACCACACCATTCAAATTCTAGTAATCAAAGCAGAGTGGTAAAAAGAACATTCACAGAACATGTAAAGTATCTGACAATAACATAACAAATATTGCTTAGCATACCTTTGCTGCTGCAGCAGATACTGTCAACATGACAGACACTTCACTACCCTTTGTTTTATCCCATGACACGGTTCCTCCGGTAACATTTAATGTTGTTTTATCAGCGGACTCTGAAGACTCTGTAGGTTTCACATCTGGGAACACTGTATCAAGATATTAAAGGAAATCAGCCAGTTCTGTACAAGTGTCACAAATCTCCTTCTACACATTATACGCTAGGCGTATGGTAAGGGTTAGACAAGAGGGACCCACAATCATCAACTCCCATTTAGAGGGGTACGGTCCCCCAAGGACATTCACTTTAACCCATTAACGTCCAGGCCCTTTTTGGTTTTTGCATTTTCATTTTTCACTCTTCACCTTCAAAAATCTATAACTTTTTTATTTTTCCATGTACAGGGCAGTGCGACGGCTTGTTTTCTGTGTAACAAATTGCACTTCATAGTAACGGTATTTAATATTCCATGCCTTGTACTGAGAAGCGGGCAAAAATTTCCAAATGTTAAAAACTTTTTCCTACTTCAGTGTGTGGTGTCATTTTTGCGACTTTTGATGACGATTTCGATGCTACCATTTTTAGGACTATACAGCCTTTTGATCACTTTTTTTTTTATATTTTGCAAATTGGAAAAAAAAGTGGCATTTTTGAATTTGGGCACTATTTTCCGTTATAGAGTTACAGGCCAGGAATAGCCGTTATTATTATATTTTGATAGAGCGGACATTTTGGTGGGACATATGTCAGTTCTAGGGAAAGCAGGGCGATTTGAATTTTTATTTAATTATTTTTTTTTTTAACCATTTTTCAGACCCTCTAGGGTACTTTAAAGGCATCTACCAACAGGAAAAGGATTGTATGCAGATGAGCCTGAAGGACTCCAGGTTTCATAGACACCTATGGAACTATCCCAAATAGTAAACAAGCATTAATCCATTATTAGATCGATCTCAATAATTACATTCTGAAAATGCCCTATACCTTAGTGTACATAATTATTGAGAGTGAATACCCTAACCAAATATAAAGAACCAAGAGGAAATTACATATACCCATTCTCATAAAAAATATATTTTATTTGAAAAAGTAAAAAAAAAAAAAAAATAGCCGCTCACAGGGACATTACATTAGGAGTGTAAACAAGTGAGCCACTACACATACACCAAGTACATACAAGACTCAAGTGTCAAAAAATTATGTATATAGTCAAATAAAGATTAAGAAATGGATCTAAAGGGATTCAGAATTCATAAATCACATACTAAGGCTGCATTAATTAACAACTATGGAGTCTGCATACAGTCTTTCAACCCTAGGTTGTCCGATTGATCGATACTACCATACTACAGTACGGCAGTATGTGAGGATTTTACACATGTATTACAATGTGCAAATTGCACATTGTAATACACTGTGTACAAAGAGACAGCCTTGGATCTTTGTGTGACCCGAGGCTGCCATAGCAACAGTTGTTACCGGTGAGCGTTTGCTGCAATATGCAGCACACACTCACCGGCTATGGAGAGAGCCCATCCCATCCCATGAGCACTCTCCAACTACCCGCAGCCGATGCGTGATGTATTACTACGTCACACGTCGGTAAGCTGTTAAATATCCATCATGCAACATTGTAAAATAGTTAAGTAATAATCATCAAATCCGTAAGCAAGAGGTCAAACGAGGACATCAGGACAGGAAAAATTACATTGAGTGATAACCAACCTGGTATGGGACACCGAGGAATGAGTGGTATGACTGGAGACAGGGCTCGCTCTTCTTCCTCCTCTTTCACATCACACAATGAAGGAAAGCGCTGGGTATCCTCCCCAAGAATACTTTCTGGAGAAGAGGCTGGAACAATGCTATCGGGAGAATCACTTTCCTCATCACTCTCCATTCTAGAAGAAATGAAGACAATTTTTTTTTTTTTTAATTGTGCACAAAACCA
This sequence comes from Engystomops pustulosus, assembly GCA_019512145.1. NCBI lineage: Eukaryota > Metazoa > Chordata > Amphibia > Anura > Leptodactylidae > Engystomops > Engystomops pustulosus. Next base: position 46,692,961 of record CM033642.1, on the reverse strand, counting down.
AATAGTTTTGAGGAAACCTTCAACTAAAACATAGTAAATGACAACTTACCGGACATCCTCACTTTGGTTATGTGGAGGAGTAGGAAGTGCAGCCAAAAGGTCCAAGCTCCGTTCATCTGTACCTACAGAACAGTAATAGAAGTTACTTAGATACAACATACACAGTATCTGCAGGTTGTACAGTCCATGTCCTGCAGACAATTCAGCGCACCTTTTTTAACTTCTGCCTCTGTAGCGCTCTCCGATTCCTTTTTGGTTTCGCTCAGATCTTCTGTTGCAGTCACACCATTCACCATTTTTTGCTGCACAGAAGGAGGTGGAGTTGGAGGCAAGGAAGAAGGAGGCGTAGGGGGATTACTAAGATTGTTCTTCAAAACAAAATAAAGCCAAGTTAAAACATTTAGTGAGCAGGGGAGCTACATCTCTATTCCATGTATTACAGCAAATAAATCCAAGTACCTTGCTGAGTAGCTGAGTGTAGTAGTCTGGGATACTCTCCAGAGCACCGCTGCCAAATGACCCTTTAAGAGGGCTTTTCCCATTTACTGGCGAACTGCTGCCAAAAGGTGCAAATAGGCTGAAGTTTGCTGTAATTGAAGGCTCCATCAGAGGCAACAGGGAAAGCTCCTGTGAAATAATCAGGGAATTTATCATAAAGTCAATGATGCAATTCCTAAAGAGGTTGTCCAGCAGAAGAGGGGCGGCATAGTCAACTGCAAACAATGGGGAAGATTCATTAGGAGTGTCATTTTCCTACAGCCATTTATAAAATTTAAGCTGAACTGCGATTGAGTGCAGGATTGTTCGTGTTGGTCATGGCACCCAGACACTTCTGATAAATCTCCCACATTATATAACAAAATCTATGCTGTACAACGAGCAATGATCATACCTGCTTCAGTTGTTTCACAATAGCTTCTGGGGATTTCAGGCCGTCTTCCCTACGAATCTTTTTACGGGAGTTTTGTACTCGTTCATTGGTCTTCTGTGTCCTTTTTGGCTTGGGTACCACCTTCTTAGCACAAACATCCTGCAGGGGAAAAAGCAAAGATCAAATGAAGACAATATCAGTATAATAGTCCAGTGGACAGAACTAGAGATTATAAAAGTAAGTATGTGGTAAACCTTTGTGTGCAGAGCAGGGCTGCTGGCCTAGATAAGCTATACTATATAAAATCAAGAAATTCATGCCCAGCAGCTTCAAAAACCACCATTTTCCACATTCAACAACTACTTTTGATACGTGTAATGCAACACCATACAACACCTTCATTACACATGTATTAAGGTCTTCTTTTGTGTTGCACTACATGTATTAAAAGGGAGTTCAACAGCAGCTCAGTTTTTGAGCATGCAGTCAGCATGTCAGTGTTGGTATTAGACCTGGAGATCTCTGGAACCATTCCTGTTTGTGTGAGGTATTAGTAGCAGCTGGACTGTGAAACATGTATTCATATTTCAGGATTGTAGCTGGACTAGGGGTGTCTGATGTAGTGCTATGTAGTATTTAGCCTGCTGTTGCGAATGCAGAGGGCTAAGAGCAATCAAGACAATCCCACAGCTACAATCCAGGATTTTTTTTTTTCATCACAGTTCTGTTGCTACAGACATAGTATGGTAACAGATCTCCAGGACCGCTACCAAACACTACTTGCAGATTTGTAGATCTGGTAGACTCCTTTTTAAGGTGTTGTATAAAGTTATAATTTAAGTAACTGTATTCTTTATAACAATATAAAAATTCAGGATCATCTTTCCTTAGATTTTGTGCCGTTTACTTTCTACATATTACAATCAAGCTTGGGGAATGGATGATGTGTCCTTTGTTTGTTTTTAATCTATGATTTAAGGACCTTGGGGGACCCTCAAAAGGCCATGGAAAGGCTCTTATGTAAACTTATTGAGAGCCGGAACAGATGTATAACGATTTCAAGGGTGAATGTCCTTCTCAGGATAACATTTGTTGGGTGGTCAGGTGATGGGGGATGGGCCAGGAGACAATGGTGGGAGCAGTTGGCTCTGGGTCCATGTGGCAGCTGGAATCAGAATCTGTGGCTCCAGTAAAATGTGAATGAGAGCCACATGGACTCAGAGCAATGTATCATGTTTACATTAGGCCAAAGACCAGTGCGGGGACAGGGACCACCAATGATCTATTGATAGCTTATTCTGTGAATAGGCCACCAATATGAATTCATGTCAACATTTTAACATGCATTTGAGGCATGGATTCACATAATTAGCAGCGTACCTCTTTAATACAAGGCGCAGTTTGCAGTTTTTGCTCCAGAACAGTCAGCTTACTGTCAATGTGTCCATTTATGTCGGCATGAATGCCATCTGAAGATCGCTGTGATGCCAGCTGTACAGTCTTTGCCCGCAGCAGTTTTTGCAGGAGAAGATGTCCAGCCTCTCCTTTGGCTGCAATATTCTGTGTCTCGCTATTTGCCTCACATTTAATGTCTTCATGTCCAGACACACGCTCATCCACAGACCCTTCAGGAAGCTTGGCTACCTGTACCTCTTCCCCATTCTCAAGGTGATTAGCAGGTCCAGCTTGGTTTTCTTTGCCGGCCTGATCTATTTCCATTCCCTCCTCCAGCGAGGAGGGTCCGCCATGTTCATTAGGACAAGATTTGTTTCCAATATCCACAGGAGATTTATTCTCTTTTGACTCCTCTAGGGGGTTTACAGGTTCTCCTGATGTGATCTCGGATACATGGTTAGCCTCTTCTGTTTTGTTATCCTGGGTACACTCAACTGCAGTAGTAGTAGTTGCCACATCTGAATTTTCTGTGGATTTCGGCACCACGTTTGGCTGGGTAGACTGGGACATTGTTGGATCCAAACCAGACTCGGCAGTATTAGTTACCTGTTCCCCGAGGGATTTGAATAGACCTTCCACTTGAGAGGTTGATGCTGCTCCAGAGCATGAAGCAAAGTTTTCAGAGGGCTCTTTCTTTGGTTCCTGTAAAGGCTCTTGCTGCAGCTGTGCCTGTTGCTGGCGTAACTGCTGTATATGCATCTGAAGCTGCTGTTGTAGCTGGAGCTGTTTCTGAGGTGGTTGATTGAGCATTTGTTGTTTCAACTGCAGAATATGCTGTACCTGCTGAATCTGATGGGGTTGAAGCTGCTTGTGATGTTGCATTGGACTCTGTTTTAACTGCTGCATGTGTGGTTGCTGTACCTGAGGAGATTGCTGCTGGGTGTTTTGTTGCATCTGGACTAAATTTTGCTGGAGCTGATTTTTTCCTTCGAAGGACTGGTGTGCTGTAGTCTGGTGAAGTTGTACTTGTGCAGCTTGTTTCTGCTGCATTTGCTTTAACTGTATTTGCTGTATTTGGTTTTGCTGATGTGCCATCTGCTGAATCAGTTGGGAATTTTGTGTGGCCTGTTGGTTCAGGATTTGCGGAGCTACTTGCACATTTTGCAGCTGTTGAAGCTGCATCTGAGCCTTGTTCTTGTTTGCAGGTGGCATCTGCTGTTGCAGAATTGTTGGTTGCGTCTGCTGGCACTGCTGAATCACTTGAGATGTTTGATTTGGCAAAGTTTGAGGTTGTTGCCCTGGTATACTTTGCTGCAATTGAGTCGCATGCTGAAACTGCTGCAGAACCTGCTGTGACTGTTGGATTTGTTGCACATGTTGTTGTGGTATCACTTGGAAAGAGGAAGATTGTTGTCCCGGTTGCAGATGTATCTGCTGTGTCTGTTGCTGATCACTTTGGTTTGGGTGCTGCATCAGACCATGTTCCTTTTGTTGGGGCGGCAACTCGGCCCCCTTTGCATCATGAGGCTGGTCAAGGTGTTGACTTGTCTCTTGGTTTTCAGTATGGGGAGATCCTTGCTTTTCTTGTTCTGATTTTTGTGGCATCAGATGATGGCTATTAGAGGGGGACTCATCCTGGCTTAGGAGCATTTCGTTCTGTTGATTTAGGTTTTCCGTTTGTGGCGATTTTTGGGCTGTTGCTTGACTAATCTGTAAATGGTGCTGTGCTTGAGACACAGTCTGCTGTGTCTGCAGTCCCAGTGATGGTTTGACTTGCTGTTGTGTTAACTGTGTCTGCTGCAATACCTGATGCTGTGACGGTAACAACTGTTGCATTTGCTGATGTTGGGGTTTGTGTTGTATTTGAAACGGAGAGTCTTGCGTTGGCTGCGTTTGCTGCACAGAATGCAGTTGCTGCTGTTTCTGCAGCTGTTGTTGCTGTTGCACCTGTAGCAGTTGTAGTTGCTGCTGCTGTGCTTGCTGTAGAAGTTGCAGCTGTTGTGTTTGTGGCAGTTGATGAATTTGCTGTTGGACATTCTGCAGCTGTTGAAGTGGTTGTGGAGTCTGTTGCAATTGCTGTGTCTGCTGTAGTTGCTGCTGAGATGGCTGCAACGGTTGCTGAGGATTCTGCAGGAGTTGCGGTGTCTGCTGCAGTTGAGAATGTTGTTGTGCCAGATGCTGTGGATTCTGCTGCTGCTGCTGTTGGGTCTGTTGCAATTGCTGAAGCTGCTGCTGCTGTTGGGTCTGCTGCAATTGCTGAAGCTGTTGCTGCTGTTGGGTCTGCTGCAGCTGCTGAAGTTGCTGCTGCTGTTGGGTCTGCTGCAACTGCTGTTGCTGTTGGGTCTGATGCAATTGCTGAAGCTGCTGCTGTTGTTGGGTCTGCTGCAACTGCTGTTGAGTTTGCTGAAGCTGCTGCTGTTGGGTCTGCTGCAACTGCTGTTGAGGCTGCTGAAGCTGATGTTGAGGCTGCTGAAGCTGTTGAGTCTGCTGCAACTGCTGGGCATGTTGTAACTGATGCAGCTGCTGCTGTTGGGTATGCTGCAGTGGCTGCTGTTGACTCTGCTGCAACTGCTGGAGCTGCTGCTGAGTCTGTTGCAACTGCTGGAGCTGCTGCTGCTGAGTCTGTTGCAACTGCTGGAGCTGCTGCTGTTGCTGCGGATTCTGCTGAAGCTGCTGCGGATTCTGCTGAAGCTGCTGCAGTTGATGCTGAGACTGCTGTAATTGCTGTAGCTGCTGCTGTTGTGTTTGCTGTAACTGTTGGATCTGCTGTTTATGTTGAGCTTGTTGCAGTTGTTGAAGCTGCTGCTGCGTAAGCTGGCTGATTTGTTGCTGCTGTTGTTGAGATTGCGTTACTTGTTGAATCTGCTGCAACTGTTGGACAGGTTGTAGCTGCTGTTGGGCTTGCTGCAGCTGTTGCTGCAACTGCTGCAGTTGCTGTTGTGTTTGCTGCACTTGCTGCTGTACCAGCTGCAACTGCTGTAGCTGCTGAGGAGATTGCTGAAGCTGTTGGACATGCTGCCGAGTCTTCTGCAATTGCTGAAGTTGCTGCTGCAAGTGCTGCAGCTGCTGAGTCATTTGCTGCTGTTGAGCCAAGTTCAACTGTTGCTGTGGCGTTTGTTGTAGAGCCTGAACCTGCTGCATAGGAGTTTGTTGTAACGTCTGTGCCTGTAATTGGTGTTGCTGCACCTGCATCTGATGCAATTGAGTCACATGCAGTTGTTGCCGTGCTTGCTGGAGCTGTTGTGGTGCCTGCTGTATTTGATGTTGTACTAGCTGAGGCTGTGACAACTGATGTACCTGTTTAGACTGTTGCATTTGCTGCAGCTGTTGCGGACTTTGAAGGGGCTGTTGTAATTGATGTTGCATTTGTTGTACTTGCACTTGTTGTGGCTGCACCTGTTGCATCTGAACTGACTGGCCCTGTTGTGTCGGCTGCAATGGTAACTGTTGACTTTGTTGAGGTTGCTGCGGATGTTGTGCTTGCTGCTGCATTTGATACTGCGATGCTGGTTGATGATGAGTTGATGATACTTGCTGAGGCAATCTATACTGAGGTGGCGGTTGATGGGACTGTTGAGTAGTATTATACCTTCCCACTGGAGATTTTAGCAAGGAGCTCTGTTCAGTTTCATTAACTTGTGACGCTTCAGCAGTGTTTTCTGCTTTAACTTTCTGTGTAGTTACAGAAGGATTTTCTTCAACAAAATGGGACTGTGCCTGTTCACTTCCCCCTTGCCGAATTTGAAAAACAGCTCCTGATTGTGTCGGGTTTCCAGAATTCCCATTAGGAACTGTAGAATTTGCAGATTGCAACGGATCTTGACCCATATTCTGTCTAAGAGCTTGGCTCTGTGCTTGTTGGTGTCTCTGGATTAGAATGGCCTGTAACTGTTGCTGCTGCTGTGGTGTTAAATGACGCAATTGCGGGTTTTTTGCAATAATTCCCTGAAGCTGAGCTCTGATGTGAGCCATGAGCTGGGTGTTTTGTAATGCCATTAGATATGGAGTCTGCTGCCCACTTAGTGTTGGTCTTTGTTGCCCTAATGTATTGGGTAGGTGCTGCCCCAAATTATCTTTGGCCTGTTCATTTCCCTGCATCTGTACTGGACTTTGGCCTACAATTCTCTGTACCTGGATAAGATTTGGTTGCTGTGATACTGCAGCAGAAATGTGTGCATTATCCTGATTGAGAGGATTCGGAGTAGTGTTTTGCACTTGATCTGGCCTTTGACCAAGACTTGGCACACTTGGTTGTTGAGGTGACAGAATAGCATGGTGCTGTTGCCTTAGAGATGGTTGCAGAGGACTGCTTGAATTATAGAGAGCATGTTCTTGATCAGAAGACTGACTTAACTTTTGCCCATCCTCTGTCATTAGTGGAGGTTGCACATCTGTACCTTGGTTTATTGCGCCAAGAGAATTATGAATCAGCTCCCGAGACGGCTGATCACTAGGTTCTTGTGTTCCAGGGCTGCTGGTCGGCTGCTGAACACCTAGTTGCTGTCCTTGTGTATCTGTGCTTTCATGAAGTAATGAGCTCTCACTCAAGTTTGCGTCCTTGGTATTCATGTTTTGCTGTGCGTTAAGACTTTGAGATTGTCCGGATATGTTTATAGCTGCAGACTGTGTTTGCCCTGTTAGTGTTGGTTGTCCCAATGTGCTTCCTCCTTGATTTAACACTGACTGCTGTTGGAGATGCGTCATACCAATCAAATTTTGTTGAGGTTGTGTCAACACAAGCTGGGATCCTACATTTTGTTGGGCCATCGGAGACTGACCCAAAACTCTTTGCTGTTGCTGACCAATTAAAATATGTCTCTGTTGGGCTGTATGATGTTGTAAAACAGATGACTGTGGATGCCCCATAACAGTTGGAGGAACCTGTGAGGGGGATTGTTGTACCACCAAGCCATGCGAGCTTCCAATAAGCCCATGCTGCTTGGCCAACATTGCTTGAGACAGGTTGCTCTGAGAGGAAAGTGGAAAGTTCTGGTGTTGCTGCTGCTGTTTCTGTGCCAACTGCAATCTCTGCTGCTGAAGCTGCCGCTCTTGAATCATCCTTTGCTCAGCTGTAAGCCCCTGCAAAGCCTGAGGTGTGGGATAAAAGCCAGCAGAGGTTCCAGGAAGGGCCGTATTTCCTTGAGCTTGATGCTGCTGTGGTATTGATTTGATATAAGCAGCACCATGCTGCGTTGTTTGCATGGCTAGACCCGGCTGCAGACCACGTAGATTTGTGGCTTGTGCAACAAGCTGGTTGTGTTGTATAGACGATGCTTGTTGTAGGCTGTGACCACCAACAATTTGACCTGGAGCTTTGGTCAACACCCTAGAGTTTTGGTTTGGGCTAACAGGAAGCACACCAGAGTTTTGTTGTTGTTGGTGCTGCTGCTGCTTGTTCCTATACTCAGTCATTAAGTTTGTATGCTCCTTCTGTTGCTTGCGGACCTAAGAGTAAAACAATTTTATATTAATATATTGAAATAAATAGTATAACTTAAAGGCAATCTCCAAAAATCTGAAACTGAAGCATGATAAAACACTGTGACTGGGGTAATCTTCTTAAATTTGTTTTCTATGGCCTCCTTCCTTCTAAAATAAATTTATTATACTAATGAGCCTGAAGGGCTCTGTTGGGCGTTTCCATAGCCCCTTAGTGATGTATCTTCACAGGTTGTTACAATGAGGAGAGCAGGTCTCCCCTTCCCCTGCTGCTGCTAGATTAAACAGGAAAAGGGTTACAGCACTGAAGGTTTCTGGGTACATCCATCATTAGGCTGGATTCCCACTACCTACACGGCAGCGAGCAGGGAGAGGAGGAGGGGGAGGGGGAGAGTGCTGCTCACCCCCGCCCCTCTCCATAGGGATACATGGCGCACGGTGCCCTATGCCCTGAAAAAATAGGACATGTTCTATTTTTTCACGGGATACGGATCGGTACGGTGCCACACCGTACCGCTCCTGTAGGGCGCCGTGCGCCCATTGCCATTAGTGGGAGACGTATATCGGCCGTATATACGTCCCCCATGTGGCAGTGTGAATGAGGCCTTAGTATAATTTAAAAGTTTAAGAAGCAAAACAAATATAGGAATATCACCACAGTCACTGTGCCTGGATCTAAGAGTAAGTGTCCCTGGTTTATCATGCATCATTTTAACAAAAAAAAAAAAAAATTAATAATAACTTTACTGAAATACATATTGTTGTACACACCTGGTCTAACTGCTTTTGGATTTTGCTTTGCTGTTCAGTGACCAGTTTTAACTTCTCTGCATCTGCCTCTGGAAACTCTCGCCCAGCTTTCTTGGCAGTTCTCTGTTTTGCACACAAAGCTTTGCGAGACTTCCGGTGAACACCAATTTGCTCTTCCAACACTTTCAGCTGCATTTGTAAGAGCTGTTGTGTATGGAAGAGCCACTCTTCATATTGTCGCTGGTCTGCTTCATCTGCAAGTTTGAAAGAAAGAAAAAAAAAAAAAAAAAAAAGTGTTAGGCTTTGAGTTCAAATGCAAGAATGAGACCACAGTAACACCTTCATGGAAAATATGTTTTTACTGGAACTAAACATACCAAAGCCTCTCAAAACCAGAAATAATTGAATTAACCCCTTAAGGACGCAGGTTTTTTTTGCTCATTTCTCGCTCTCCACCTTCAAAAATCCATAACGTTTTCATTTTTACGCGTACAGACCTGTGTGAGGGCTTATTTTGTGCGTGACAAATTTTACTTTCCCGTAATGTTATTTATTTTAACATGCCATGTACTGCGAAGCTGAAAAAAAATTCCAAATGTGGAAAAACTGTGGGCTCAGTTTTTACGACTTTGACTGTGCACTCTAAATAACACGTCAGCTTTATTCTTTGGTTCGGTGCGATCGCGGTGATACCAAATTTATATAGGTTTTATTGTGTTTTAATACATTTTCAAAAATTAAACGAATGTGTACAAAAAAGAAAAAATAATTTTTTGCCATCTTCTGAAGCTAATAACTTTTTCATACTTTGGTGTACGGAGCTGTGCTATTTTTTTTTTTGCAAAATGAGCCGACCTTTACATTGCTACCATTTTGAGGTCTGTGCGACATTTTGATCATTTTTTATGTGATGCCATTTCCCGCCTCGGAGGTCACCGCCGGCCGTAACCGGTTTCATATTTTGATAGATCGGGCATTTTGGGACACGGCGATACCTAATGTGTCTGTGATTTTTACTGTTTATTATGTTTTATATCAGTTCTAGCAAAAGGGGGGGGTGATTAGAATTTATATTTTATAATTTTTTTTATTTTTTAAACTTTTTTTTTTCACTATTTCTTAGACCATCTAGGGTACATTAACCCTAGATGGTCAGATCGCTCCTACCATATACTGCAATACTTCTGTATTGCAATATATGACATTTTTGCAGCTCATTCATTACAATGAGCCACTGGCTCATTGTAACGAATCTGCAGATGCCAGATAGCCTCGGGTCAAACGAAGACCCAAGGCTACCATGGCAACCGATCGCCATCTTTTAAATCAACGAAAGAGTTAATAGCCGCGATCGGTGCAAGCACCGACCGCGGTTATTAGCGGTGGGGGTTTGCTGCAATATGCAACAACTCCCAACTCTGTATGAAGAGGTCTCAGCCCGTGAGCCCTCTTCATACATTCCCTGTACCTCTGCGCCGTAGAGCTACGGTGCAGAGCGTTAAGGGGTTAAACTAGAAGGGAAATGAAAGTGTTCCTTCAAAATATGCATTTATAGCAATACATTTATAGGCAATTAAAAAAAAAAGGGGCAAAATAAAAATACTTACTGATCACTCCCTGAACAAATGCAGGAGGGTTAGGTCGTGGCTGAGTGGGATCAATTGGGGCCCTTTCCTGAAAAACAAAAATAAAAAACAAAACTTTAAAATGATGTTATCCAGGCAATTTCAATCATACAGAGGACTTGTCATCATCTCAAAATATTTAATAGATACCATTATACAGATTCTGACATAGTTTAGATTTTCTTTCTAGCCCCCCAGCCCAACTATACAAGTTATCCCCTAGGTCAGTGATGGCGAACCTTTTAGAGGCCGAGTGCCCAAACTACAACCAAGATCCGCTTATTTATCGCAAAGTGCCAACACAGAAATTTAATTTGTGATTTATGCTCCCTTCTCTGTCACAGTTTTCATTGATACAAGCCCCTGAGGCACCAATAAAGCAGAAAATAGTCCCAGGTAGAGCTGTCACTTTAAAATACCTCTGTGAAACAGCAAGTCCTGGGCTGTCTGTGACTGCAGGAACATACCTGGAGTCATCTCTGGTGATGGCCTGAGTGCCCACAGAAAGGGCTCTGAGTGCCACCTCTGGCACCAGTGCCATAGGTTAGCCATCACTGCCCTAGGTGATCGGTTCAGAAATCACAAGAACACGACCTGTTGCTCCATTCATTTGTATGGTAGTGTCAGAAATTAGTGAGCACAGCTCTTAGCTATCTGCAGCACTTCTATTCACTGTATACAGGAGTGCCAGAGATTGTCAAAGATCCATAGTCAAAGATCAAATCAATAAAAAAGTAAAAACTGAAAAAAAAAAAAAAAAGTAGAGCAAGGCTGGTCTCCGAGTCCAAATTCAAGTTATATATTTTGAAGAGTTCTCTATTCACTGACCATTACAGAAGTTGAGATTTCCTTCTGTGATATATGCCTAAATGTATAATTGAACATTTTATTTATTGTAGATTCAATATTATAAAGATTTTAGCCAGTCTGGGTGAAGAGTTTCATTTAACATATGGGTGATTCCACCCAAAAACTTACTTGAGCAGGTGCAGTGCCAGTACTTTGGGTGGTAGAATCAGTGGCTCCTGGAACTCCAAGCCTTTGAGCAAGTAGAGACACTTGTTGCCTAAAAATAAAATGTCATAATGGTATTAGAACTTTAGATTCAACCGCAACACCGTATCCACACTATTTAAATACTCTTTATTAAAACTGCACAAAAATGCCTCTTACCAAAATAAAACAATGTGTCGCATTTCGGACATTTAGGCGCCATTTCCCATTACCCTTCTGCACCCACAGCACCGAACACACTACAGGCACAGAGCACTGTCACATGCCCACCCCCTTCTCCCTCCTGTGTGAGCAGTATCTCTAAACAACTAGACCCAATCACAGGAGAAATCATCAAAGCCAGGAAACACATGTTGAGCATAACCAGGCTAAAATGAGGAGGATAGCAAAGAAACTCCTAATCAAAATAACAGGTAAAGCCGTTCTAACTTAACAAAAGCTATTGATTTGTTACAGGAGTTGCACTTTAGACACCTCACAGGAGTATCCACATAACATGTCTTAATGAGTGCAACACAAAGGAACAAACATAAAATTGTTACGTACCTGTTCATGCCAGGAGTAACTCCAATGCTACCTTGTGCCATCACCTTTTTTATTCCCTTCAAAGCAACCATTTTAGCCTTTGCAATCGGGTCTATAATGTCCTCTGCAGCAAACTTGTCAAGATCTGAAATTTTACATTCAACAATAAACAAAGATAGTTATTGCAAGATCGTATGTTTGAAAGTGGCGGCATCAAATATCTTAGTTGAAACCGTAAGGAATGTAATCAGAATATAATAAATACCTGTGTCAGGAAAGAAGTTGTTGGTCAGCTGCTGTTGCTGCTGCATGACCATTGGTGGCTGCTTGATGACCATGTGTTGTCCCATGACTGGCTTAGGAGGCAGAGTCTGTGGTTGTGCTCCACCAGCTTGTAACAAGTGTTGACCACTAAGCAAATGATTCTGGTTGGCTGAAACATGCATGGGAGACTCTAAGGTGGCGTTGGCCTGCACACCAACAAGTCTTTGTTGCATTTGCTGTTGAGGAGCCAAAAGTTGTTGGGTAGACCCTAATCCCTGATGCCTAGACACAATTCCAAGTCCTACTAGGTTTGCTTGATGACTTTCTTGTTGAAGGTGAGGTCCTGGCTGGTTGGACATAGCAGTATTGATCATTGATTGAGATTGTGCGCTTTCTGAATGTTGTGCAGACAATAGCTGCTTTTTCTGCTGTTCCTTCTTTTCATGTTCAAGAAGATCTTCAATGAGAAGAGGAAGTTCACTCGCTACCAGAGAGCTCTCCATTTTATCTAGGTCGTCGGTCGGAGAATGTCGTGAACACTGCAAACCTAGTGCTCCCTCATCCAGTTCAAATTTTCCCAAAATGAGGCTGCCTGGATTAGTTGCAGCCGAGGGTTCTTTGTTAGGGAAGAGGGGTCCAGTCTGGTTTATTGTTTGAACAGTATTTGAATTGACTGAATGCATGCTAGATCCGGCTTTTATTAATCCTGTTTTACCAGTATTATGAGGAATTTCATTTTTAATGGTACTGTTACCAGCAAACTGACAGGTATTGGTCTTCAGATCACTGTCTTCTAGCTTTGGTTTTAAATCTCCTGTATATGAAGACGGTTTTGGTTCCTCACTGGAAGGAACCTGAGAAGTGTTACCACCCCCAGGATGAAGTGAACCCATGTCTAGTCCAATATCTCCTGGTTGTCTATCTTTGGTCATTTCCAAGTCTCCACTAGCTTGCAACTCATTTGGTAGACTTTCTTTTTTTGCATCCTCAATATCTGGCTCTAGCTTAAGCATTGCCTCCTCTTCAGCCTTTTCATTTGCAGACTCAACCAAGCGCAAGTGTTCATTGAATATGTCCTTTTTGTCACCCGTGTCCAACTCTGGGTCTGTATAAGCAAGAAGATCAAATTCATCTCCATTTAAAAGATCATCTAAATGAGGGTCATTTGTTTCAAGATTATCAAGATTGTCCAAATCATCATCAGCTTTAGCAACATCAAGGCTTAAGTTAGCCAGGTCATCATCTTCCAGGTCTTTATGTGAATCAAAATCAACATCTAGTTCTGGTGGATCCTCACAATGGACTCTCCCACTACCAAGGCCAGAAGCTGTTCCTGCCTTAGAGCCTTCAGTGGGTGGATTGGTTTGTGGAGGAATATTGGCTTGCTGCCGTGATATTTCTGTTGCCGAAGTAACTTTTGTTTGTAAAGTCTGTGGGACACCCAAGTTGACTGCATGAGTGACTGCCGGTGGCAATGTTTTTTGAGGTTGTATTAATGGACTTCTCATTACAGGTACTTGCAATGGGTTACCATCCCCTCTCAATACCGCTGCTATTCCAGTGGGATTGGCTCCTTCACCTGACACATAGAAGCGAGGTCTATTCTGAGGGCAAGATGGTGAAAAAGGAACTCCAATAGGCAGTTTTTGGCCATGGTGGCGCAGTTCAATATAAGGTGCCCCACCAACAGTGACCTGATCACCAGGAAAAGGCAAGCGAACTACACCTCCACTATTCACCGCTGGACTTGAAGGTGGCCTACTGCCTTCTGGAAAGCGGACTGGTGCCAAAGTCCTTTGCCCTGCGACTGGTGACGGCCATACATGCGGTTGATCAGAATAAGATCCCCTCGAAAACAAGGCTTGAGTTCCTTCAGTCGAATGTCTAAAAACGTAAAAGAAACAGTTACCGGTAGTTCATTCCTAAAATTGTATTTATTTACTCATTTCATTGGCTGCCATCTACAACTCTCATGATCCCTCAGTTCTCAGTAACAGCTCCTCCCTCTTATGCTCTGCTCCCAGTGATGATCTAAACAGACTGTCCAGCTATGTTACCATAGTAATGATGTGACTGCCATTACCCCAATGAGATTGGGGCCAGTAGCATTTTAATTCTTTAATTTAATTCTAATTATAGTGTATGACCACAACATTTTAAGGGAAGCAAAATGTTAAACTAATTTTAAATTACACATTAGCTAATATTTAAAATGGGTCATTTAAAATATTAACTATTCTTATTTGTGGAATACCCCTTTAATTCTGATTAACATAATCAAATTACCACATGTTCAGCAGCACAAAAAGAAAGAAACCCTGATCTGGCTGCAGGGTCACTCCAGTGCTTCCAGTTTGAAGCCACAGACCAGGTTACAACACAGGAAAACTTAATTGATGACCATGTCTGGGAGGCCACTCACTGGATGAAGCAGGCCCCAAGCCGCTCCTTGGAAGGCACAGAAACCAGCAGTAACAGAGGGATGTGGGAACTGAACTAGGATAAGTATATGTTTTTTTGTTTAGTTTTTTTTTAATATTCCAGTCCCCTGGAGGTTGTTCATATTCATGGAAAAAATAAAGGGAACCCATAGAGCGCTAGTAACTATCTGACACCCTTCTACAAGCCAAAATTGTTCCCCTCAGATTCCTATATATTTAACTTTTAAATTTTGCCCTTTATCCGAGGAGGTCTATAGCGAGTTAAGGTGGGCGTGGCCTCTTTGGGTGGAATCCAGCAGCTCCTCCTCATGCAACAGTAATGTCATATGACCAGGGGGACATCATTGGGGGTCCTTTAACCACCTGACATTATCAAACTGTGCACCAAGCACATATCTAATGAAAACTCAGCATATCATATCACATCACATGAAATAACAGCCCCCTGCATGGAGAAAGTCAGATACGTGTATGGGGTACAGTTTGCTAATGTTAAGAGGCTAAAGGACCTGTGAAGACGACACTCTGGTCACATGACATTAGTCCACGCCCCCTAACTTGCCTGGTATCTAGGGATCTATAGTGCAAGTTTATAACTGATTTTATGGGGATGTGAGGGAAAACATTTTTAGCTAAAAGAAGGGTGTCAGTTACTAGGGCTCTATGGGAACCTGCCACTAGCAGTATTTGTGAAAAATGTGGTGACAAGTTCCCTTAAGAAAGTTTTCCATGAATAAGAAAAAAAAACAAAAAACATACAGTTCAAACAAGTATGGTTTTTTTTTGTGGGCGGGGGGGAAGAGGAGGGGTCTTCATTCTCCAGCCCCCTGGAGGTTTTTCATATTCATGGAAAACATGGTAAAGTGAACCAGTTTCCACATTTTTCACAAACACAGATAAAGGCAGGTTCCCATAGAGCCCTAGTAACTAAAATACAGCCTTATTTTAGAAAAAAATTGTTTCCATTATATCCGCATAAAATCAGAGTTATAAACTTGCCTGGAATCTAGGGATCTATAGGGCAAGTGGGGGGCATGGTCTAATGTTAGGTTTCAGTGCGACTTCATCACAGGTCCTTTAGAGAACTGAGGAATTGATACAGAAAGCATATTGGAAAATTGTATAAAACTTAATTGCACAAACTATACAAATTATTTGCTGAAAGTGGGCAACCCCTTTAAATGTACTACATGCGTTACAGCATATCACTCTGTTCAGACAGATTTCTTGAACCCTGAAGATCATGTTGAAGTCTGCAGCAACAGCCATTTAAAATACTATGATTACTTTGAATTTATTGTAATTTTGAGCTTACCTGGCATCTACAGACACAGGAGATGCAGAAGGCAATGGCGTATTCAACCGTTCCTCTTGTGGAAATGATGTGGAAGCCACAACTTGTCCGGGTACTTTTGCAGGTCCTGGGGAGGCTGCAATCACTCCAAGGCTGCCTTTTTCCTGTTTTGCAAAAAAAACAAAACACAACACACCATTAACCCCTTAACAACCTTGCCTTTTTAGTTTATTCCCTTACATTTTCACTCACCACCTTCAAAAATCTAACTTTTTTTTTATTTTTCCACATAAAGAGCTCTGTGATGGCTTATTTTCTGCGTAACAAATTGCATACGGTATTTAATATTCCATGCCGTGTACTGGGTCGCGGGAAAAAAAAAATTCCAAATGCAGTGAAAATGGTGAAAAACCGCATTGGCAACGTTTTCTTGTGGGCTTGAATTTTACAGCTTTCACTGTGCGCCACAAACGACATGTCTACTTTATTACTTTATTCTATGGGTCGGTGCGATTAAAGGGACACCAAATTTGTATAGGTTTTATAATGTTTTCATACATTTACAAAAATTAAAACCTCCTGAACAAATTTTTTTTTTATTTTGCCATCTTTTGGCGCCAATAACTTTTTCATACTTTGGTGTATGGAGCTGTGGGAGGTGTCATTTATTGTGACTTTTGATGGCGTTTTCATTGCTATAATTTTAAGACTGTGTGACCTTTTGATCAATTTTTATTGATTTTTATATATTTTAAAAAAATGGGAAAAAAGTGCCATTTTCGACTTTGGGCGCCATTTTCTGTTACACGGTTAAATGCAGTGAAAAAAAGTTATATTTTGATAGAATGGGAATTTTTGGACACGGCGATACCGAATGTGTTTATGATTTTTACTATTTATATCAGTTATATTATTTTTTTTAATTCTTTCATTTTTATTATTTTTCAAGACTCCCTGGGGTACCTTAACCTGAACAATCCTATCATATACTGCCATAGTACAGTATGGCAGTATAAGGGGATTTTCCTCATTCACTACAATGTGCAATTAGCACATTGTAATGAATGGGTTAAAACGAGACAGCCTTGGGTCTTCGTAAGGCCCGAGGCTGTCAAGGCGATCGATCGCCGTGGAGTGACCATCCATGGCAAGATGGCAATCGGTGCTAGCAAAGATACGCAAAGACTTACAAGCTATGGAGAGGGCTCGGCCCGCGAGATCTTTCCATGCACTGGGACCCGGCACGCGCCGTACTAGTACAATGCGCGGCGGGAAGGGGTTAACATTATGTTCCAAGACTAGGAAACAAACCATATATTGCACTGCCACACAGATAATTTATCTTACCTGTGTTGGAGGATACATCACTACACGACCGGTTGGGTCATAGCTCTGTCCAGTAGGTTCTCCACTCCATCCTGGTTGTGACGTATTCATGGCAGCAGCAGCAGCTTCCTTTTCTTGCCTTAAAGTATTCCTCTGGATCTGCTGCCTGATGAGGAGTTCCCTTAGTCTTTGCCGCTAAATAAAATAAGACAATTCAACTTTAGTAATATCTATTCTATATTTCTAGAACAAATGAAACTTGCTAGAAATACACACACCTGTCTTTGTTTTTCTTGCTCGGACTGACTCAGGTTGCTTAGAGAAGCATCTGCTGTTCCCTGTAGTTCTGGTACATCCCGACCAGTACTGCCAAGAGTATTTGGAATAGCAGCAATATCTTCTCTGGGTTTCTCTGCTGGAGAATTGAGACCTGCCCGCTGGTTAGAAGCTGGGGATTGATAGGAGGGTTCTTGCGGTAAAACTGAGGGTGGCCGGTGTGGGGACTGAACATAAGCTTCTGAATTACTACTGTTTCCAGAGGAGTGTGGACTACCTGCAGGGTGGAAGGAGGAGGGGGTACTGCTACTTGGAGAAGTGTAGATTTGTGGCTTGTTTGGGGTAAAATGGCTGTTTACTGAATGTATGGGGGTTGCATGCGGCTGGTGGGAAGGAGAACTTTTAACACCATCTCCAGGAGAATGGGGAAAAGTGAAACACAGCTGATTTTGAGAACTCTGATACACATTTGCCCCTGGAGACCGTGCAAATAAATTTTGCTGTTGGTTTACTTGAGCTTTTTGGTGAACTTCCAAAGATTGTTGGTAGTTGGTACCAACAGGACTGGAGTGAGAAAGTTGTGCAGCTGGCTTAAAACCAGTTTCAATCATCTGAGGACGAGGTGGTTTATGAGGGGGAGCAAAAGGATCTCGTGATTGGGGCCGAGAAGGTGGACGAGAATATGGATCTGGAGACTGAAAGCGTGGAGTAACAGGTGAGGGACAAAATGCTTCTGTTGACAATGGTCTTGGTGTTAGAGGAGAATGAGAGCTTCCCTGGGATTGTGGGCTTGTTGGGACACGAGTAAATGGATCAGAAGGCAGAGGTCGGCCAGATAAACTACCCTCCAAAGGTTGAGGTCGAGGAGTTAAAGGAGGCTGTGAATAAGGGTCACTGTATGGGGCTGCTGAAGACTGTCTGTACATTTCTGAATGATGTTGAGGGGATGCCATTTGTGCTTGCATATGAGTTTCCCTATGTGATGGAGCAGGACTATGAGGCTCCAACTGAGACATTCGGGGAGTGAGAGGTGCTTTGAACACATCACATTTCATCTCAGATGTTCCGTCAGAACCAGCACTGTGTGGATAGCCAGGAGATCCAAGTCCAGAGTCTTCCTTTTTTATGTGAAGGAGTACTCCATCATTCTGTCTCTTGGAATCACTATAACGGCTAGGAGATAGCATGGATTCATGTTTACTAGACGACTCATTTGGTTGAAAAGGCCTTGAGCTAGGACTCCCCATCAATGAAAGGTTATCGAGAGATCCAGTCGGATATCGTGGCTTGACAAATGGCTCTGGCTGATGAGGAGTGGTTGCACGGGAAGGCTGATATTCCCCACATTGAGCAGCAGAGTGTGTATTCAGTGCAGGTTGGTTTTCTGCCCCAGAAAGATTCTGGAAACCCCCAGCAGAGGCTGGTGATTGGGTCAAGGAAGACGGATATCGAGAGTCCATTGAATATGCAGGAGAGCTAGGGAAGTGCTCCTGAGGAGACTGAGGAGGCATTTTGAAGAAAATGTCAGTAGATGACTCTGCTCCAGGAGTGCCTGCTGAAGAAGGTTTCAGAAACATATCTGAGGAGGTAGACATTGCAGAGCCACTAGACAT
Source organism: Engystomops pustulosus (assembly GCA_019512145.1). NCBI lineage: Eukaryota > Metazoa > Chordata > Amphibia > Anura > Leptodactylidae > Engystomops > Engystomops pustulosus. Next base: position 46,674,128 of record CM033642.1, on the reverse strand, counting down.
GTAAACATCTTGTCCTGCTGAAGCTGCACCTCGATAGTCATGGCTTGCTCCAGGCTGTGAACCAGGATGCATGGGAATTTGAAGCTGAAGAACTGGACGCTCTGCTTTTCGTACTACTTCTACTTTGGACTGCTTGTTGATTTGAGACTCTGCCTGCTATAAAAACAGCAAACCAAAAATATGTACAATAATTTAGTAGAGCGTATTGCTTAGGTTACATTGTATTACTCAGATTTGCTTGATCCTAGAATACCAATTTTAATAAACCCAAAATCCCGTCATCAGTGGCCTAATAAACTACTACCGTTATGTTCACTAGCAGCTAACAACTTACATATCAGGTTCCTTTCACGGCTCAGCATGGTTCCATCACCCAGAAAATCAACTTTCAAGTGAAATGTAAATTAGTAGTATAAAGTCTGAAGTCCAGGAGGTGGAGAAGCCAAGCTCTTCCTGCCTCTGAATACCTCCTCCCAAGACTTGCATCATGAATTAGACTTCAGGAGATCTGGTTAGCGATGTTTCTGGGTGCCATTAATTATAGTGAAGGGGGCATTCTGAGGCAAGGAAAGCTTGAATTCAGTGTTGACTTCATACAACGGATTTACACTCACTTCAAAGTCGATTTTCTGGATGCCACCACCATGAAAGAAATATGACCTAGAAGGTGTTCAGATGCTTGACAACAAACTGGTTGTGGTTTAATTAGATATTTTACCGCTGACAGGTTCCCTTTAAGGGATACATGATCAATATTTAAAACCTGTAATTAGATTTAGTGAATGTCAATTTTTTCCACAAATTATACTTAAAAAATTGCATCTCTACTAACATAAAGAGAACCTGTCAGGTTGATTTGCCCCAAATCGCTCTGCGATATTTCTGTTCCTAATAATTACCTAGAGAGGAGTTCCATAAAACACTTTGGACTCCCTCACACCGGACCTACAGTTCAATACGGAGCAGCCAGACACACGTATAAAAGTATTTAAAAAAGCAGTCTTATAAACAACCTGTGGGTGGTTTATTGTGCCAAATTCCCCTGACAAGCTCCCTTTAAAAGGTCATGTTTCTACATTTGCTGGTGGCTTCCTTGAATTAAAATAAGCTTTCATAAAGTTGAAGTCTACCATAATTGATTTTTGGAGACCTAGATATGCAGTTTTCTAGAAAACTGCTGCCCTTACCGGCTCTCATTCCTGTAATGGTCTTAAAATACTGCCTGCATGATCTTTCTTATGTAGACACGGACGCCGAGTAATATATTGAATTTAATTACAGTTAATGAAAATTGTGCAACAAGGCACAGATTTGGTGAGCATTTAAATTTGTATAGAATTATACAATACGGTCTGAAAAAGGGTTAACTTCATGCAACTATTTTTCCATGAACGCAATAACAGACTGAATTTTCATTCAGCGTTTGAGAGAGGATTTTTTTTTCTCCCCTACACTTTTAATGTATACCCAAAACTACTGACAGTTTTAGTGACCATCTAAAGTCACCTACCTTCTGTACCTTATTAATGCGATGTGCTGCACGATTGTCTTTGGCCTTTTGCTGCAGGAAATAAAAAAGGAAACATTAGCACTAATCCACCTTAAAAAAAATGATTAATTATGATAAAAATAATAATACTTTATAAACGCCATCATATTCCGCAGATAACCCAGAACAATGACACCTGTTTGTTCCATCACACTAAAATTGGTCACCATGCAAGGGACTTTGAATGCTAAATATATTTGTAGGATCTCCACAGATTTTTAAGATAAAATACAGTCTGTGTGCAGCTTCCACTTGAGAACGCCGAGTGCATACTGGAGACAAATGGAATTCAATACTCACCAAATAAGGAGCTTTGTCTTGGGCTGGTACCTTCCTCCATAGTTTCATAATCTGCTTGCATCGACTCGACCAGTCTAATATGTGACAAGAGTAGATCAACATAAAATATTTGAACTCTGGACAGCTAAACTTTGCTTCAACAATTAAGGGAGACAACTCACCAGGATAGTCCTTCTTAAGGTTAGGGAAATTTTTATTTGCGTAGAGAACAGGAGATATGGTAGAGAGCTCCCCCAGCTCCTCATCTTTTTCCCAACGCTGCAAACTGCGCTGGTTGTAGGAGAGGCCTTCATTCTCACCCTCTGTGGTAGGTGTAGTAGGGGTAGAGGCTGTAGTCATGGAGCCATCCGTGTCACAGTGGTCAGGACTGAACAAGCCACCCCTGTAAGGAAAAAGACAGACAATCTATGACTATGCTACTTGAACTTTTGGCAATATATCCTTATGCATTTCTTACAATTTTATCATATATAGCACATTATGCATAAAGGAAATATGCAGTTTGATGTTTGGTAGTGCAGGTTATACTACTTAAATAGCCTTCTTTAACCCCTTCCTGCTGCAGCCCTTTTTCGTTTTTTCATTTCATTTTTCACTCCCCACCTTCAAAAATCTATAACTTTATTTTTCCATGTACAGAGCTGTGTGAAGGCTTGTTTTCTGCATATAAATTACACTTCAAAATGGTGGTATTTAATGTTCCATGCTGCGCACTGGAAAGCAGGAGAAAATTCCAAATGCTGTGAAATGGGTGAAAAACCGCATTTGCGCAGGTTTCTTGTGGGCTTAAATTTTACCGATTTCACTGTCCACCCCAAATGACATGCCAACTTTATTCTTTGGGTCGGTACGATTAAGGGGCTACCAAATTTGTATAGGTTTTATAATGTTTTCATACATTTACAAAAATTAAACCCTCCTGCACAAAATATTTTTTTTTAATTTTGCCATTTCTGGTGCTAATAACTTTTTTATACTTTGGTGTAAGGAACAGTGGGCGATGTCAATTTTTGATGACGTTTTAAATGCTAACCTTTCAAGGACTGTACGACCTTTTGATCACTTTTTGAATTTTTTAATTTCTCAAAAATGGCAAAAAAGTGCCCTTTTCGATGTTGGGCGCCATTTTCTGCTACTGGGTTAAACGTAGTGAAAAACCATTATATTTTGATAGATCGGGCATTTTTGGACGCGGCGATACTTAATGTGTTTAGGATTTTTAATGTTTATTTTTATACCAGTTCTAGGGAAAGGGGTGATTTGAATTTTAAGGTTTTATTAGAATTTTTTTTATTTTTGATTTTTACCATTTTCCAGACTCCCTAGGGTACTTTAACCCTAGGCTGTCTGATCAATCCCATCATATACTGCCATACTACATACTACTACTGATGATCACACATTGTAATAAAAGAGTTAAAACGAAACAGCCTTAGGTCTCCGGAAGACCCAAGGCTGTCATGGCACCGGATCACCACTCCCCGATGAGGTCACAGGGAGCAACGATCTAAAGCAAGATGGCGGCAGATTTTTTTTTTAAGCCAGCGGCAATCAGTGCTAGCACCGACCGCAGGTGTTATCTGTAAGCCTTCGCTGCAATATACAGCAAAGACTTACCTGCTTTGAAGAGGGCTCGCCCTGTGAGCCCTCTCCATGCATCCACACTCGGCATGTGACATCCTATTACGTCACATGTCGGTAAGGGGTTAACAGAATGAGAAATCAAACTAATAAAAAGCTAAGAGGATTTAGTTTGAATATGGTCAATATGCTAATACTGCAGTGAAGCAAACATTAAAATATCATCTATACAAAATAGGTCAATTGAACATACCTGGAGTCCAAAAAGCCAGACTGAGAAAAGGGATCCAGTTGAACATTAGAGAGGGTCACACCTGCAAAAGACAGGACTTTTCATTACTAATAAACACTAGACAGGTCAACCAATATGTACCAGCTAGTCTGTGTGGCTTGTATTGGGCTTTGCGAATTATGTATTGGGCAAACACTTATATTTACAGGGTGCAAGCATGCACACTGGGGCTGTACCGGGTTGATTGAACCAGCAAGGCTAGCATTCACCCTGCCCAGTCTTTAAACAGAATGCAGATTATCCCTCTGCTCACACTGACCTGGCATGCCTTGTACAAAGGGTCTCGAACCCTGGGTTACTGATCCAGTCGACATGTGCCCTTCAATTCTAACAGCCGACCGATTAGGAGATTGCTCACATTCAGGAGTTCCAAGCACATCCTTAAGCAGCTGCTGAATGTCTGTACTTTCCATCTTGGGTATCTCTGTGGTCATAAAACAGATTTAGAGCGGTTCATGTGCAAAAGCTTCAGCATGCACGGGGAGGAGGAATGTAAGGGACTTCAATCAAGGACAAAACACACCAGTGTAAAAATAAGGAACTTTACTATTTTACAAATAGTTTACTGACCACAAACAAGAACAAATATATAAAAACTGGTCAACATTGACAATCTAAGTAAGAAGCCTGATAAATATTTCCTGCAGAAAAGAAATTGTAACTATAAGGTTTGTGATTAAATATATGTGAGCCAGGAAGTCTCCAATGATTCCTACACATCTCCTAAATCACACATGAAGAAGAAAAAAAAAATAGATCTGGGGCTCAAATCTGTGTGAAAAACCGCAGAAATCCCTTTGTGCCGAATACAGTCATTTTTAATATACAGTTGTTAATCTTGAATGCATATACTAACAGCCTTCTGTCTTTTGTATTGTATTAGATCATTTAAATCTATACATTAGACACTAATTTATGAGTACTGACAAGCTTTAAGATAAACTTAAATGGATACAAAATAAGATTTTTATAGTTTAAAGAGGACCTGTTTCCCGACTTGGAAATGTTATTGTTTATTGCATTTTTCATGTATATAGCCAAGTGGGTGTTAGTAACTTGGGGAGGAGGGGTCCCTGTTAGGTCAGACTTTGGCAGGAAAAACTGGACAAAAAACACCCTTGAATGCCCTTCCCCTCTGCCAACTAGTAATTACTCAGGTACTCTATGCAGTAGCTCCCGGACCTCTGCCAGCTTTCATTTATGCTATGCACATGGAGAGGATACTTATGTTGAGCCGTGTATCGCCAGCAGAGGAACAGGAGCTACTGCGCATGTGCAGAGCTCCCCTGCTGCTGGAGATGCATCAGCAACCACTGTACGGGTATGACAGCCGTGCTCACAGCAGGCAAGGACGAGCAGGTAGATGAATCTGCAACGGCTACTGTGAGCGCTTAGTAGCCTTCGCTCCAGAAAGCGACCCCATGTAACCTCAGCAGATAATAAAATTTTATTACTATGGAAATTAATAAAACAGGTTTCATAAATGGGAGATAAGAAACTGTTTAGCGAATTTGCAGTGAGGTTGAATCTTACACGGGAACTCCGTCAGAAAGGACATTAAAAGGCTTGTCCCGAGTATTTAAGTTATAGGATATGGGATAACTACTTTAGGCAAGTTTATGGTCCAACTGTTGGTAACCCCACAGTAACGATCCCGTAGATCGGGGATAATTTTAATCTTGCCGAATCTTGGGACAAACCCTTTAACTACATTAATTACTATGTGCACGCCTCCTCTCTGTAAACTATAGAAATATAACTACATTCAAGCCTGCTTAGACTAACAAAAAATACATCATAAAAGCCAATTCATGTGACCATCACAAATCAGACAAACAAGGACACATTGCTGTACAGCAATAATTAATACAGTATCACATTACAACACAGGGAAATTGACAGCCAATATGCACCAAGGGAAGGTTTGCAAAGATTTGATGCAGAGGAATTATCTTACCACTGCATACCCAACAAATCACAAAAAAAGGAAATTTAGGGCAATTGTGAGAGACCAACCCTCCGTGGAGATTTTATCCAGATCCGAGCCGAGGGCTCCCTCTGGCAGAGGCATCGGAATTCTCTCTCCAGTGTGAGCAGCAGCAACAGCAACAATCAGGGCCTCGGTCTCTGACGCATCCTCTGCAGGGAGGGGAGGGCAGGTAAATAACTATGCCCACGTCTCAAAACAGGCACAAGGAAAGGAGAGAGAGAGAGAGAATCTAGCCGAAATCCACAATCAAAAGAATCAGGGGAGTTCTTAACATGTAGGATCTCAAGTGAATAGGCCATAGATTACCCTTTATTCCCTTCTGCTCAAAATACGTGTTTTGCTCATGCTGACAAAACAATTTAGGTTCCAATCCAGCAATTATTTTACATGAATAGAAAAAAAAAAAAAGCGTGCATTTCCACCTTAATACTGTATGGATTTTTAATAAAATTACTATTTTTGTACTACAACACCATGAGCTGTAGTTACCAGTGAATAACTACAGACTCAAAATGTTTCTAAAGGAGGAGTGATTTGGAACAGCCAATTTACAAAGTAGCCAGAGACCTTCCTGCTACAAGTGCCTGGTAGGATGCCAGCCTGCCAGTTGTAAAGCTGCAGGGATCTTTGGTAAAAATTAGCAAAGTACATAGAAATTGATCTATGTATCAATGTATAAAGGAGGAAACAGCCAAACATTCTGTAAACGCATGCGTGAGATGAGAAATTACACTTTTATTAGACATGCAGAAACATTCCAAAAAAGGTTAAAAAGTATACCCTGAACTTCTTTACCAACCTGAATTTTCAAGCTTGGTTTCACTGCTGTCAGAATCTTCATGAGGCATTGATGAACTATGGGTAGCTGTAATCTCTGCTGTAAAAAAGAGATTAAAACAACAAAAAAAAAAAAACACTATAGTTACTGAGGTTAACACTGTTTATGTAACTTAGCTAAAAGGTAATGTACAACTAATACACATAAAATATAGAAATCGTACTAAGGTAGCAACTTAGTAGCAAAGTAGGTACTAACAGTAGCATCATAGCCGTTGATTATAATAGAAGTAATAACAGAACAATTTAACTAAAGGTGTTATCCCCCTAACCACAGGGGCATAACAATCGGATTGGGAGGAGTCCGGGTGCGGCAGGGATCAAACTGCAACATCGTACTTGGAGCAGTTTCCAAGGTTCGATAGTACCTAATGGAGTAGCAGGACGCATTCTGACCTACCACTTCACAAAATCAGACTCCTTGTGATCACTAATTTAATGATCTCGTACCAGCAAGGGACAAGAATGAGGTATGACACCCCCAATGTGAAGCAGAGAGGCGGATGGTCTACAAAGTGTTGTAAGTCAACAGTGTCAACTAGTTCCATTATTTTACACAGTTCCTTGGTCATGGTCAATTCCACAAAGATCTTAACCCGAAAATATAAGACTTATTTTTACATAAGACACAACCCCCCGACAATACAGCTTTAGATTGAATGGTATACACGATTTTGTATAGTAACAAGAAGTCAGCTGTCACCTGTGTTGTGTTGAGGCAACTGTGAGGTGGGAGCAGTTCCAGATGCAGGACATTGGGTACTCTGCACGCTCTTCACCTTTTGTTGTACGGGACGAGCAGCTAGAAGCGCTTGCTTGCTTAGCTCCATTAGCTCCTTTCCAAAAAATGCTTCCTGTGGAGATAGAAATAGTTGCGTTATTTATGTGTTCATTGCTAAAAATTAACTAATATGACTGTATTAGACACATGTAAGCTGTACCATTAGGAAACTGGAAAGGCATGTTGCTATACATGCCACTTGCATGCATTTAAACATTTTACATAAAAATGTATGTACTGTCACTATTCATGGTATAAACACTTGCCAGAAACACCATTTTAACCCTGGAAGTATAGTACAAAATGTGAGCTTCTTGCATTTGATATTTGCGACTGATGTGTGCCTCTCCAACACCAGATTGTGTCCATCAATATTGAGTGGGAGAAGATCGATTATACATATGAGCATTTTATCATCTCTCAAACGTTCTGAATCATGCGGGTGCCCTGCCACCCCTCATATAGCTATACGAGAGGTTTGCATTTACTTCTTTGCTGGGTCACAGATGATAGTTGTGTCTGGCCAGCAATTTCAGGTAGCAACACCTGATGCAGCCATTGATGGGGCTGATCAAGAAAACTATAGGATCTGTTGCGGCAGCAATTTTTCCCTGGCATTGCCTCACCACCTCAGAGGGAGACGGTTACCTGAAAGGGCTATTCCCACAAAGACAAGTTTCTTAAATGTACTCAGGATAACAAAATAACACACATGCTGTAATTCACAGTTATTAACAAAAATGCAGCATTTCACAGGTATAATTCCAACCTGTCTCTATCAGTCCTGGTGTACACAATTTCAGGTGTCCCTAGACACAACCCTGTTGCTTCTCACTTAGGGTCGGGGAAGCCATCTTGGATTTCTGTGTGATGGTGAAGGAGCCGGGTTTCTCTCTGCTCTATAGCCCCTACCCCCGCAGTCCAGGACAGAGCTCATTCACTGATACACATACAACGGAATTCCTGCCGGCAGCAGCATGAGGAGTACTACAAGCTACAGACAGATGCGTTCTTTATCGGGGGAGAAAGGCACAGCAGATCTAGTGTGTTGTGGAATAGCAGAGATGTAGGAGAGCTGGATGTCATTGTGTGCAATAGGCATCCCATGGATCTTATCTTTAATCTCTTTCTAGGTGTCAGATACTTGTACAATGTTCAGAAGCTAAATGAAAGTGTATATAAACCTTGTACCCTGATAATCTAACCACATTTTCAGCACAAAGAACTAGATGGATCATAATGTGCTTAGAGAGTCCCCACCCACAATTTTGCATTGACCAGCATAGGGAGTGATAGAAGCTAAAACAGCAATACAACTGAGTAACACTGTTAAGTAAAGGGTTAAAATGATCTTTATTGTGTAAACATCACTAGGGGATTGAGTTTTGAGAATTTTTCTTCCACAGGAAAACCTCTAAGTAGAATATACGTGAAACCCTCCCTACAAGGATGAAACTGCACTATGACACATAGATGGTAGGACAAGTGTGGGTATAAAGAGGACTGACCTGCTTTAGTATATGTAATATGTATTTCCCAGAAATAATGCTGAAGCATTTTTACAAGTACTGAATGCTTTGGGTTTTTGCTACTAGTCCTAGGAAGGGGCATACAATTTAAAAACTGGATGTTATTCTCATTGTGAAAATTGAGCACCTATAGTGTCAGCTTTGATAGAGTAGAGTCAAAGACAGCGAGTCTGCTGACAAATGTGTCAAATTCTTCTCAAATTTATAGGCAGAATAGAGGTACAGTCGGATTAACAATGTCACAAAAGTGTCAAAAATACAGGACCTTACATAAATTGCTATAGGTGGTGACAGATCTCCTTTAAAGGTCTGTTGCAATTAAAATAAGAGTATACCGTATTTTTTTTTACTATAAGGCGCACCGGAGTATAGGACGCACCATCAATAAATGCCGGCTAAAACCTTAAGGTTCGTATATAAGGTGCACCGGATTATAAGGCTGAATGACTAGCACAGTTCAAGGCAGCTGTTGTCTGTAAGTACAGTTCATATATAAGGCGTACCTTTGATTTCTGAGAAAATCAAAGGATTTATTGTGCGCCTTATAGTCCGAAAAATACGGTAGATCTTCAAGTCATATTAAAGATTCCAATAGCAAAACCCTATGTGATTTTTGGGGCATTCAATATCAGGGAGCAGTTTAGTGGAAAGAGAAAGTTTAAAGTGTGTATATACAGTATACAAGAGGGAATGAATGCTATAAGTGACAAGAAGATAACCAGGTGTAGTGCCATTGTATCCATGCATTTGCAATCTTGGAAAACCCCATTAAGATTTTATGCAATATTGGATAAAGATGACCAGAGGTGTTGATAAAGTAGCTGGCTATGTATCACTCTGAAATAATTTCCCCCTGTGAGGGGTACAGGTTATGCCGTGACCTTTTGTAAGGCACGATTTGTTGAAACTAAAGATGACCAGGAGTAGTCTTATGCACCTTCACCAGATCTGCCACTGTGAGCACTAAGCTGTTTATGCAACAACTCATTTTTGTCCTTATTTTCCCTGTATTACAAAATGGAAACATTTTTTAGATAATGTCTTTTATAAAACAAAAGAGTGAGCAATGGAAGTTTACATAATGTACATTATGTACTTCTGCATCAAATGTTTCAGAAGACTGACTCACCTGCAAGTAAGCCGGGAACATATCCTCAAGTTTGCTCTTTTTTCTGCCTCTGCGCTTTTTCTTCTCATCTCCCTCTGTTGTCCCTGGCTCTGGGGCACCTTCTGCAGGCGTCTCAGGAGGGGCTGCAAATAGTGAAGGTCATAAGGGTTGGTGGGCACTTGTTAACGGCAAGCAAAAGACGCTCAAATCATTTTAGTTATTGTACTTTAATGTATTGTACTATAGTCCTATAATGTAGGATGCATAATGATGGTAAAGTAGACGAAACTCACCATCATCCGGGTGAACCTCTTGGTTCTGGTTTTCGCGAAAGGCTTCCAAAAACGCTGCGTGCCCTTTCCTTGAGCGTGTATGTGTTTTCCTTTGTCTAATCATAAAGCCACCAATTCCTAAGGAGTAATAATGTTGAATGAGACACAGTGATGCTACTAAAGTATTTTCCAAAGCACAACATTTTCTTTCCTACCTGGTCTATATGGCTTTCTTTTCTTCTTCACATTGTCTGCATCTTCAGCCCCTTTTACCACCTCCATTTCTCCTCCAGCTTCACGCTCAGGGGTACCTGGAGGTTCTAACTTAATTTCACACTCCATAGGTTCATTATTGCCACCTAGCACAAGATGATAAATAAGTCTTAATAAAGGACACATTTACCAACCACTCCATGGGTCTACGTAGAGAATGATTATGTCAGTGCTGCAGATTTATGCAAACATGGCTCACCATCTACTTTGTGCTCATCACACTCTGCATCGCCTTCTTTCCTATCTTCACATGGACCATGCTCTGGCCCATCCAAGAAAACCTCTCCACCAGTACTAAGTCGAGACCGCCTTGGTTTCTTTTTTTGGATCGGAGATAACGTGAGACTGCGCAGCAACGCCATACCCGCTTCTGTCAGCCATACTCCCTCAAAACGGAAATACTGAGGCTCTGCAAATAAAAACAAAGACTTATGTCCTTTTTGTTCTTTCCAAGAAATACATTTCCATAAGAGGCAGACAAAACAACTAAAAATTTTAATCACCTGGTTCCTTGACTTTGACAGGACTTGGTGGAAGGATTATTGGAACTAGAGGACATAGGTAAAATGAAAATGTGAGATTATCCAGCAAAAAACAGACAAACATTTGATGTCCTATATAATCTCATAAGACAAAATCCAGTCTGTACATACCAACAGGCTTTATAATGAAAGGCTGACACGATGTACAGTGAAAGCCTTCATCTGCGGCTTCCTCTACCTCCTCTTCAGTAAATAAGTTCTCACAAACTGCATGCAGCCACCTGTAATCCGTGGCAAAAAAAGAAGGAAAAAAAAAAACTTAGATGTGTATTTTAGAACTACATCTAGAAGATTAATGCCTGGCAGCTATTGTTTACCTCTCACAGTTTTGACACTGGATCAAAAGATCTCCCTCCATATAGTTTAGGTGGCATATAGGACAGCAGACCAGACTAGCACAAGGTGCACAATGTGTATAGTTGTTCTGCCATTCTGAGTGGAATCCAGGACTTATCGATCCACACTGCATACAGCATACACACCTGCAAGAGAAACAGGTTACTACTTGGATCATGTTATGGTACTTTAAGTTCATTGACTGTAACAGCCGAGGTGCTGCAAAAAATTAAGGTTATATGATCACAGCACAGATGATAATAATAATTCTTTATTTATATAGTGCCTACAGATTACGCAGCGCTGCAAAAAGCATGGCAAATTGGTCCCTGTCCCCATGGGGCTCACAATCTACACAACCTAACAGTATGTTTTGGAGTGTGGGAGGAAACCGGAGTACCTGGAGGAAACCCACACAGACACAGAGAGAACAAACTCTTTGCAGATGTTGACCTGGGTGGGATTAGAACCCAGAATCCCAGCGCTGCAAGGCAGAAGTGCTCCCCACTCAGCCACCGTGCTGCCCATAATGAGAAATGGAGTAACCCCTGGTAAGATTTGGACTGCCTACACGGCCACTTCTCCACATTGGTGTGTGAAATACAGGAATACACTGGAAAAGTATATTGCCCCTGAGCAGTATTATGCCTGCAGATAATAAGAATATAGGATATGCAGAAATCTCTAGTGACATTACCTCACTGTCACCGGTGTCAGAAGTTGTGAAGTTTAGTCTCCATGAACAGCCCATTTACAATTCTGAGATGGGGTAACCCCAACGGAGTACACAATCTAAACCAGCTCATAGTTAAACCATTAGTTTAGCTGTTTTCTATGAAATTTGGTTATTTGTAGTCCGAGTGGAAACCCATGAAAACAATGAAAGGGCCAAAAAAGCATGTTAGATTTAGTTGGACTCGAGCCAAAATCCCACCACTGGAAACACTTAAGAGTTCACCACAAAACCACAATACAAGGTTTTATAAGGACAATGCAAACATTAAGGTTTTAAAAAGTTGCATATGTAAAATGTAGATTAATTATGAGGCATTTTTCATTGTTGTATGTAAATTGCAAAAAAAAAAAAAAAAAATTAATATAATAAATATATAAAATCCAGTGTCATAGTGGGGTGTGGCTGTTTAAACTGCAGGTTCTCAATTCTGTCTGTTGTTTCTGCATTGGTCATGCAGTAATGGCTGTTAATTTGCTTATAGTACAACACTGTATTAGGCCATTTCTCTGTGATATAATAATGAAATTGTTTAAAGACACCAAGACTTACCACTTGCATTTCCAACCACCCTTTGGTACTGTGTGTAGAGGAGGATCGAGGCAGTACGTGTGGTAACTGATGTCGCAGTCGTCACAGAGTAGCAAGCGAGAAGGGTCTGTGGCTTTACCACACACTTCACAGACTATGCACTCCACACATCGCCAGCCCTTCAGTAGCATCACCTTTGTAATCTGAAAGGAAAAAAAATTAAAATAAAAAAAGTTAAACCCTCCAAAAAAATATACCATAATGCCCTCTAATATAATATAAATACATACACACAGTTTTTGCACAGGGAAAAAAAAAAACACTTACTTTGCTGTTTACACAATAAGGGTGATAGCACTGGGAACACTGGGAGCAGGCCAGAAGATGTCCTTCTGAACCACGTCCAAAGCTGCCACAAACAACACACATATCCTAAAACATGGAAGAAATAATTTAGAGCCATTGAAATATGCATTGACCTCAGTCAGTGAATAAAAAATTAATGAAGTGCAACCAACAAGCCAAAACATCTCACCTGCATGAGCACAAATTTGTCTGTGTTGGAAAAAAGCACCACTGTGTTTTGCATGGTATCATCCTCCTCCTCTTCCTCCTCCTCTTTATCTGGAGAGCCCTCGACATCGATCATCTGACAACACAGCGAGTTACACATTTACATGAGAAATGTCATATACAATAGTATTTCCTAACCAGCGAAAATATCTACAAGATTGCCCATATCAGCCCGCGGCACTGTGCCCGTATAGACGAAAATTAGCCCCATAACGGATAATAAGTTTCCTCAAAGCACATAAGTTTCCAACAATAAATAAATATCAATTCCAAGAGTAAGCAACAGACAAGATGCTTAGGGTACAGACAGGAATTGCCATTTCTGCGTACACTTCTCAAAACTCACCGGCAAAGTCTCAATAGAAGAGGTTGTAGACTTTAATCTTGATCTTCCTCTACCCCTGCTTCCAGCCCCACTACCTCCACGTGGTCGCCGCCTTCCTGGAAAGCTACTACTCCGACCCTACAAACATTACAATTGGGTATTAAAACTTAAGAATAAACTATACAAAGTCACCAAAAAATGTTAACTATTAAGGGAACCTGTCCCCACTTTTCCACCAAAAAAAACAGCTAATGACAGTTAATAGGGCTCTATGGGAACATAAGTAACACCCTTCTTTTAGCTAAAAAAGGTTTCCCTCACATCCCCATAAAACTGACTTTAATGTACTGGTAGTTCTATTACATGACTTCAGATGGGGTGTGTCCGGCTCGGCCAGCCCCTCCCATCAACTCCTCCCCATTTCCTATGCTCTCTCACTATTCCGTACTGTATGTCATGTGACCAGCCATATCTACCCCATTTATGTACCTGACCACACAGCAGCCTCCATGATGGCTAAGCAGAACTAGAAGTCTATGCTGTGATTTCATGTGATCAGAAACATACATGGTGTAGATTTGACAATTTTTATAGGACCTAAGATGACATCACCCTCACATGACATGAATGTAACACAAGGTGTTTAAAAAAATTGACACACTATTGCCTATAAGTAAAACAGAGCTGTAAGTGTCTGTAGATGAATATTGGCAGCCAGTCCCCAAGAACTAGTTCCATAGAGCAGCATGTCCTAGCAGTAAGACCTGTCAATCAGGAATAAAGAGGAAGTACCAGAAATTTGAAGAGACACAGAACAGTCAGTCAAAATAAGGGGGTGTGATTCACTGGCAGCCAGAGAGAAACAAAGGCATGTCCAGTATATAGCCAGCAAACCCCAGGAGTATACAGCCAGCCCGAGGTTTGCCTAGCACATAAAAAAAATTAAATTTTTAAAAACCTTACATACTCTCCGGCGCAACAATCCTCGACGTGGCTCCTGGTGGCTCCTCTTCTGTCTTAGCCGCATCTCTGCCGGCTAATACAGCACAGAGAAGACAGAAGAGGAGCCGGGCTGAGGATTGGGGCACTGGAGAGAGTATTCAAGTTTATTTTTTTAATTAACGCATGTATAAGCCGAGCTGAGGTTTTTAATCACGTTTTGTGCTGAAAAACTTGGCTTATACACGAGTATATACAGTAGGTTTTAGAATGTTTTCACACATTAACAAAAAAAGAAATTCTTAATTTTGCCATCTTCTCCCATCATTTTTTGCGAAAGGAGATGACGTTTTCAATACTACCATTTTGAGGAATATACAGAGTTTGGGCATCTTTCAAAATATAAAAATTTTATATAAAAAGTGATGAAAGTGGCATTTTCGAGTTACGAGGTTAAACGCTGGAAATAATTGTTATTATATTTTGATAGATCGGACATTTTGGGACTCGACCAAACACCACCTTCTCAACTAGCATTTCCCTAATATTGCAATTTTTAATGCATCCTCTTGTTTTCTAGGAGGTTTTGGGGCTTAGAATTGTGTATTTTTATGAAAAATCGGCAAAACCTATATTTACAGGCACCTGCTCGGTTTTTAAGACACACAGGGGAAAACCCCATAAATTATCCCACTATAGAAGCTACACTCCTCAATGTATGAAAAACAAACTAACTTTATTAACCCTATAAGGTGTTTTACTGGGGTCAAAACAAAACTGAGGAGGAATTTATCATTTGTAGTTTTTTTTTGGACAATACATTAATTTTGGGCCAAAAATTGTAATTTCACAATGGATTAAATAATGAAAAGCTACCCAATTAACCCCTTAAGGCGCAGAGCGTTAAGGGGTTAAACAACCCCACCCCAAACGGGGGTAATGTGACATGTGGAGGCTTATTTTTTCCGGTATGAGTGCCACTTTTCATGAACACATTTAAGGGGCTTTGATTAGCCAATTGATTAAATAGGGTTTTTAGCTTTTTATGTTGGCTGTACACCATACCATAAAATGTATTATGTTTATTCTATGGGTCAACACAATAACAGCGATACCCCATTTATATAGCCATTTTATGGTTGACTTGTTTTGCAGAAATTGGAACTCATTTGTTGAGAAATTTGTTTGTTTTCGCGTTGCCATGTTCTAAGAGGCATAACAGCCCTCCTCTATCCTGCACCCGGCTGGATACTCACCGGGGCTATGGTTTTTACTTCTGAGGCGATCCTTCAATAAAGTTCAGTACACTAGCGGTTTCACAATAATTTATCCGGAAAACCTCTGCACGTTTTAAATAAGTTGGTGCAAAATGTAGCAAAAATGGGACTTGAAAATAGACCAAGTCATACCGCTTGATAAAGCCAGAGAATTTTCTCAAGCTTACCAGTAAATTAAAAAAAAAAAAACATTATACCCCAAACCTAGAAGCATAACTTTTAATCTGTTCCACTTACATGTTTGACTCTTGATCGCCCTGGAGAGCATTTCCGTCTGGACTTCTCCCCATCTAATTTCCCAATAGAGGGGTCATATAAAAGGGAGTCATCTGTTTCTGGCATGGAGTCCGTGCAAAGCCTCAAAGACCCATCCTCCTTGTGCAAGCACATCTCCATACAGAGGGACCCGCCCTCAGGTGACCCCAATGCATCAGATCCGTGAAAGCTACCAGTTGTATCACCCTGGCTAAGATTGGAGATCTCATTTACAATGTCTGACTTGATGATAGTGCATCTGATGGGCATTTGAACTTTGTCCGTAGAGAAATCCCCAGCAACTTCTTGACCTATTGCGCTGTCATTGGTTAATATTCCTGTTGTAGACTTACAAGGGGGCTCTTCAGAGTCCACAATCATTTCAGAGTCCAAATCAGCTCCCTGCTGAAACAAACTACTAGAATGGTCCTCTCTTGTCCTAGAAGGACTCGGACAGATTCCATCCTCTATGCTCAATGAGTCCATAGGTTGTGTGTCCTCATCCATGGAGGCATGTGCCTGAGTCCTATCAGGTGTTGATGGTATTAATGGTGACGGCTGGTGAGAAGGACTTTGTGAAAGTGACGACACAGTCTCTTTGTGTTCCTGGATGTTTTCTGTTACTTCTTCCTCAACTTCCATATCTTCATCTTCTACTGTGACTAATACAGGAGCCTCCTCAAGTGATGCACATGGGTCAAATGTCCTCTCCTGATGGGATGGTTCTGCTTCCAAAGGAGGAGGACTTCTGGTCTCAATTGGCAGCGGTGGTGTGTTGGGAAGCGTCTCTGGAGCCTCAGCAGCTTCATTGTCTGAGGCACCAAACCCATCTTCATCAGTTGTTAAAACTTCTAAAGAAAAATAAAAATGTTTTGATTCACAAAGGAAGATAAAAATCAGACAATGTCAATCATATATTGCAGTCTTCGTATTTTTGGTTAGGTTTTTTGGAGTATTTATGAGAATGATGTCCAGAAATGATTAGACGACTACTTATTACTAACCTAGTGGTTTGGCTTCACATTCTGAGAGGGCTGTATTTGGGATCTCAACACTCTTGTCCTGTTCATCTTTCTTTTGTAAGGCAGCCTGCTGTTTGCTACACGATGGACAGCCCGCGCTGCGTCCTAGTGGATCGCACTTTTGTGCACAAATTGAATGATGGAACCTGGGAGACATAAAATAATAAAAGTAAAACTCTAATCATTCCTGCACCATTCCATTAGTGTAAGGTAGAACGTGATTTTTACTGGAAACATTTTACACAACCTCCACTTTTATAGCCATGACATTTTAATATATGTCGTATACTGTTTTTTATTAGGGGTTTTTCGCCTTTAGGATACCTAATAAAAAACAGTATAACCGCATATATGAAAAATTGCACATGGCATTATAATATTTAAAAAGGGGTAGGTGGTTTTTAAAATGTTATCCAGTAAATACAAGTTCTTCACCTGACCCTAATTGAATGGTTTGCAGGAATGATGAAGCATTCCTAATAAGGAACGAAGTTGATCAGTAACACAACAGATATCAATATGAATCTTCCCAAGACGGGAGCGTAAATGTGCATGATCTCAAATGGTAGAAGATGTCCTACCTTAAGGAAAAGATGGTTAGGTGTATTGCTGGTTGCTGCGGCAGGCTGCGGGGGGTGTTGCCAGCGTGAAAACGACCCGTTCGCAGCTTGACCAACCAGTGGGTACTCTGAGCGGCGTGCGAACCAAACTTTTATGCGCGCCACGGTATGGGATTCCCGACCCCAACGCTTACCTCCCACCAGACCGTCCCACTTACTTGCATTGACCTGGGACTATACCTATAGACTAGGTCCGATATAAAAGGGCCAGTTATCTAGGGTAGTAATAAAGGTTCACTAGATGGCACCCAGCCCCCGAGGTTTAGGTCATCAGGGTGTTCTAGACCTTGGATATAGGGCATATTAACAACAGGGAGAGTGAAAGCCATATGACCCTGCCTCTAACGCCAACCGTCACATCACCCTGATTCTATCTTTTCTCTGCACTCTGTATGGACATAACGGGGCCCGTAACCATCTTACTGATTCCTTTCTCGGAATAAAACGGAGGAGCATCCGTGAGGACCAGAGTGTTGTAGATATGGACCATTGACACTACAAGATGTGTAGCCACACAGGTGAGCTTTCCTCTAATTTCAGACTCCTTACAATCTTTCGAACCTCACCAAGGGGGCCACCCGGTGCACACTTGTATTGTCTTCTCTTTATTTTTCCGATGGGTACCATGCTTTCACCAATTACTTGAAGCCATATTACTGTTGTTAGCTTTTAACTGAAAATGGTTAAAATTAAAGTTTTAAATCACGATTGTATTTTGCCGTACTTTAGGGAAAATTGAGAACCTGTATTGGAAATTGGATTGTTTGGTTGAGTCATTTCAGTGGACCCCCAGCAAAAAATAAGATCCATGATGCTGGTGGTGATCTAGGTTGTCGATAATCAGTATCTATTTCCAGGGCCAGCAAACCTGGTCTCCTCTGCCTGGCAGTAAATGGCTCCAACGTGGTACTGTTGGACAGAGTAGACATGACTTACAGTGTGTGCACGGCAGATGTATCCAATTATTTAATTTAATTTCAAGACACAGTTGTGATGTTGGGCAAAAGAAGGGAGTGTTTGGGGGGGGGGAGCACAAGAAGGCCTTGGGGGCACTCCCAGGTTGTACCGAGGCCTGGGTTCACAATATCTATTTCAACTCTGCTTTAAACCTAATTCTCAAAACTATACTAAAGTGTAGTTAAATGGTAGATTTCTGTAACTGGCCTGCCCAGGAAAATTCCCCGCAATCTAATAGAACAAGATGTTCAGATTGGTTTGGTTTTTCTCGTTAAGCTTTTATTTTATATTCTTTGTTCCTGCGAAGGTTTCTGGCAAGTTTTGTTAAAAAGAGACCTAATTTTTTGTTTCGCCTAAAGATTTTGAGTTGAAAGAATTTGTTGAGTATAAAGTGTGTCCTTGTACACACAAATTGAATGATGGAACCTGGGAGACATAAAATAATAAAAGTAAAGTACAAGGAGCACACTATACTCAAAATTTCTTTCAACTCAAAATCATTTAGGCGAAACTAAAAAATTAGTTGCTGGTTTACAAAAACTTGCCAGAAACTTCGCAGGAACAAAAGATATAACAAAATAAAAGCTTAACGCGAAAAACCAAACCAAGTCTGAACATCTTGTTCTATTAGAGTTGCGGGGAATTCTTCCTGGGGCAGGCAGTTACAGGAAATCTACCATTTAACTACACTTTAGTATAGTTTGGGAGAAATTAGAGGTTTAAAGCAGATTAAAACTTGGCTTTTACTGAAATGGTTAAAAATAAACAAACAGTAATATGGCTTCAAGGTAAATTGTGTGAACGCATGGTACCCATCTGAAAAATAAAGAGAGACAATACAAGTGTGAACCTGGTGGCCCCCTTGTGAGGTTCAAAGATGTATACGAGTCTGAAAATAGAAGGGAAAGCTCACCTTTGTGGGCTACACATCTTGTAATGTCAATGGTCCATATCTACACTCTGGTCTCCGGATGCTCATCCGTTATGATGCCGAGAAAGTATCAGTAAGATGGTTACGGGCACCTTATGTCCATACAGAGTGCAGAGAAAAGAGAGAATCAGGGTGATGTGACTGTTGGCGTTAGAGGCAAGGGTCGGAATGGCTTGCACTCTCCCTGTTGTTAATGCCCTATATCCAAGGTCTAGAAAACCCTGATGACCTAACCTCGGGGCTGTGGCCATCTCGGGAACCTTACCCTAGATAACTGGCCCTGTTATCGGACCTAGTCTATAGGTATAGTCCCAGTCAAATTGCAAGTAAGTGGGACCGGTCTGGTGGGAGGAGCGTTGGGGGAGGGATCCCATACACGCAGCGCGCATAAAAGTTTGTGTCGCACGCCAGCTCAGAGAGTACCCACTGGTTGTCAGCTGCGAACGGGGCGGTGTTCACCTGCACCCCCGCAGCGCTGCAGCACCTAACCATCTTTTCCTTAAGGTAGGACATCTACCATTTGAGCACAAATTGAATGATGGAACCTGGGAGACATAAAATAATAAAAGTAATGTACAAGGAGCACACTATACTCAAAAATTTCTTTCAACTCAAAATCATTGAGGCGAAACTAAAAAATTAGTTGCTTGTTTACAAAAACTTGCCAGAACCTTCGCAGGAACAAAAGGTATAATAAAATAAAAGCTTAACGCGAAAAACCAAACCAAGTCTGAACATCTTGTTCTATTAGAGTTGCGGGGAATTTTTCCTGGGTCAGGCAGTTACAGGAAATCTACCATTTAACTACACTTTAGTATAGTTTGGGAGAAATTAGAGGTTTAAAGCAGATGAAAATTAGGATATTGGTGAACCCAAGGCCTCGGCTACACCCCTGGAGTGCCCCCAAGGCCTTCTTGTGCTTTCCCCCGCCCCAAACACTCCCTTCTTTATGCCCAACATCACAACTGTGTCTTGAAAAATTAATTAAATAAATTGGATACATCTGCCTGTGCACACACTGTAAGTCATGTCTACTCTGTCCAACAGTAACCACGTTGGAGCCAATTACTGCCAGGCAGAGGAGACCAGGTTTGCTGGCCTGGAAGATAGATACTGATTATCTGACAACCTAGATCACCACCAGCATCATGGATCAGTATATTTTTGCTGGGGGTCCACTGAAATGACTCAAACCAAACAATCCAATTTCCACATACAGGTTCTCAATTTCCCTAGAGTAATGGCTGAACATGCCGGCCAAACACTGCTGAGCACCATCTCTGTCGCTTTCATAAAAATGGACCGGAAATCATGATAGATAACAGGGATGGGCCCTCATTTAAGTGATCAGCTATTGATCATCCATCCAAAAACCGCATATAGTCTTAAAAATTGTAAAACCTAGGAGGAGGAAAACAATTTTCATAGTAATCATTTGAAAAACACCACGATGAAAACCAGAGAACATAAAATCCTCTATACAACCTGTATGAAATCGAGGTAAGGTAAGAAATAGAAGAAATCATACTTTGAGCAATTGGGACACTGATTCATGTTCTCCAAGGAGCCCGGCTGGTTACACTGCACACAATTCTCTGCTAGACATCGTTGCTCTTGGCATTTCTTGCACACAGAGTAGTTCTCATACCATGGACTCCCAGGCTCCAACTGTGCTGTACGAGACCCACAGATACGACAGACGCGGCAATTCTGTGCAAAACAAAAATCAATCAGAAATGAAACAAAGAAAAAAAGAAACTTATTAGTACAAATAAAACTTCAGCTGTCATTAAGATTCCCAAACACAGGTGGTCATCTATCCCTGCCAAACTACTGAATGGCTTTCAGGGAAAGGTTTGGAATTCATGTAGCGTATTAAGGGTGTTATTTTATCACAGAAATCCTGCACGAAAATGAATGCAATTTTGAAAAAGACAGTTAGATAATGTGCTTGGTTTCTTTTTCTGCGTGGGAAAAAAAAAAAAAAAAAAACACTTGATTAGGTCACATGTGGCCATGTGAATTTGTCTGTTCTTTTCCTTTTTACATTGAAGTCCATGGATTACCTCATGCTAACTTTGTATTAACCCCTTAACGGCCTGGAATTTTTTTTTTTCAATTCCATTTGGTGAAAATGGTAAAAAAAAACAACTAAAGTCTAAATAAAGTCTACTTTATTCTTTGGGTTGGTGCGATCACGGGGATATCAAATTTACATAGGATTATAATGTTTTCATACATTTACAAACATTAAAATCTATTAAAAAAATGTTTTAATTTTGCCATCTTCTGGCGCGAATAACGTTTTCATACTTTGGTGTACGGAGCTGTGGGTGGGTCATTTTTTGCGACTTTTCATGATGTTTTCAATGCTACCATTTTTAGGACTTTACGACCTTCTGATCACTTTTTATAGAATTTTTTTATGTTTTTCATAATGGCAAAAAAGTGCCATTTTCAATTTTATTTTTCTGTTACGGGATTAAATGCAGTAAAAATCGTTATTATATTTTGATAGACCAAGCATTTTTGTACCCAATGTGTTTAAGCTTTTTACTGTTTATATATTATACGACCTCAGGGGACTGGGGGTTGATTTGAATGTTTAGGTTATGTTAATATAATTTTTCTTTACTTTTTTGCAGACCCCCTAGCGTACTTTCACCCTAGGTTGGCTGATTGAGCCTACCATTTACTGCCATACTACATAGATTTGTGTGCAAATCTCACATTGTAATGAATGGGTTAAAATGAGACATGCATCCGATCACCGATCCCAGATGACGTCACGGGGAGCGCCGATTTTCACCAAGATATCGGCGTCTACCAGCAAATACTTGCCGGCTATGGAGAGGGCGCAGCCTGTGAGCCCTTTCCATGCACCTGAAGAGAGCTGTACTATTACGATGCACGTCGGGAAGGGGGTTAATGCAGATTTCACATGGATTTTTCTGAGAATTAAATAAGATTATGTGTAAGGGGGAAAAAAAAAAAAGTCAACTTCTGCAAGCAAATCCGCAACTAAAAAATTTAATAGTGAGGTAAAATTAACAGTAGAGCGTGAAATCGTAATAATTGAGGTACCTTGCATTTCCATGAGCCTGCAGGCAGATCCTCAATGGCTGGTTTCAGACAGAACGTGTGATAACCCTTGTCACAAGCATCACACACCAACATCATTGAATCCTTGCCAGGTTTTCTGTATAGAACAAGATATGGAATAAACAAGTGAGACCTGCCACATGTATGTCACCCCCGCTGAAGTGGGAAGGTGCTCACATTGCAATGAGCAGCGCAACACACAAAAATATATTACTTCACTCCCCATCACCCATAGCACTTTATAAAAATCCTTTATACAACTTTACTGTCCAAATGAGATGGGCAGCGATATGGTTAATAGAATTTTGCCTATAACCAATGTTGTGATAATGTGCTTATTTACCTGCAACTTTGGCACACTTTACACTCAGGACACTGCCAGCCGGAGCGCATCAATGGTGTTACGGTAATCTCCAGACAAGAACCATGATAGTGCAGTCCACAACTGGTGCAGAACAGGAGATCTGTGAGGTCACCGGACTTGTCACACAACACGCAACTAGAGTCACCTAAGGGAAGAATGGGAAAAATAAGATGTAATAAATGTTCATTTTTCCTTCTAAGGAGTCGACATTTTTATATAAAGAGTCACTCAATGATATGATGATGATTAATATATTTTATGATGAGTCTCTAATATGCAGAAATATTTCTATGATTTGCAGAATAACCTGAAGTATAAATCTTGCGCACATTGTATATGGATAGCATCACCTTCACCAAATAGTACTGGAAGTATTTTTTTAAACAACCCCCCCCCTCCCCCTTTATGTAAAGAAAGTTACAAACTGTAAAATGACAAGACAAGTCTAAACTAACCCATTGCAGTTGCTTCGGCCACATGCTCTGTGCACAGCAATTTTAAGGTCTTCATTGACTGGAAGGATCCACTTGCAGCAGCGCATGGAAAATGATATCGGTGCAGACACCCTGTCGAGTGGCACTGAATGGTAGCACCCATCCGTTTACAGTATTCACATTTCTGTAACAGACAATGAACAGGTGATATCTTTTTCCTAAGCAGTATATGTAGGTAGCAAAACTTCGGCATTTACAAACCTGCGATATCCCTGAGAATACAGCTATATCCACATTAGTCAGACCAGTTCCTTCCACGTTCTGGACTCCATGTGACCAAGACGCACACCTGTAATGAACCCAGCAGTGGCCTGTATATAGAATAAAGATAAAGGACCAGTGAAAAATAGAATTCTCTTTATAACTGCGTTTTTAAAATTGACAAAAACCCATCTCCCAATTACAATAATAAGACATCCTAACCTGAAGGTTCAAAGAGCTCCTCCGGCAGCACAGACTCGGCAAAACCAACAACATTAGGATCCAAAGTCTCTTTGCCGATGTCTTGTAACCGACAAAGAGCGAGATCCAGTTTTGGGTGGCCTGGAGAAGGTTCAAACCGCAGGAGTTCCTGCTGTCCCTGTGGACTCCATTCCCCACAGTTGCAGAGAGCACAGCGCCTACAGGGGAAACCACAAAGTAATCACAACCATACAAAATACTACAGGAGATACAATACAACATTATAAAAAGGTTAGTAGGAAAAGATACACAGGCGTACTCTTACATAAAATAATCATTTCTTCAAGAATGAGTTGACATTTTTTGTGTTGATTCATTAAAACTAGAACCCCAATGTATCACTTAAAAAAAAAAAAATTCTTTAATTATCTGGCCATAGGGGCTGCCATCTTTCCCGAACTGTAGCAGCCTCATGGCCATAGGCAGCAATTGTGTATCTATGGAGTTTTCTGGTTCAATTTGTGAAAATAAGATGTGTATTACGCTAGGACATTGTCATTGCGGGGTCACAAAAAAACAGTGTCACTGTATTAGGGTTACTGCACAAAATGTTAAAAATATGTTTTAAAAAAATGATGGTAACGTCTTCCATTTAACATTTAATGGGGACAAATCCCTATTTCAAACATGCCTTTGTTTCCCATGAAGTAACATTCTAGAGCATCCTTTCTTATCACAGTGCCAAATTGTGAGGCTGTGCAAGTACATGCTCCGTTGGACATGGGCAAATGGCAAAACAGCTGTCACTTTATTAATGTCTAGAAGGAATAAAATAGGAATGCCACTATAGAAAGAAATTAGACATGATTCTCCAGAATTATTAAAAGGAGCATACAGTTATGTAGATGTCATCAGCAGCAAGAGATACACTACAACATACCTACTACATGGCGGGTCTGGGGCAGTGCCATCCCCTACATAACATGCAGCTGGCGATAGACTGCTGGGTTCATCTGCTTCCGCTTCACAGGCCACATCAGAGGCATTTTCATCAGCTACATGGAATAAATGACACAGTTTACATACAGATTTCATAAACTCAAAGTCCCATTTATATACCTTCACTAAGTACTGCAATACAATATTGGCAATGAGCTCAATGACATCAACAAGGAACATCTGGCAGATAAAAGGACTCAGAACCAAAATTACTATTTTCTTATGGTCACTGTATGGTCAGGTACATATGGAAATCACAGCATCCTCTGGAGGGTTAGAATGCAAAAGGAGTACATTTTATTTAGGTCACGCAATAAAAAAAGAAAAAAACATTTGCCATATGCGCCTTACACAGGGTTCGGGGAAAGCAGTCAATATTGTGTTCCATTTCGGTTCTTTACATGGAGCACCCTATATGGGTGCTGTCTTGAGCCACGTTAAAGGAAAAAAGAACCTGCATATTTAGGTTTGCCTAAAGAGGAGCATAAAGAATTTTTTGGACAATTAAGGCCTTTTCAGACACCAACGGCCATATAGTAACCATTTTTTTTGTGCGGATAGAATAAGGGCACATTCACTTATTGAGAGGTGAAGAAAATTACTGCACACAATAAATAAAATATATGTTCTATTTAAAAAAAAATAAAAATAAAATAAAAAAAATGAAATGACATCCGTATGTGGTCGCATTTCTCTCAAACCAACCGGGCAGGCCCTTTGCGGTCGTGAAAAAAAATACAGATGACACACGGACAATACAATACAGACACTGCACGTGGATCACACGTCTGCATTTTCTGCTGGCATGCAACAGACACTAGTGTCTGCATGAGCCCGTTCTCCCTTGGTGACAGGTTATCACGTTGCTGCTTTAAATCTGCTCGAGCACTCAAAAGATGTGTGACCTAGCCAAGGGGGCAGCAACAATGTATTTTCATAGAGCAAAGGGAAATACAATGCTAGAGAAAATGTTAAGAGTTAGCGCCCACTTGGCTGGTATAAACTTCCAGGGTACATTTATAAGGCACCAATCTGCTCACTGATGTACGAGACAAAGATTCAAATCAGGAGCACTGAAAAAGGTAAAAAACATATTTTAAAAAGTATTTTTGTGATGCGTCCTGTTAAGTTATGGGGGTGTTTAAAGGACATCTACCACCAGGCTGAAAGACTGTATGTAAATAAGCCTGAGAGGGGCTCCAGGCTCCAATAACAGCTATTGACCCAGGAGCCCCTGAGGCTCACTTGGTTACTGTCCTTTGTTCTGTTGGTAGATGTCCTTTAATACGCTTAAGAATAGGTAGTAAACCACATTTAACTATCATAAGCAGAAAGGGATTCAAGACATACTCAAGCACCGAACAAATTCTGATATGGTTTAGGGCATCATTGCACAATCTATATGACCCTTTAAAAACCTATTACAAAATTAAACTTACCTGATGCTTCAGATTCTTTGTCCTCGCTGGATGGTTTCTGATCATCCATCCCTAGCCAAAAACTCTGACTATCCCTTTTAGGGCTACCTGTGGAGAAACAGCAAACAAACATGAAAAGGAATATTCATAAACTTTCCCAAATCCACAAATGAGGGTGATCCTATAAAGTGTTTAACAGCCTTCTCTGTATACACAGTCATATATGGACAGCTACCACCCTCTAATAGAAGCTAGAGACAGGAAAATGGCCAAAAACTGAAATATTAAAGAAAATTTGCCGTATACCAAAATATTTTACCATAAAAATAAAAGGGGTTGTTCCAATAATAATATCATAATAATCATAATTAGTGGTTGAAAATGATAGCTTACGAAACAGAAAAAAAAAAAAAAAACACGCTTTTCTCCCTGACACAACAGAATATTTTCTCAGTTCTGTATCCAGTATCTCCGGTCACCAATGGCACCTAGACAGATGTTTTCATATATTATAGGCAATTTTTATAATATTCCAAATAGGCCTTGAATTTAGGAACCTTGGTATCAGAGGCAGCTACATGGTTTACTGAGCCACAAGCTTTGTATACAGATTATGGTGGTGGCAGCGCAGTGCACATGTGCACTACAGCCTGCAACTGATGCGACTGTATACAGAGGCAGGGAGCAATTTTTGAATCCCGAAAAAAAAAGTTCCTGTTGCTCTACAACAGTGGTCCCCAAACTATGGCCCACGGACTGTTTTTATCCGGCCCCCGCCGCATCCAGGGCTTGGAGCGCCTGCGGCAGGAAGCTCCTGCCTGTCACAGTGGCCGCTCGAGCACTATTACTGCAGATGGAGCGATGTTGTCGGAAGACAACCCTGGTGCACATCGCTCCTTGAACCTGGATGCGCGGCCGCGTGATGACATCATCACGCGGCAGCAGCCAGAAGAAAGAAGACACGGGAACCGCTGCCAGAGTATAGGTTGTTGTTTTTTTTTTTTTGAACAGCAGAAAATAGATTATGGCGGCCGGGAGCACTGATATTAAAAAAAAAATTTTGTTTTACAAAATAATTAATGGTGGGGGGGGGGGGCGGGGGAGGCAGCATTATTCAATAATTAATGGAGAGCGGTCCTCGTATATTTCAAAATTAATTGACCCAATTAATTAATGAATTGGGCCAATATATAAAATAGTTCACAAGGAGGTGCAGTATATTGAATAATTAATTGAGGGGGGCCCAGTGCATTACGGATGCGGTCACATGTACCACTATTTATTTTTAAACTTTAGTCCGGCCCTCCAATGGTCTGAGGGGGACAGTGAACGGCCCCCTATGTAAAACGTTTGGGGACCCCTGCTCTATAACCTACTGTCTGAAGATGGGTCACAATATACATTCTGCTCAGTAAAATATTACAGAATACAGGCAGTCCCCGGGTTACATACAAGATAGGGTCTGTATGGTTTGTTCTTAAGTTGAATTTGTATGCAAGTCGGAACTGTATATTTTATCCTTGTAATCCAGCCAGGACTTTTTGGTCTCTGTGACAATAGGATTTTAAAAATGTTGGGTTGTCATAAGAATCAGGATAACACTAAAGCTTCATTACAGACACCGTGATAACGGTTACAGCTGATCATTGTAGCCTAGACGAACGTACAATAATTACCAAATCCGAGGTCCGTTTTGTAACTATGGGTCCGTAGTTAAGTCGAGTGTTCTTAAGTAGGGGACCGCTGTATCCCAAGAAACGGTACCGAGTGAAATTTGCGCTGTTTGCCACTTATTTGGGGACATGCTAGTAGGAAAACGGATATCTGGTCCATTTCCATAGCGATGCCAAACCCTTAGCTATGTATGATAGAAAAGTAGTAGACAGAGAAATCCTCCAGCAGTGACCAGCGCGTTCCCAGAACAGCGGAAGCGCACCTGTCAAGAGCATCTGAAGTGGCTGAATGAGATGAAGGGCTCAACAACAGTTTTGAAGAAATGTAAGGTTTATCATTTGCGTTTTCATAAAACGTCCCCTTTACATTTTATGTGAAGCGGAAAGGCATGTGTTAACTTGTCACAAAGCAAGGGCATCGTCATTATAAGCTGAAAGAATCCACTGTAAATCCACCAACTAATCCATTCCCTTCAATAGGGCCGAGCCCATCTGGCTGTCATCCAGTTTCCATGGGGTTCATGGTGTGGAATTACTCTGCTACACGTGAAATACAAGCATAGATTATGACTGTAAACATAAATGAAGTACATTTCACCAGTATTTTACTTATCAGAACAGATACAGAAATTTAGCCAAGCGAAGTGCCCAAAGGTGTTTTTATCGTCCAACATAGAAACATTTTAATTCTTGTTAATTATTAGGTTGTGTGATTCAGCATACATCAGCATTATACAGAAAGGCTTCAGATTTGACTGGAGATAAAAGTATTTGTAAAAGACCAATTATCAAGTACCGACTTTGCTCACAGAAAAGTGAAATTCTGCGCATGGATAGATGGGCAATCCAGACCCACGTGCATCACCATTTGGAAAGGATGTGTGTTGCGCCAGTCTCTGCAGTTGTAAAAATGTGCTGTGAAACACTGACATCCAGTTTTAGACAGTCTATTTGCAGGAGTTAGAAATTTTGCTTTCTAACGGATCCTCATAAAACAAGAGCCTACGAGTGATCGGAAAAAAAAAGAAATCTGGATAGGACATGTTCTCTTTAAACAGACCAGTTGCACAGTGTCAGCCTACATTCACACGATGTGTGCCCGTCGACTACCGGAGCAAGGCGGGCACATTCAGCGCCAGGAGGAGGAGGGGGGCGGGCAGCGCTCATAGTAATATGGGTGCATAGAACCGTATTCCTGGGAAACAAAACAGAACTGTATGGTGCCAAACGCGTGTCTTGGGGGACGCATGTACGGCCAGCTTGTGACCGTACATAGGTCTCACTACGGTCGGTGAATACAGCGTTTAGTGTTACCGCAATATAAAACCGTCCTAAATAGAAGCAAAGTAGTTAAATCAATCGGCAACCATTAAATAAATAAATCGTATATAGCCCCAATCCAATTGTGGGAGGCATTTAGATGAAGAGCATTTATACACAACCAGGAGCAGCTCTGTAATTCACATAGTGGGTCCACACAGGTCATGTCCTTATGTCCATATAGGACCATCATAAATCCTTCAGGATTAGCCAACAAGCCACTGACTGCAGGCTGAGTGATTATATGGCTTTATTTTAACTTTATAGCGGTGTTTAAACCCACAGGACAGCAATTAATTTAGGGGATAATGCATGTCTTTCGGCCAACTTGAATTAAGTAGATCTGGAAAATTGTTAAGACAGGTAGTGCTAATGTTTCTATTGCTGCAAAACAACATCCTCCATACGATCGAGAACTGATATCATCATTACAATCATCACAGGAAAGCAGGCATGTGCATAAGATTAGTTATGTGTATTGTATACATCAGAATGTGCGACACTATAATAGATGAGGAAAAGAATGGGGGGTTATTTTAAAACACATGCCAGCATATGATGGAAGCTTGTGCACCACAGGATCAATCCTGATCTATCCGCGTCTGTCCAAGCAAAAAAACATGCAAACATTAAGGTTTTCGGGCTAAAAGGGGGGGCCCATTAATTAATGTAAATTTGTCAACAGACTTGATGAAGTTCAGATAATCTTACACCTGATAGTTGTAATGCAACAGGTTCATTGCCTGGATTAAGGATTTCAGAAAAGAAAGACGGATGTCTGTTTAGATTGCCATTATGTATATTCATATAAAAGTGTCACAATCTGTAAGAAATAAAAACCGCCATTTGAATGCAAAATATATGTCACAAAAGGCGGTCCCTACCACATCCATGCCGCTACCACAGCCAACATGGCAAAGAACACAAGGCTCAGAGGCACATCCTGTTTTCCACATCTGTGAGGTAAGTGAAACTGAACACTTGCTCTAAGGACCGCAGGCGATACCATGACCCAGGTGCAGTACAACCAATAAGAAAAATGACATTTTCAATGCACACAACATAAAAAACACCAAATGTACGGTAGATACAAATACCGGTATAATTGATAAAAACTACAAATTTATATCGAAATGGAAAATAACAGGGGAGAGGGGTAGGTGACTTTAGGTCAGAGGTGTGAATTAAAGGTGGCAGCAGCCCTAGTACAGTGATGGCGAACCTTTAGAGACCAAGTGCCACAACTACAACCAAAGTCCCACTATTATCACAAAGTGCCAACACACAGAATAAAATGAAGTGTGATTTATACTCCCTGCTTGTCAACAGCTTTCATTCAATATCAGCACCTGAGAACACTAATTAAACAGAAGATAGAAGAAATTGGGAGGGATCAATTTACTAATTACGCCAGGGTCCATAAACAGGATGGAATTGTCAGGGCCGGGAGCAGGAGACTACAATGATAATCCAGACTCTTCACATCGTCCACTTCCGTAGTCCCGGTAGCAACTGCACTTAACAATAGCTCTGTGACCAGCAAGTCCGGGTGCTCTGAGGATGTTAGGAAGAGACTGGAGTCCTTCTGGATGAGCGGGTGCCCACAGAAAGGGCTACGAGTGCAAAACGTGACCATAGTGTTCGCACCACTGCCCTAGTATGTAGCCGGTCGTGTTACTATGGCACTGCTAGCCACCAAGTGTATAGGATGCCGCCAATATGTAATAGATGGAATCATACCACATACTGCATACCCTGGGCCACTAGCGAGCACAACTGCGCTGAGCGAAAGAAGACAACCAGCAGGGGAGGGGGGTTGGCTCAAGAAAGGTGAGTAAATACCTAACATAAGCAAAGTTGTTATTGTTTGTGCTGTAAAACTTCGCGTATTGGAGATATACGCGCCATGTGCAAATCCAAGACAGCTCCACCTTCCAGACTTCCATGCTCTGTCATGGTGCGCCAGGAGGGTGAGGCTCTGGTGCCAAGGGTCCCTGACCCTAGGAGGAAAGGACTATGCCCACTTCACACCAAAGGTGTACAGAGCTGCATGGGGTACCACAGGAAAGGAGAACACTGAGGCTGAGCAGAGGTTAAGGGTTCCCGTCCCTGGGGGCGAACCAATCCTCCAACGATGGGTGCCACTCGTGTGGAATAGGAAAATATTCATCTCCAGAACGTTATAACCATCCTCACAGGGTGGTGGGGGCCTCTATGGACCAGAGTTGATATGACATAGTGCTGCTAGAATACAGATGTGTGAACAGCCACAAAGGACGGATGCTAACTAGATGGTCATGTTATTTATCCCTCTCTCCCTACCATACAAATCGAGCAAATTCGTTCTAGTTCCATATTACGGCAGCCCCTGGTCCCCAAACTACGGCCCGCGGACTGTTTTTATCCGGCCTCCGCCGCATCCAGGGCTCGGAGCAGCTGCGGCTCCTGCTGAGGCCCCGGCAGGGGCCTCCGTTTGTCAGGACAGGAAGCTCCTGCCCGTCACAGTGGCCGCTCGAGCACTATTACTGCAGGTGGAGCGATGTTGTCGGAAGACAACCCTGGTGCACATCGCTCCTTGAACCTGGATGCGCAGCCGCGTGATGACATCACGCGGCCGCGCACCCCTTCCTGTCCGGCAGCAGCCAGAAGAAAGAAGAAACGGGAACCGCTGCCAGAGTATTTTTTTTTTTTTGAACAGCAGAAAATAGATTATGGCGGCCGGGGGCCCTGATATCCACGACCCCCCCGATGACGTTCGGGGGGGTGGCGACGTAAAAAAAAGTTGGCGGCGCCCGTCTTGCCGTCTTTTAAACGCCGCCAGCAGCGCCTTTGCGCGGCAATGACAGGTTAATAAGCCGCTATCGTTGCAAGCAATGACCGCGGTTATTAGCGTGGGGTTTTTCTGCAAAAATGCCCTCCTTATACGACTTCATACACTCATTATACCTCTGCGCCATAAGCTACGGCCAGAGCGTTAGGGTTAAACAACCCCAACCCACCAAAAACGTGGGGTAATGTGACAGTGTGGAGGCTTCTTTTTTCCGGTATGAGGCCCCTTTCATGACATATTTTAAAGGGCTTTGATTAGCCACATGTTACATTTAGGGGTTTTTTTTAGCTTTTTTATGTTGGCCTGAACATACCATAAACATTTATTAGTTTATTCTATGGCGTCAACACAATAACAGCTAACCCCTTTATATAGCCAATTGTTGGTGTTATGTTTTTGCAGAAATGGAACTCATTTCGTTGAGAAATTTTGTTTGTTTTCGCATTGGCCACTGCTTTCCTACGAGGCATACACTCCCTCTATCTGTCACCCGCTGGATATCACCGGGCTATGGTTTTTACTTCTGATGGGATCCCTTCAATAAAGGTTCAGTACACGTAGCATTTTCACAATATTTATCCGGAAAAAACCTCTGCACGTTTATAAATTAAGTTGGTGCAAAAGTAGCCAAAAATGGGACTTGAAATAGACCAAGTCATACGGCCCTTGATAAAGCAAGCCAGAGGATTGGTTCATAGCTTACCAGTAAATTAAAAAAAAAACAAAAACATTATACCCCAACCTAGAGCATAACTTTTAATCCGTTCAACTTACTGTTTGACTCTTGTCGCCCTGGAGAGCATTTTCCTCCGTCTCCCCCTGAAAACCTTTGCTCCCCATCTAGTTTCCCAATGTGAGGGGTCATATAAAAGGGAGTCATCTGTTTTCTTCTCTGTCAGGAAGTTTCCGTTGCAAGCCTCAAAGACCCATCCTCCTGTGTGCCAGCACATCACTCCATACAGAGGACCCGCCCTCAGGTGACCCCCAATGCTACAGATCCGTAAGCTCCCAGTTGTATCACCCTGGCTACGATTGGAGATTCATTTACAATGTCTGACTGTGATAGTGATCTTGATGTTGCCATTTGAACTTTGTCCGTGAGAATCCCCAGCAACTTCTGGACCTATGCGCTGTCATTGGTTAATAAATTCCTGTTTGTAGACTTACCAAGGGGGTCTTCGAGTCACACAATCATTTCGAGTCCAATCAGCTCCCTGGCTGAAAACAAACTACTAGAATGCGTCCCTCTTTGCACTAGAACGACTGCGGACATATTCCATCCTATATGCTACAATGAGTCCATTAGGTGTGGTCCTTCACTCCATGGAGGCAATTTGCCGAAGTCCTATCCAGTGTTGATGTATTAATGGTGACGGCTGTGAGACGAGGACTTGTGACAAGTGAGGACACATCTCCTTGTGTTCCTGGATGTTTTCTTTTATCTTCTTCCTCAATTTCCATACTTCATCTTCTACTGTGAACAATACAGAGCCTCCTCAAGTGATTGCACATGGGTCAAATGCTTCCCTCCTGATGGGATGGTTCTGCTTCCAAAAGGAGAGGAATTCTGTCCTCAATTGGCATGAGGCGGGTGGTGTGTTGGGAAGCGTGTCTGGAGCCGCAGCCAGCTTCATTGTCTGAGGCACCAAACCCATCTCATCGATCGTGTTAAAACTTCTTAAAGAAAAAAAAAAATGTTGATTCACAAAGGAAGATAAAATCAGACAAGTGTAAATCCTATATTGCAGTCTTGTCTTCGTATTTTTGGTTAGGTTTTTGGATATTTTATGGAGAATGGATTCCAGAAATGATTAACGACCACTTATTACAACCTAGTGGTTGGCTTCACAGTCTGAGGGGCGTAGTTTGAGGATCTAACCACCTTGTCCTGTTCATCTTTCTTTGTGTAAGGCAGCCTGCTGTTTGCTACACGAATTGGACGAAAGCCCGGCTGTCCCTAGTGGATACGCACTTTTGTGCACCAAATTGAATGATGGAACCCTGGGGAGACTAAAGTAAGAAAAGTAATGCTCAAGGAGCACACTAATACTCAAAAATTTCCTTTCACTCAAAGATCTCTTTTCCCCCTTGCGCAATCTAAAATTATTGTTTGCAAACCACTTCTGGCTCAAACCTTGTCTCGTTTTGAATCACCCCATTTTCACCTGCTTACCCTAAATCCCTTCTTCCAAAAAGCTTACACGCGAAAAACCAAACCAAGTCTGAACTCTTGTTTCTTATGCAGTTGCGGGGAATTTTTTCCTGGTCAGGGCCCCCAGTTAAACGGAAATCTACCATTTTAACTACACTTTAGTATGTTTGGGAAAATTAGAGTTTTAAACAGATGAAAATAGGATAATGGTGAACCCACGGCCTCGGCTCACCCCCCTGGGTGCCCCCAAGGCCTCTTGTGCTTTTCCCCCGCCCAAACACTCCCTTCTTTTTGCCCAACATAAACTGTGTCTTGAAAATAATTAAATAAATTGGATACATCTGCCTGTGCACACACTGTTTAAGTCATTGTCTACTCTGTCCAACAGTAACCACAGTAGGAGGCCAATTACTGCCAGCAGAGGAGACCAGTGTTTGCTGGCCTTGAAAGATACTGATTATCTGACAAACCTAGATCACCACGCACATGGATCAGTATATTTTTGCTGGGGGTCCACTGAAATGACTCAATACCAACAATCCAATTTCCACATACAGGTTTCTCCAAATTTCCCTAGAGTAATGCCTGAACATGACGCCAACACTGGCTTGACACCATCTCTCTGTCCTTTCATAAAAATGGACCAAGAAATCATGATAGATAACAGGATGGGGCCCTCATTTAAGGTGATCAACTATTGATCATCCACTCAAAACCGCATATATGTCTTAAAAATTGTAAACCTGTAGGAGGAAAAACACATTTCATAGTAATCATTGAAAAAACACCACGATGAAAACCAGAGAACATAAAATCCTCTATAAACCTGTATGAAATCAGATGTAAAATAAGAAATAGAAGAAATCATACTTTGAGCAATTGGGACACTGATCTGTCTCCTAAGGAGCCCGGCTGGTTTACACTGCACACATTCTCGTCTAGACATCGTTGCGCTTGGGCATTTCTTTATGCACACAAGTAGTTCTCATACCATGGAGCCTCCGGCTCCAACTTTGTCTGGACGAGATACCCACCCAGATACGACGACGTGGGCAATTCTGTGCAAACACAAATCAATCAGAAATGAACAAAGAAAAAAGAAATTATAGTACAAATAAAACTTCCAGCTGTCATTAAGATTCCCAAACACAGGTGTGTCAATCTATCCCGGCCAAACAAACTACTGAATGGCTTTTCAGGAAAGGTTGGAATCATGTAGCGTATTAGTGTGTATTTTACACAGAAATCCTGCACAAACTGATGCGATTTTGTAAAAAGACAGATAATGTTGCTTGGTTTCTTTTTCCGCGTGGGAAAAAAAAAAAAAAAAAACATTGATTGGTCCACAGTGCCATGTGTAATTTGTCTCTGTTTTTTTTTCCTTTTTACATTGATCCATGGATATAACCTCATGCTAAACTTTAGATTAACCCCTTAATGCCTGCCACTTTTTTTTCAATTCCCATTTGTGAAAAGGGTAAAAAAAAAAACTAAAGTCTGAAATAAAGTCTACTTTATTCTTGGTTGGTGGCGATCAAGGGGGATATCAAATTTACAATAGGATTAGAAATAATGTGTTTCATACATGTACAAAATTAAAATCATAAAAAAAATGTTTTGATTTTGCATCTTCTGGCGCTAATTAACGTTTTCATATGTTGTGTTCAGCAGCTGTGGGTGGGTCATTTTTTGCGACTTTTTCATGATGTTTTCAATCTACCATTTTTAGTGGACTTACGCCTTCTGATCACTTTTTTATAGAAGTTTTTAGTTTTTCATATTGCAAAAGATGTCCATTTTCAATTTTTGGCCGCTATTTTCTGTTACGGGGTTAAATGCAGTAAAAACGTATGATATTTTGATAGACCCCAACATTTTTTGTACCCAATGTGTTAAGCTTTTTACGGTTAATATATTATAACGACC
Organism: Engystomops pustulosus; assembly: GCA_019512145.1. Taxonomy (NCBI): domain Eukaryota; kingdom Metazoa; phylum Chordata; class Amphibia; order Anura; family Leptodactylidae; genus Engystomops; species Engystomops pustulosus. The sequence continues at coordinate 46,637,895 of CM033642.1, read as the reverse complement.
CTCCAGGGGGTTGATTTGAATGTTTGGTTATGTTATATATAATTTTTCTTTACTTTTCTGTCAGACCCCCTAGGGTACTTTCACACCTAGGTTGGCTGATTGAGCCTACATTTACTGACATACTACATAGATTTGTGTGCAAATCTCACATTGTAATGAAATGAGGTAAAATGAGACATGCTCCGATCACCGATGACGTCCGGGGAGGCCGATTTTCACCAAGATATCGGCGGTCTTACCAGCAAATTACTTGCCGCTTGCCGCTATGGAGAGGTGCGCAGCCTGTTGTGAGCCCTTCCATGACACCTGAGAGAGCCTGTAGCTATTACGATGCAACGCGGGACAGGGGTTAATGCAGATTTCAACATGGATTTTCTGAGAATGTAAAAAGATTATAGTGTAGGGGGAAAAAAAAACAAAGTCACGTTCGGCAAGCAAATCCGCAACTAAAAATTTAATAGTGAGGTAAAATTAACATAGAGCGTGAAATCGGAATAATTAGTACCTTGCATTTCAATTGAGCCTCGGAGATCCTCACTGCTGGTTTCAGACAGAACGGTGGTGATAACCCTTGTCACAAGCATACACACACCACATCATTGAATCCTTGCCAGGTTTTCTGTGATGAGACAAGATATGGATAACAAGTGAGACCTGCCACATGTAGTCACCACCACCACACTGTAAGTGGGGAAGGTGCTACATTTCAATGAGCAGCGCAACACACAAAAAATATTACTTCAACTACCCCAAGTCACCCCATAAGCGACTTTATAAAAATCCTTTATCAACTTTAATGTCCATATGGATGGGGGCGCGATATGGTTAATAGAATTTTACCTATAACCAATGTTGTGATAATGTGCTATCTACCTGCAACTTGGCCCCACTTTACAACTCATGACCACTGCAGCCGAGCGCATCAATGTTGTTACGGTAATCTCACGACATAGACCATGATAGTGCAGTCCACAATGGGTGCAGTAACAGAGATCTTTGATGGTCACCGGAATTGTCACACAACACGCAACTAGAGGCCCTAAGGGAGAATGGGAAAAATAATGTAATAAATGTTCATTTTCTCTCTAAGCGTAGTCACATTTTTATATAAAGAGTCACTCAATGATATGATGATGATAATATATTTTTATGATGAGTCTCTAATATGCAGAAATATTTCTATGATGGCAAATAACCTGAAGTATAAAATCTTGCGCACCACTGTATATGGTAGCATCACCTGATCACTTCACAACTAGTACTGGAAGTATTTTTTTAAACAACACCACCCCCCCCCCCCCCCCCCTCTGAATGTAAAGAAAGTACAAACTGTAAAATGACCAAGACAGCTAAACTAACCCATTGTCAGTTGCTTTCGGCCACAGCTTGTGTCACAGCAATTTTAAGGTCTTCATTGACTGGAAGGATCCCACTTGCAGCAGCGCATGGTAGAAATGATATCGGTGCAGACACCCTGTCGAGTGGCACTGAATGGTACACCCATCGTTTACAGGGATTCACATTCTGTAACAGAACATGAACAGTGTGATATATTTTTCCTAAGCAGTATATGTAGGTAGCAAAAACTTCGGCATTTACAACCTGCGTATATCCCTGAGGAATACAGGCTATATCCACATTAGTCAGACCAGTTCCTTCCTTCCCGTTCTTGGACTCCATGTGACCAAGAAGCACACCTTGTAATGAACCCAGCAGTGGCTGTATATTAGAATAAAGTAAAGGACCGCTTGACAAATAGATCTCTCTTATAACTGTTTTTAAAATGACAAAAAAACCCATCCCCAATTACAATAATAAGTACATCCTAACCGAAGGTCAAAGAGCTCCTCGTGCAGCAAGACTCGCCAAAACCAACAACATTAGGATCAAAAGTCTCTTTGCCGATTGTCTTGTAACCTGACAAAGAGCAGATCCAGTTTTGGGTGCCCTGGAAAGGTCAAACCGAGGAGTTCCTGACTGTCCCTGTGGACTCCATTCCCCACAGTTCGAAGCACAGCGCTCGTACAGGGAAAACCACACAAGTAATCACAACCATACACAAAATACTACAGAGATACAATACAACAGTTATAAAAAGGTTTATAGGAAAAAGAACTGTAGTAAAAAGATGACACGCGTCCTCTTACATAAGATTACATCAGTTTTCAAGAAGAGTTGACAGTTTTTTGTGTTGTTCATTAAAACTAGAACCCCAATGTATCACTGAAAAAAAAAAAAAATTCTTTTAATTTATCTGCCACTAGGCGCTGCCATCTTCCCCGAACTGTAAGCAGCCCATGGCCATAAGCAGCAAATTGTGTATTCTATGGGTTTATGGTTCAATTTTGAAAATAAGATGTGTAATTACGCTTAGACTTGTCACTTGGGGGTCCAACAAAAAAACAGTGTCATGTATTATGGACTGCACAAAATTTAAAAAGATGTTTTAAAAAAATGATGGTAAGGTACTTTCCATTTTAACATTAATGGTGGACAAATCCCTATTTCAACATGCCTTTGTTTCCCATGAGTAACATTCTCTGGATCTTCTTTTATACGATTCGACGGGGCCAAATGGTGCAGGCGTGTGCAATTACAGCTTCCGTTGGACATGGGCAAATGGCAAAACAGCTGTCACTTTAATAATGTCTTAAGAATAAAATAGGAATGCCACTAATAGAAGAAATTAGACATGGATTTCCAAGAATTATTAAAGGGAGGCATACAGTAATGTAGATGTCCATTCAGAATCCAATGAGATGCCACTACAACATACCTACTACATGGCGGGTCTGGGCATGCCATCCCCGACATAACATGCACTGCTGAGTATAGACTGCTGGGTTCATCTGCTTCCGACTTCACAGGCAATCAGAGGCATTTCAAATCAGCTACATGGATATAATGACACAGTTTACATCAACAGATTTCATAAACTCAAAAAGTCCCCATTTATATAACTCACTAAGATACTGCAAAAAATATGGCAATGAGCTCAATGACATCACAAGGAACTTTGGCAGATAAAAGGCCAGAACCAAAATGACTATTTTCTTAGTGGTCACTGTAATGGCAGGTATATATGAATCACAGCATCCTCTGGAGGGTTAGAAGCAAAAGGAGTACCATTTTATTTAGTGTCCACGCAATAAAAAAAGAAAAAAAACATTTGCCATATCGCCTTACACAGGGTTCGGGGGTAAGCAGTCAATATTGTGGTTCCATTTCGGTTTCTTTACATGGAGCACCCTAATATGTTGTGCTGGTGCTGAGCAACGTTTAAAGGAAAACAAAACCTGCAATATTTAGGTTTGCCTAAAGAGGAGCATAAAGAATTTTTTGGACATTAAGGCCTTTTCAGACACCAAGTCCATATAGTACCATTTTTTTTGTGCGGATGAATAAGGGCACATTCACTATGAGAGGTGAAAAAATTACTGCACACAATAAAAAATATATGTTCTATTTAAAAAAAAAATAAAAATAAAATAAAAATTAAATGAACAATGTAAATTTCTGCATTATCATTCCTAACAACGGGCAGGCCTTTGTGGTCGTGAAAAAAATACAGATGACACACGTACAATACAATACAGTAACGCCATGGATCACACGCTGCATTTCTGCTGGCATGCAAACAGACACATGTCTGCATGAGCCGTTCTCCTTGGTGCAGGTTATCACGTTGCTGCTTTAAATCTGCTCGAGACACTCAAAAGATGTGTGACTAAGCCAAGGGGGGCACGCAGCACAAATGTATTTTCATTAGAGCAAAGGGAAATACAATGCTAGAGAAAATGTTAAGAGTTGGCGCCCACTGGCTTGGTATTAAACTCCAGGTCTTATAAGCAAGGCCAATCTGCTCACTGATGTACGAGACAAAGTCATAATTCAAACAGGAGCACTGAAAAAGGTAAAAAAATATATATTTTTAAAAAGTATTTTTGTGTGCGCCTGTTAAGTTATGTGGGTGTGTTTAAGGACATTACCACCAGGCTGGAACGAGACTCTGTAAAATAAGCCTGAGAGGGCTCCAGGCTCCAATAACAGCTATTGACCCAGGAGCCCTGAGGCTCAACTTGGTTACTGTCCCTTGTTCTGTTGTGGTTAGATGTCCCTTTATACGCTGAAATACGGTAGTAAACCCATTTAATATAATAAGCAGAATGGGATTCAAGACATACTCAACACGCTAACAAATCTGAATATGGTTTAGGGCATCATTGCACAAATCTATATGACCCTTTAAAACCATTACAAATTAAATTACCTGATCTTTTCAGATCTTTGTCCTCGCTTAATGTTTCTGATCATCCATCCCTAAGCCAAAAAAACTCTCGCCTATCATCCTTTTAGGTCACCTGTAGAAGAAGAAAGAACAGCAAACAACATGAAAGGAATATTCATAAACTTTCCCAAATCCACAATGAGGGTGATTCCTATAAATGTTGTTTTAACAGCCTTCTCTGTATACACAGTCATATATGGGACAGCTAAACCACCCTCACTATAGAAGCTTAGAACGAAGAAAGGCCAAAAACTGAAAATATTAAAGGGCAAATTGCCACGTATACCAAAATATTTTAACTAAAAAAAAAAAAATAAAAGGGGTTATGTTCCAATAATAATATCATAATAATCATAATTAGTGGGTTGAAAATGATAGCTCGAAACACGAAAAAAAAAAAAAAAAAAAAAGACAACGCTTTTCTCCTGAACACAAACGAAGATTTCTCAAGTTCGGTATCCCGTATCTCCGGTCACCCATGGCACCTAGACAGATTGTTTCATATATTATAGGCATTTTTAATATTCAAATAGGCCTGAATGTTAGGAACCTTTGTATCGAGACGCTACTGGTTTACTGAGCCACAGATCTTTGGACTACAGATTATGGTGGTGGCAGCGCAGGTGCACATTGCACTACAGCCTGCAACTGATCACTGATACAGAGGCAGGAGAACACTTTTTGAATCCCGAAAAAAAAGTTCCTTTTTGCTCTACAACAGTGGTCCCCAAACTATGGCCCACGAACTGTTTTCTCCTGACCCCCGCCTCATCCGGGCTTGGACGCTCCTGCGGCAGGAAGCTCCCTCCTGTCTACAGTGGCCCTCGAGCACTATTATACGGCAGATGAGCGACTGTTGTCGGAAGGACAACCATGGGCACCGCTCCTTGAACTGGGATGCCCGGCCGCTGATGACATCATCACGCGGGTCAGCGCGCAGAAAGAGGACACGGGAAACCGTGCCAGGTATCAGGGTTGTTTTTTTTTTTTAACAGCAGAGAAATATGATTATGGCGGCCGGGAGCACTGATATTAAAAAAAAAATTTTTTTACAATAATTAATGGGTTGGGGGGGGGGGCGGGGGAGGCCAGCATTATCAATATTAATGGAGAGCGGTCTCGTAGATTTCAAAATTAATTGACCCAATTAATTAATGAATGGGCCAATATATAAATAGTTCACAAGGAGGTGCAGTATATTGAATAATTAATTGAGGGGGCCCAGGCATTACGGATGCGGGTCACATGTACCACTATTTATTTTTAAACTTTAGTTCCGGCCCTCCAATGGTCTGAGGGGCGACAGTGAACGGCCCCCTATGTAAAAGTTGGGGACCCCTGTCTATAACTACTGTCTGAAGATGGGTCACAATATACATTCTGCTCAGTAAAATATTAAGAATACGAAGGCAGGGCAGTCCCCGGTTTACATCAAGATGTGTCTGGGGTTGTTCTTAAGTTTTGAATTTGTATGCAAGTCGGAACTGTATATTTTATCCATTGTAATCCACAGCCAGGACTTTTTTGGTCTCTGTACAATCGGATTTTTAAAAATGTTGGTTGTCATTAGAGAATCAGGATAACACTAAACTTCATTACAGGACCCTGTGATAACGGTTACAGCTGATCATGTAGCCTAGACGAAACGTACAATACATTACCAAATCCGAGGTCCGTTTTGTAACTAGGGTCGTTAGGTTTAAGTCGAGTGTTCTTAAGTAGGGGACCGCCTGTATCCCAAAAGAACGTCCCGAGTGACATTTGCGCTGTTTGCCACTTTAAGTTGGGGACATGCTCGTAGGAAAATCGGATATCTGGCTCCATTCCATAGCGATGCCAAACTCCTTAGCTATGATATGATAGAAATTGTAGTAGACAGAAAAATCCTGCAGCAGTGACCAGCGCGTTCCCAGAACAGCGGAAGCGCACCTGTCAAGAGCATCTGAAGTGGCCTGAATGAGATGAAGGGCTCAACAACAGTTTTGAAGAAATGTAAAGGTTTTTATCATTTGCGTTTTCATAAAACTGTCCCCTTTACATTTTACTGTGAAGCGTGAATAAGGCATGTGTTAAACTTGTTCACAAAGCAAGGGCATGTTCATATAGCTGAAAGAAATCCACTGTAAATCCACCAACTAATCCATTCCATTCAATAGGGCCGAGCCCAATATGGCTGTCATCCAGTTTCCATGGGGTTCATGTGTGGAATTACTCTGCTACACGTGAACTACAGCATAGATTATGACTGATAACAATAAATGAAGTACATTTCACCAGTATTTTACTTATCAGAACAGATACAGAAATTTAGCCAAGCGAATGTGCCCTAAAGGTTGTTTTTATCGTCCAACATAGAACATTTTAATTCTTGAATTATTAGGTTGTGTATATTCAGCATACATCAGCATTTATACAGAAAGGCTTCAGATTTTGACTGGAGATAAACGTATTTGTAAAAGCACCAATTATCAAGTACTGACTTTGCTCACAGAAAAGTGAAATTCTGCGCAGGAAATTGATGGGCAATCCAGACCACGTGCATTCACCATTTGGGTAAAAGGTATGTGTGTGTTACCGCCAGTCTCTGTAGTTGTAAAAATTGGCTGTGAAAAATTGACATCCAGTTTTAGACAGTCTATTTGCAGGAGTTAGACATTTTGCTTTCTAACAAATCCTAGAGCCTACGAGTGATCCAGAAAAAAAAAGAAATCTGACTGGGACATGTTCTCTTTAAACAGACCAGTTGCAGTGTCAGCCTACATTCACACGATGTGTGCCCGTCATACCGTAGCACGGCGGGCACACTTCAGCGCCGGGAGGAGGAGGGGGGTGGGCAGCGCTCCATAGTAATATATGGCGCATAGCACCGTATTCCTGGGAAACATACCCAGAACGGTATGGTGCCACACACTTGTCTTTGGGGGACGCATGTACGGCCAGCTTGTCACCGTACATAGGTCTCACTACGGTCGTGTGAATATAGCGTTAGTGTTACTGCAACATAAAACAGCCTAAACTGAAGCAAAGTAGTTTATATCAAATCGGCAACCATAAAATAAATAAATCTGTATATAGCCCCAATCCATTGTGGGAGTCATTTAGATGAAGAGCAATTTATACACACCAGGAGCAGCTCTGTACTTCACATAGTGGGGTCCACACAGATCATGCAGGCTGAGTGATTATATGGCTTTATTTTAACCTTATAGAGGTGTTTAAACCCACAGGACAGCAATTTAATTCTTAGGGATAAATGCAGGTCTTTCTGCAACTTGAATTAAGTAGATCTGTGCAAAATGTTAAAAAGGTAGTGCTAATAGTCTTCTATTGCTGCAAACAAACATCCTCATACGATCAGATACTGATCATCATCATACAATCCTCACAGGAAAGCAGCATGGTGCCTATAGATGTAGTTATGTGTATTTCTATACATCAGAATGTGTGACACCTATATATAATGAGAGAAGACATGGGGGTTATTTTAACACATGCCAGCATATGATGGAAGCCTTGTGCACCACAGCTGATCAATCCTGATCTATCCTGCGTCTGTCCAAGCAAAAAAACATGCAAACATTTAAGGTTTTCGGGCCTAAAAGCCCAATTAATTATGTAATATTTGTCAACAGACAGGAATTTCAGATAATCTTACACCTTGATAGTGTAATGCACATGGTTTCATTGCCCTGGATAAGGATTTCAGAAAAAGCGGCATGTCTGTTTAGATTGCCATATGTATTATTCATCTAAAAGTGTCACAATCTGTAAGAAAATAAAACTGCCTTTGAATGCAATATATATGTCACACAAAGAGCGTCCCTCCCAATCCATGCCGCTACCACAGCCACATGGCCAAAGAACACAAAGGCTTCAGAGCAGCACTTCCTGTTTTCCACATCTGTGAGGTAAAGTGAAACTGAACACTTTGCTCTAAGGACCCGGCAGCGATTACCATGACCCATGCCTGCAGTACAACCAATAAGAAAAATGACATTTTCAATGCACACAACATAAAAAACACCAAAGTACCGGTAATACTTAAAAAAAAAAAAGAAAAAAAATAATTTGATCCATACCACACAATTTATAATACGAAATTGGAAAATGAACAGGGGGAGAGGGGGTAGGTGCTTTAGGTCAGAGGTGTGAATTAAAAGGTTGCAGCAGCCCCTAGTACAGTGATAGCGAACCTTTTAGAGAACAAGTGCCCAAACTACAACCAAGTCCCACTTATTTATCACAAAGTGTAAAAACACAGAAATATAATTTGTGATTTATAGTCCCTGCTCTGTCACAGTTTTCATTCATATCAGCACCCTGAGAACACCAATTAAACAGAAGCTAGAAGAAATTTGAATGATCATTGTAGCTTCCCTCCAGGGTCCCATAAACAGGAAGAATTGTCAGGGCCGGAGCAGGAGCTACAATGATAATCCAGATCTGTCCACACCTTCCTGCTCCTCTAGTAGTCCCAGGCAGCCCTGTCACTTTAACATAGCTCTGTGCACAGCAAGTCCTGGGCTGTCTGGGACTGTAGGAAGATACGTGAAGTCCTCTCTGGTGATGGCCTGGGTGCCCACAGAAAGGGCTCCGAGTGCCACCTCTGGCACCCGTGCCATAGGTTCGCCACCACTGCCCTAGTATGTAGCCAGTCGCTATTATATGGCCTGCTAGCCCCCAGTGTATAGACTGCCCGCCATATGTCATATAGAAGGACATCATACCACCTACTGCATACCCTGTGCACCACTAGCACGCACAAACCTGCCGCTGGAAGAAAGAAGACAACCAGCGGGGGGAGGGGGTTGCGGAGGTTGCATCAGAAAGGTGAGTAATTACTCAAATATAAGCAAAGTTTGTTTAGCGTATACTTGAGTATATACGGTCGCCATGTGCAAAATCTGCTCAGAACACCTTGGTTTAATCTCAACATGTCAATGTTCACCAAGACGTTCACTGTTACATTGCTTTATAAATTCCAGAAAAATGTTTACACTAGCTAAGCCCTGATCCTAGAATCAGCCATGACAGAAAAATTAAACGCTCTTGTAAAACCAGAACTTTTTAAAAGTCCCAGCCTCCAGACCTGCTCCACCTCCCAGTCTTCCACTGCTCCAGCTACGTGGTGCTCCCAGGAGGTGAGCCTGGTTGCCAAGGAGTCCCTGACCCCTAAGGCAGGCAAGACTATGCCCCCTTTCATCACAAAGGTGTACAGAGCTTTGCAGAGCCTCATTGGGGCTCTCTTAGGTCACCCCAGGACAGGAAACCACTGAGGCATGAGCAGAGGTTTAAGGGTTCCCTGTCCCTGGGGGCAGACCCACTCTCTCCAACGATGGTGCCGTCGTGGTGAAAAAGGGAAATAATGGGTCCCCTTAACCAGTTTACATGGTCCAGAACGTTTTCTCCCCACACATCCGCCGGGTGGTGCCCATCATATGGCATAGTAATTTATGAACATACAATACATGTATTCTGCAGCCATACACCATCAAGGAAGATAGCAAACTAATGTCTCTTTTATTTACCCTCTTCCTACCCAGACAACTCTTTTGAGTCAGATTTGCTTCCTTTTCATAACCGGCAGTCCCCCCAGGTTACATAACAGGATAAGTTTCCATGGGTCAAGGTGTGCACCCTTTTAAGTTGAAGTTGGGTATGACAAGTCCAAACTTCAAATATTTTTTATATTGTAGTTGCCTTGCCTTGTACATTGAGGTTTTAAATTTTTTTGTCACTAAGGGTGCACAAGTGGGGAAAATGGGGGTGTGGATGTTGAACACAAAGCATTCAATAAAGCTCATTGCAGACTCACCCTCACAGCTGATCATTGCATCTGAGGGTCTAACATCCAAGGCTTCACCGAAGTCAAGATGGCCAGAGGTCCCTTCTGTAACTAAGGGTTCTCGTAAAGTTTCGAGTTCCCCGTTAAAGGGAACCTTCACCAGGAACCCAGTTTTACACTCTCCTCAGGTCCCCATATCATATTAAAACGCTGCCAAAATTGTTTTTGGGATACAAATTGGTGTTTTAAAACAGAAAAGAGATGTTATATGTCTAAACCTTTCCATTACGCCAGCTGCTGTGTGGAATTCAGTTTGCCCAAATGTGGAGATGGGCCTGGAAAGTAGCAGTCCCCCCCTCCATAGTTGACCTTTTTCAATAGCTGAAACCCCCATCACTTTGGCTTAGCGACGCCCCCGCTCCTCTACAGCCGCAGCCCGATTTTGAGGGAGTTTATTCCTAATATTTGAAAAAGGTTCACATGTTTCCCAAGGTGAGGGGGGGGGGGGGGGCCTTCTCCTTTTCCAGACCCTCCCATTGGCAACTTCCTAGTCCCCACCGAAATTCAATAAAGGTCAATATAACATGTCTGTTTTTTCTGTAAACCAATGTTTTTAAATACAAAACCACTTGGCAGTGGATTCCTATGCCTGTGGGACTTGGGGGAGTTGCTAAAAGGGGTCTCCGATAAGTAGCGATCCGCCCTGTATTGAGTACTTTGTTTTTGTTTTTTTTTTTAAAGTAGAGGAAGAAAGGGATTACCTTCAATCTTCTTCGCCTAATGTGCCTATGCATTCCAGAAAGTTGTAATGCAACACAAAGCCCAACAATCCAAAGTTTTGCGTCACACATACCTCCATTAGTTGAACCATACTTATGAACCCGCAAAGAAGAATTCTGTTTGTTGCTCTACTGATACGATGGTTAAACCTATTAAACCCATCTAAGAGCTTGACCTTAATTTTTTTCATCTAGCAGGTTTTGACATATACTGTAGTAAACCTATGTTTATAGTGAAAATTTTTAGAATTTTTCAATATATTTTTTTTGCTTTTATTACATTTTTGCGGAAAAGTGTAGCATGAACGGCTGGTTTGTGGTATGGATAAAATAATTATTGTATACATGGTAGGGCCTTGCAAAAAAAAAAAAAAGAAAGAAGAAAAAACCACACACACTCACCTGCAGCATGGAGGTTTAGGCCTTTACATTTTAGACCTCAATGGAAAATCAATTGTACTCAAACAAAAATATTCCAATGGCATAAATATTTTATTCATTCGACGCTAGGACAAGTTACTTCATTTTTTGACATGTTAGTTTTTGCGAGTGGTCGTTTTGCTGGCATGGAAACGTCCTGCTTTTTTCTATATATCAATCTCTCTGTGTGCATCCCATGGATTTGTGTCACCTCTCTGGTCCTAAAATTGATTGCCTTGTGAAGAATCATTATTTCTTCCAATTAAAAAGAGGGAGTCTTCACTTTACGGTAATGTCTAATTTCTCTTCCTTAACTGAACTGTAAGTTGGTTTTTCAGTGAATTGCTCGATTATGGGTCACAAAATTCCAGAAAATTAATTTTTACAATTGATCCGTTTTTTAAGCACGGTAATGTTCCTCATAAGGCATTTCGCCACCTCTACCGACCATAAACCCTACCAGCGAAGGTTGTTGGACACAACCTCTGGATACTGTCCCATCAAATACGCATGGCATCTCAAAATTAAAAACTATATGAATGGCACAACATACAACCCTAAGATGAGCCGACCGACCTATCATGTCCGCCATGCACCAGATATTGCTTCCGTCCCACACCGCCATCCAGCGAATAAATTGCAACTGTCCAACCGGCTATCGTTGGCCAGGATTAGACTGTTTTTCAATGCCACTCTGGCAAATTAATGCTGTGTCTCGGCATTCTGTAAAACCAATTTTTAATACAAAAACACTTTGGCGGTGTATGTACTATGCTCTGTGGGGACTGGGGGAGTGCTAAAAATGGGTCTCCCTTTAAGTAGCGATCCGCCTGTATTGAGTGATCTTTTTTTTTTTTTAAGTAGAGGAAGGAAAGGATTAACATTCAATCTTCTTCACCTAATGTGCCTATGCATTACCAGAAAGTTGTATGCAACACAAAGCACAAACATTCCTAAAAGTTTTTACTTCACACCATACCTCCATTAGTTGAACCTACATTATGAACCGCAAAGAAGATTCTGTTGTTGCTCTACTGATACAATGGTAAACATATTAAACCCATATAAAGCTGACCTTAATTTTTTTTCATTAGCATGGTTTATGGACATATACTGTAGTACATATGTTAGTGGAAATTTAGAATTTTCATATAATTTTTGCATTTTATTATGGTACATTTTGCTGAAAAGTAACATGAAGGTGGTTGTGTGTATGGATTAAAAAGTAATTATTGTATACATGGTAGGCTTGCAAAAAAAAAAAAAAAAAAAAACACCATGCACATGGAGGTTTTAGGCCTTTACATTTTAGACTGTTTAATAAACATATTTTATGTCTATAACCTTATCCTTGATCTGAATGAATAAAATATTCTCATAGAATACCTGGTTTTGTACAAAGTTGAATGTACTGACAAAAAAAAAAAAAACCCTTCAATGGAAATCAATTGTACGGAACAAAATATTCAATGATAATATTTTATTCATTCAGAGCTAGGAAGTTACTTCATTTTTTTGAGCAGTGTAGTTTCAATGTGGCCGTTTTGCTGGCAAAGGGAACGTCCCTGCATTATATTTCTATATAGTTGGGGGGTTGGTGGCGTTGGCTCCAGTCTGGGCAATGCATGATGTAACATCACTATAACTGCCTCAATTTGCTATTTAAACACAGAAGACACTGACACATGATTTTCTTATATAATTAGCGTCTATCAACATTAAATACCGCCATGAGTTATATACTTGTATTACTGAAAATTTCATACTCCTTCCCGGCTAAAAATACTCCTCAAAAATAGTAAGAGGAGTATTATTACCCTTCTAGAAATATGTTAGTGCGACCTCTGATGTCTCATAAGGCATTTCGCCACCATACCATAAAAGCCTACCAGCGAAGTTGTTGGACACAACCTCTGTATCACTGTCCATCATACGACATTGAATTCTGCAAAATTAATATGAATGGCACAACATACACAACTAGAGATGAGCAGACCGACATTCATGTCCAGCCACGCTACCAGATTGTCGTCCCAACAGGCACCCCACTCTACCAACCAATGTTTCCCCATACCTGTGATATTTTTGTCTCTCCAGAAAGGGCATCCAGGCCTATCTTGAACATGTACATAGAGTCCGCCAAAACAACCTCCTGCGGTCAGAGCTAGAGAGTTAATAGTCTCACTGTTCTTTGCAAAAATTCCATTAAGAAATGGATGCCCTTAAGGTTACTTCACCTGTTCTAGCGTAATTCACAGATGAAAGTGCACTCAACTGGAATCAGATGTGATGTGCCAAGGCCCAAATCTAGTATGAGCCAAAGGTCCCAGGAACTGCTCCATCCAGATTTCTTTTTGGGCTACTTCGGAAAGTGTGCCGAACAAGTGTCTGTTGGCAAAAAGTAAAATGAACTAGAAAAAAGTTTCACATCCCCTGCCTGTCCCTGAGGTGGCGGCTCAATGGTGAGTGCACAACATATAGCGGCTTTATGCATGCAGCATCAAAAAAAGAGTTCCGTAGCAAATCCAGATCAAATAAGAAAAGAATCATTTATTATCTCTGATTGTGCTACGGACCTTATCCTTTTTTGGACTTTAATGACTAGTAAAGTTCTCCTTGAGGCTTTTATTTATTTTTTTTAAAACAAAACAACTTAATGTATTTGAATCGAATGAATACCATTACGAAATGGTATAAAAGTAAATATTAACTACCTGATACAATCAACCAACATCCTTAGATCATATCCCGTATGCCCTAATCATACTGCAATGGAGTTGTGCACTTGCCTGGGCTTTTTTTTTTTTTTTTTTTTTTTTTATTACATCAATAACATGAATATTCAATTTAATCTGCTAATGTATATTGGCCATATAAAAAGATCCTTTAAGGAATTACAACGGTTCCACACAAAAAGGCCTACAGAACGCAATTGCTCTCTACACTTTTGTCGCTACTTAATTTTCTGGCCCCCTCAAAACCCAAATAAGAGCATGCTGCAGTGTTGTTCATGGCTCTAGGAACAACACAAGGCAAGTTTTCGACAAAAATATAGTTGTGTTGTGTATACAGAGCATGCACATGAAGTGAGTGAAGAAAGAAAGCAGCTCTGCGGTTGCAGGAGAAGAAGAAAAGGAGCCTAGAGAAATCCTGTAATATATAAATTGCAAGTTGGGGTATCCACCACCGATTCCTGAGGCAAATATAGTGAATTGTATTTAAACAAAAGCTTTAATAAGTTGAAGGAAGGGAGCAGTGAATTTTCGTATTCTGTGGTGGCCCCAACTATCTCCTACAACAGCAGACTTGCTGTGTGTCACCAGCAATAGGTACAGAATAGGCATCAGATATTCTGGACCCCCTGGTTTAATGGCAAAGTAGGATATACATTTTATATGAAAAAAATATCTTTATTCCGATGGCCTGCAACCGATTTGCCTTAAAAACACCCCCACCCATAGATACTCCTGTGCTATTGGTATGTAATTTTGTATGAATTACGTGACTTATATAACCATAAAGCCTGATTTTAGCGCCCAATTTTCTCTTGTAATCGGTCTCCATATTGATCAGCCTCTATATTTAAAAATGCTGTTTAAACATAGCCTAAGTGTATAGAAAGGTACCTGTGTGCAAGAAAAAAGTACCCCTTTGTCCATGGCCTGGGGAGTCAGTAAGCCAAAACATTCGATTCTGACCCTCACTTTCCCTTAACTTCTACACAAGCTCCACCAATTGGTCACCAACTCTTTCTGGTCACTCTAGCGTGATTAAAAGAAAACTACCATCACCGTTTATACCAAATAAGTTACTATATAAGTCTATGCGTGTTTATTAACCTTTACAAAAAAAAAGAAAATCTTATATTCAACATATTTTATTTTTATGGAGTAGCTGCCATGGTGGTCAGGAGCTATGACTACTCAATTCCCCCGTACCCACTTTCGATCCCTCCTGTCTTCAAGCGCGGGCAGCTTGCTGTAGATGCACCACTAGTTTTGTTGAAGCCGGAGTTCTGTTACTTGCGCAGAGCTATAGCTGAAGAAAGCCTTAGTCCTCTGATCGTAGCTTCACTCACTGAGATGTGCATAAAATGCCAGCAGAGCATCTTGTCTAAAAGCATAGAAGAGAATGAACAATCCGCGGCAAACAGGCACTTGCCAGCCTGTGAAGCCTCTCGAGTTGCAGTCCACACCTGCTGATAGTCCAGTGAGCACTTCAATAAATGATGGAAGCTTTTGTTGGTGCAGGAGGCCGAGTAGTAGTGAGTGCAGCTGAAAAGTCTCACTGTGCATTAGGTCCTCTACTGACCCCCCACTCTGCGGCCGATACTGGTTGTATGCGCTGGATAAGACAGTGAGAGAATGGGCCCAAGTGGTTAGTACTACTATATCTCCTGATCACAGCATAGCTCTCTATCTGTGCGGAAGCAGAAGCTGCGTTGCAGGGCAGGAAACACCAGGAGCACTGGAAAAGATTTATAATTTTTTTTTTTTTGCTCTTCTACTCTCGGGTCGCCATTATTATTTGTATGCTCTTCGGATCTCCATATTAAGTTTTATGTCTAGGGGTCTCGGACTCCAATTTCCAAGCCTGCTTGCAGGGACCTAGTGAATGAATGAATCCACCCAGTATTTCCCCCCCAACACATCTTCCCTTGGCCCAGATACAGTTTTGTCCTTTTAATGGTCAGTGGTTATATGCGAACACCAGTAGTGGGGGGAGAAAACCAAAGACCCACATAATACTAAGGCCTTGCACCAGTTTTCTGGCGGACTTTGCACTTCTTCAGTGCAAAATGCGGTGGTAGATTTCTTTAAATACACAAATCCAGTCATAAGGAAAGGCAAATTATAAATAATGATTCACAGCATTGATTTCACAAATCTCCTCAGTTCCATTCATCGTTGTGTGACTTGTCTACTAATTTATAATTTAAAAATTGTTTTTTATACTCTATGTGCTAAGTCATGTAGCCAAATGGCATCTTCAGTACCATTTTACACTTTGCATATCCTGTTTTCTTCTGAGATGTTAGGTTGTTAATGAGTAATAGCTTAGAACATGTCTTGTCTTATTTATTTTGTAGGTTTCATAAAGAAAAAATACTTGGTGGGTGTGGGGCTGGCTTGGTGTACTTTTCACATCCCTAGGATTTGTTTGCGACCGTTACTAGTTGACAGGTGACATTGTTGAATGTCTTCGAAATCCAACGAATGTAAAGACTGGCTGAGGTGACCTAGGCGCGCGAGGTTAGATAGCCGTCTGCCAATGAATTTATAGAGGATCACATGGAAAGATGATGGGTAGTTAGTAGGGACATTACCATAACAATGGGTTTCTGCAAAAAATAATGGAACAGAAATTGTGATCTATAAAGGTTGTGTTGCCTTCGGTTGTCTTACTTAACGTATTCAAGTACTGAGCCTTTTCTTTTTACTCTTGAGACTCATGTAATAATGTCCCCTTTATTGTTTATTCAGTAAAATCAGGGGGGGTACCCCCCAATTGATAAGTTTTGGGATTTTATTTCATCAATATATTGTATTTCTGAGGAGTTGGCAAGATGGTGGTTTAAAAAAAAAAAAAAAACCAAAACAAACATTTTTCAGTTATGGAGTTCACCTTCTGGATAATTTGATATATTTGGGAAGTGAGGAGTAACATGTTATATTGTTATATGGTTTCTATGTCCATTCTAGGGAAAGGGTGGGTATTTGCCAAACGACAGCCACAGCAGGGCCTCCGAGGCCCCCAGCAAGTTGTCGGCAACTAGTTGGTGACACCCCCCCCACCATATGACGTATTGGCGCAGCACTCGGCTGCAATATCCCGTGAACCGCCCCACTATTTAGGGTTGCGGTAAGATGGGGACTGCTCTGCTAACGTTCCAGCTTAAGGTTACCTTGTCCATGTATTCAGCAGGGTCTTCTGCCATGAACCCCCCTTCATAAAGGCTTCACCCAATGGTGTTATACGTTTACTATGTTTAGTTTCATAGAAGTTAAAATACAAGGTGGAGGTGACCTTGTAATTCACATGCAGTCAGTTTGGTATGTATGGTTTGGCTGTGTCATACGTTGTTTGTCCTTTCTTACCCTTTTCGGTAGAGTTATTATTTGGGATGGTAGAAGAGAAAACATTTTCTTTCATTCTGCGAATCTGGTGCCAACTCATCTTGTCTGTTGCAGGACTTTTGTCACTCTAGCAATTACACTCTACTTAAACTATACCAATACACTTTTATAGTGAAGTATTGTAGGGCTCTGTTCACATCATGGGCTATGTAGGGAAAACCACAAAAGTGACAAAGTCTGATTGTGGAGCTTGTGGGATAACGCTGGGACATAGGAGGTGGAAAAGCCTACTTGGCATTCAGCTGAAATAAGGTCTGCTAGGAATCCATTCAGAAGAGGAAGTGAGCAGAAAGGACATTATTTCAGGTAGAATGACATAGGTAGAACAGACAGTTCACGCCACAGATTGACCAAATATTCTCTCAGACCTGTGTTGGACTGGGTCCTACCTATGTCATTCTACCTGAAATAAAGTGATTGGAACATCTCCTGGTTCTCATTTCTTCTAAAGGATTCCCAAGCAGAAATCAGTGCTCTGCTATTTTCATTAAAGGACTGCTACCGGTCCAGCCTGCTGGATCCCATCGATCTATTGTTGGGAACCACAGTCGAAAGTGTGTGAGTTTTCCCCTTATGTGCTGACCAAAAATGTGGGGCTGGCTGGCTAAATTAATGGGAGCTGTGACTAATCCCCATTTCCTACACCCTGGCTTATACTCCGTCAACTTAGTAAATTTTGTTGTGTGAGATCTAAGGAAATCACATTTTGTAAAGGTGTTTATTCATCATATTATATTGGCTCACTGCAATTTCTATACCTAGCTCAAGTAGTTGTGGTGTGTGTGTGTGTGTGGTGTCTCTCTTCCAGCGTGGGCACAGCACAAAATGCTAAATAATAAACTGATTTCTTTATTTATATAGCGCAACACAGATGTTGCAGAGATGCACAAGCGGGTCCGTTTGGTCCTTAGTGGAGCTCAATCTAATGATGTACCTGGATGTTTTGTGGGAGGGAGAGGACCCGGAGGAAAACCCACACAAAACACTGGATGAGAACATACAAAATCTCCGACAGGGTTGACCGGGGTGGGACTTGAACCCAGGACCCCAGCGCTGCAACCCACTCAGCCACCATTTCTCTAGTCCCTGTTAGACACCATTTATGACCCTGTCTTGTCATCTAGGACCGGTAATGTGAAAGATGAATAAAAACACAATTATGTACAGAGATGAGTGGACCTGACGATCGTGTACGGCTGCACGACCCAGACATATCGCCAGATTGGCATCTGAACAGTCTAACCCTGGCCAACGATAGCCGTGGCTAGTTGCAATCAATCTGCTGGATCGTGTTTGCGTGGGTTTCCTCCGGGTACTCCGGTTTCATCCCACACTTCAAAACATACTGTTAGGTTGTTTAGATTGTGAGCCCCATGGGGACAGGGACCAATTTGACATGCTTGTGCAGCGCTGCGTAATCTGTGTGCGCTATATAAATAAAGAATTATTATTATTATTATTTATTAAATCTCACAACAAAATTTACTATTGATTTGAGTATAAGCCATGGGTGGGAAATGCATTAGTCACAGCCTCCCAGTATTTAGTCAGCCCCCAGGTTTTGCAGCAAATAAGGGGGGGAACACACACACAATGGGATCCATCAGGCTGGACGGGTATCAGTCCTTTAATGAAAGCAGCACTGATGTCTGCTTGGGAATCTATCACGGTCGCCATGGGGCAAATCGCCAGATCCCTGCCTCCACCGCCTTTCTTGCGAGTCGTCACACTGCGCCGCTACATGGTGCTCCCAGAGGGGTGAGCTCGGGTTGCCCAGTGGAGCGTTTTCCCTGACCCCTAAGGCAGAAAGACTATACCCCCCTCTTCATCACACAAATGGTTTACAACCCCATGGGGGTCACCCCAGGACAGATACCAATGAGGCTGACAGAGGTTATAGGGCGTTCTCCCTGTCCCCGAGGGGCCCTGACTCCACTCTCAATCCAACGGTGCCAGACTTGTGGGGATTAAGGAAATCTTTTATCGTCCAAGAACTTGCGAACACCTTCCATTCACGGTGGGGTGCCCCTGCGAGGCATAGTATGTATCATGACAATAATAGCCGCTAGAATACAGGAAGTGTAACAGCCATCAAGTGAAGGAATAGCTAACTAATAGGTCATGTTTATTAAAACCAAATACCCTCTCCTACCCATCATCAAATCTGAGCAATTTTGTTCTTTGTCATAATCCGCAGTCGCCAGGTAACATCGGAGGATAAGTTCTTCCATGGTTGTTCTTAGTTGAATTGTATGAAAGTTCAAAACTGCTACTTCTATAATTGATAGTTGCCCGCAGGGACAATTTCGGCGTACACTCATCATTTTTTTTGCTGTATTGGGACCAAGAATTATCAATAACCGTCATTGCAGCAACCTCACGCTGATCATTGCGTCTGGGGCTAACATCCAGAGAGCTTCACCAGAGGTCAAAGTGGCCAGAGGGTCTCTCTTTAAATAAGGGTCCGACCTTTAATCACGTGTTCCTCCCGCTTCTGACGGCGTGTCGCGGTCCCCGGGTGCCCGGATCAGCGTCAGACCGTCCCGTTTTAGCCACTACTACCCCAGTCCCCACCGAAACATAGTACAAGATACATACACTGCCAAACAATGATTTGTGGATTAAAAATTGGTTCTTGCGAAAAAAAAGAAGTTATACCTGTACCTTTCATTGGCATCTGCTTGTGTGGCTAGCATTGCCCAACTGGGAGGGGCAGAAGGGCATTTCCCCCTCCATATGATCCTTTTCAAATATTGAAAACTAACCCTTACTTGGCTTAGTGACGCCTGCCCTGCCCTCTACAGCCAATCCCGATTGAGGGGGGAGGATTATTCATATATTGAAAAAGTCACATTTTTCCCAAGGTGTTGGGACGCTCCTTTCCAGTCCCCTCCCATGTGGGACAACTTCCTAGTTCCCACTAGGATAGGCTAATGATAGGGAGAATATGAACAGCGGTTGTTGGCTGGGAAACCATGGTTAAGAATACAAAATATTCTAATGAGAGAGGGAGAGTCAGTCAGAGCGAGGAAGTACTTTGAATGTTTTTGGGATGGCATGTTAGTTTTTCGTGTGCTGGCATTTGTGCTGCAAAGGGAACTCAAGGCAGAGACTCATCATCTAGCTCAGGGTGCAGCCCATGGGATCGTGTCACCTATATGGTCCTAAATGTGATGGACACCCACATGGGGAAGATAATTATTTCTCCAATTAAGTTCACCATTTAATGTTGGTACTTTCATTCCTATAACCTTACATATAAGTTGATTTTTTTCAACGAATTGCTCAAATATATGCTCGCAACATTAAATTCAAACGTTTGTGTTTGATTTGATCTTTTATTTAAAGACACTCGTGTAGGCCTCCAACAGTTGGGGGGACAGTTTTTCTTGGTCCATCCATCCGACGTTTTACTAAAAGATACATTATTGAGCAAAGTGGAATTGCCTTTGACACTCACTAGGTCCTAAGGCGTTCTCCGCGGCGCAGGGAAGCAGCGAAGTTGGACAAACCTCTGGATCACTGTCCATCAACGAACATTGAATACTGCAAAATTAATATGAAGGGCACACATACAAACTAAGAGAGAGCAGAAGACATTCAGTCCAGCCATACTACCAGATTGTCGTCCCAACAGGCAATCCAGCAGACAGATTGATTGCAACTAGCCACGCTTATCGTTGGCACAGGTTGACTGTTCAAAGATGCCAAATTGGCAATAGTTCTGGTGTGAAGCACGTACTGATCGTCAGTCCACTCATCTCTGGTACATATGTGTTTTTATATCTTTCACATTACCGGTCCTAGATGAGCAAGACAGGGTCACTAAATGGAGTCGAAACAGGACTCCATAGAGAAATGGTGGCTGAGTGGGTTTGCAGCGCTGGGGTCCTGTTCAAGTCCCACCCCGGTCAACTCCTGCGGAGAGTTTGTATGTTCTCATCCAGTGTTTTGGTGGGTTCTTCGCTCGGGTCTCCCGCTCCCAAAAACAACGGTACATTCATTAGATTGTCAGCTCCACTAAGGACCAGGGACCGCGTCTGGATTAAGCTCTGGTGACGCTATATATAATAAAGAAATCAGTTTATTATTTAGCATTTTGTGCTGTGCCCACGCTGGAAGAGAGACACCACACACACACACACACCACAACTACTTGAGCTAGGTATAGAAATTGCAGTGAGCCAATATAATATGATGAATAAACACCTTTACAAAATGTGATTTCCTTAGATCTCACACAACAAAATTTACTAAGTTGACGGAGTATAAGCCAGGGTGTAGGAAATGGGGATTAGTCACAGCTCCCATTAATTTAGCCAGCCAGCCCCACATTTTTGGTCAGCACATAAGGGGAAAACTCACACACTTTCGACTGTGGTTCCCAACAATAGATCGATGGGATCCATCAGGCTGGACCGGTATCAGTCCTTTAATGAAAGCAGCACTGATGTCTGCTTGGGAATCCTTTAGAAGAAATGAGAACCAGGAGATTCTTCCATCACTTTATTTCAGGTAGACTGACATATGGTAGGACGCCAGTCACACACAGGTCTGAGAGAAATGATTTGTCAATCTGTGGCGTGACTGGCTTTCTACCTTATGTCAGTCTACCTGAAATAAAGTGATGAAATAATGTCCTTTCTGCTCACTTACTCTTCTGAATGGATCCTACGAGACCTTATTTCAGCTGATGCCAAGTAGGCTTTCCACCTCCTATGTCCCAGCGTTATCCAACAAAGCTCCACAATCAGAGACTTTGTCACTTTGTTGTGGTTTTCCTACAATAGCCATGATGTGAACAGAGCCCTACAATACTTCACTCTAAAATTTTATTGGATATAGTTTATTAGAGTGTAGAGTGACAAAAGTCCTGGCAACAGGACAAGATGAGTGGCACCAGATTAGCAGCTTTGCAGAAGGAAAAGAAAATGTTTTCTCTTCTAACAAATCCCAAATAAGCAACTCTACAGAAAAGGGTAAGAAAGGACACGAGTATGAACACAGGCCAAACCATACATACACAAACTGACTGCATGTTAATACAAGTCACCTCCACCTAGTATATTAACCTCTAGGAAACTAAACATAGTACACGTATAACACAATTTGGTGAAGCCTTTATGGAGGGGGGTTCATAGGCAGACCCTGCTGAATACATGGACGGTGTAAACTTAAGCTGGAACTTATCAGAGCAGACCCTAAATAGTGGCGGTGCACGGGATATTGCAGCCCAGTGCTGCGCCAATGACGTTATAGGGGGGGGGGGGGGTTGTCACCAACTAGTTGCCACAACTGCTGGGGGCCTCGGAGGCTACTGTGGCTGTCATTTGGCAAAATACCCACCCTTTCCCTAGAATGGACATAGAAACAAACAATATAAACACGTTAGTTCCTCACTTCTCAAATATATCAAATTATCCAATAAGGTGAACATCATAACTGAAAAATGTTGTTTTGGTTTTTTTACCACCATCTTGCCAACTCCTTAGAAATACAATATAGTGATGAAAATGTCATAGCATCAATGAAACATGCCATTTAAAAAATAAAATCCCATAAACGTTATCAATTTGGTACCCCCATGATTGTACTGAATAAAACAAAGGGGACATGTATTAAATGAGGCTAAAGAGTAAAAAGAAAAAGGCTCAAGTACTGAATACATTAAGACAACCTAAGCAAACACAACCTTTATGATCACAATTTCTGTTCCATTATTTTTGCAGAAAACCCATTGTTATGTTAATTCCCTACTACCATCATCTTTCCAGGTGATCCTCTATAACTTCAGGGCAGACGGCTATGCTAACCTCCGAGCCTAGGTCAGCCCTCAGCAGTCTTTACATTACGTGGATTTCTAAGCATTACACAATGCACCTGTCACTAGGAACGTCGCAAACAATCCAAGGGAATGTGAAAAGTACACCAAGCCCCACACCCACCAAGTTATTTTTTTCTTTATGAAAACATGACAAAAGTAAAATAAAGACAGACAATCTAATGCTATTAACTCATTAACAAACCTAACATCTCAGAAGAAACATGTGCAAGTGTAGAATGGATACTGAAGATGACATTTTGGCTACATGACTATAGCACAGAGAGTATAATAAAACAATTTTGAAATTTATAAGATTAGTAGACAAGTCAACACACGATGAATGGAAAATGGATGTAGATTTTGAAATCCAATGCTGTGAATTCATTATTTATTTATATTTGCCTTTCCTGATGACTGGATTTTGTGTATTTAAAGGAAATCTACCAACAGGAGTTTGCACTAAAAAGAATGTGCAAAGTCCGCCAGAAAACTGGTGCAAGGACCTTAGTAAGTAAATGTGGGTCTTTGGGTTTTCTCCCCCCCCACTACTAGTGTTCGCATATAACCACTGACCAGTTAAAAAGGACTAAAACTGTATCTGGGCCAATGGAAGATGTGTTGGAAATACTGGGTGGATTCATTCATTCATTCATTCACTAGGTCCTGCAAGCAAGGCTGTGGAATTGGAGTCCTGAAGACCCCTAGACTAGAGCATAAAACTAATAATGGAGACCCCAGAGTAGAAGAGAAAAAAAAAAAATTATAAATCTTTTCCAGGCTCCTTTTTTCCTCCCTGCACCGCAGCTTCTTCTTCCGCACAGATATCAAGAGCAGAGCTATGCTGGGAGCAGGAGAGTATAGTAAGTACTAACCACTTGTAGGTCCTCTCCTGCGCCCATTCTTCTCACTGTCCTTAATCCAGCGCATACAACCAGTATCAGGCCGCAGAGTGGGGTGGCAGTAGAGGACCAGGGTGCAGTGAGACCTTTTCAGCTGCAATCACTACTACTCGGCCTCCTGCACCAACAAAAGCTTCAATCAGTTATGGAAGTGCTCACTGGACTATCAGCAGGGTGTGGACTGCAACTCGAGGCTTCACAGGCTGCAAGTGGCCTGTTGGCGCGGATTGTGCGTTCTCTTCTACGCTTTTAGACAAGATGAATCTAGGGCATCTGAAGCTACAGATCAGAGGAATAAGGCAATTTCTTCAGCTATAGCTACTGCGCAAGTACAGAACTCCGGCTTCACAAAACTAGTGTGTGCAGCTACAGCAAGCTGCGCGCTGAAGACAGGAGGGATCAAAAGTGGCTACTGGGGTATGGAGTAGTCATAGCTCCTGATCCACAGGGCAGCTACTCCATAAAAATAAAATATGTATGAATATATGATAAAAAAAAAAAATAATAATAATAATAATAATCGGGGGCTCTAAAAGGTTAAATGAAAACAAGCATAGGACTTATAGAGTAACTTATTTGGTAGAACGGTGATGGTAGTTTTCTTTAAGCACTGCTAGAGTGACCAGAAAAGAGTTGGTGACCAATTTGGTGGAGCTGGTATAGAAGTTAGGGAAAGTGAGGAGTCAGAGTCAAATGTTTGGCTTACTGACTCCACAGCCATGGAAAAAGGTAAACTTTTTCTTGGTACCTTTCTATGCACGTTAGGCTATGTTTAAACAGCATTTTATAGAGGCTGATCAATATGGACCGATTACAAGAGAAATTGGCCGCTAAAATACAGGCTTTATGGTTATATAGTCACGTAAATTCATACAAAATACATACCAAATAGCACAGGAGTATCTATGGGTGGGGGTGTTTTTAGGCAAATAGGTTGCAGGCCATCTGAATAAAGATTTGTTTCATATACAATGTATAATCAAAATTTTCCATTTAAACCACGGCCAGAATATATGATGCCTATTCTTTACCTTTTGCTGGTGACACAGAGAGTCTGCTGTTGTATGAGATAGTGGGCACACCACAGAGCACGAAAATGCCACTTCCCTTCCTTCAACTATTACAAAGCTTGTTTAAATACAATTCACTATACTGTATTGCCTCTAGGAATCTGGTGGTGGATAACCCACTGCAATTTATAATATTACAGATTTCTCCAGGCTCCTTTTCTTCTCCCTGCACCGCAGCTGCTTCTTCACTTCATGTGCTGCTCCATGTATATATACACACACACACACACAACTATATTTTTCTAAACTTGCCTTGTGTTCCTAGAGCCATTGACAAACACTGCAGCATGCTCTTAGTTTGGGTTTTTAGGCCAGAAATTAAGTAGCGAACAAAAGTGTAGAAGTCAATTGCGTTCTGTAGGCCTTTTTGGTGGGAACCGTTGTAATTCCTTAAAGGAGCTATTTTATGGCCAATATACATTAGCGCTTAAATTGATATTCAATGTTATTGATGTAAAGAAAAAAAAAAGGCAAGCAAGTGCACCCATTGCAGTATGATTAGGGCATACAGTGATATGATCATAAAGGATGGTGGTTGATTGATCAGGTAGTTAATATTTACTTTTATACCATTTCATAATGGTATTCAGTCGATTCAAATACATTAAAGTTATTTGTTAAAAATAAATAAATAAAAGATCAAAGGAAAATTTACTAGTTCATTTAAGGATCCAAAAAAGGAGAGTTCCGTAGCACATCTAGATATAATAATGATTCTTTCCTTTATTTTATCTGGATGTGCTACGGAACTCTTTTTTTGGATCCTGCATGCATAAAGCCAGCTATATGTGTGCACTCCAGCCATAGGAGCCTCCACCTCAGGACAAGGCAGGGGATGTGAAAACTTTTTTCTAGTTCATTTTACTTTTTTGACAACAGACACTTGTTCAGGCACACCGAAGTAAGCCCAAAAAGGAAATCTGGATGGACAGTCCTGGGACCTTTGGCTCATACTAGATTTGGGCCTTGGCCACATCAGATTGATTCCTAGTGCACTTTCATCTTGTGATGAACGCTAGAACAGGTGAAGTAAACCTTAAGGCATCCGATTTCTTATATGGATTTTTGCAAGAACAGTGAGACTATGTAACTCTCTGCCGCAGGAGGTTGTTATGGCGGACTCTATGTACATGTTCAAGAGAGGCCTGGATGCCTTTCTGGAGAGAAAAAATATCACAGGTTATGGGGAAAAACATTAGTTTAATATTATAGGTTGGACCTTAAGGACTTGCTTCTTTTTCCAACCTTATATTCCATGATATTCTTAATAACTTTCTTTGCACAATAGACTACATGAATCATTGCTGATATAGTAGAACATTTAAGGTATTACATGTTTTGTGTTAAGAAAATTATATTTTGGTGCTTAAAGATGTATTATGGGTTACATTTCTAACATTTGATACGATGAAAGGAGGTGTGGGCTCTTTACACACAATGATCGTGGCATTCAAAAGGTTAAAAATGGCAGCTACCCAAGGTTCTTCCAATCTCTAGCATGCAAACAAATGTTCCAGCTAGAATCCATCGAATACATGCCTTTCAGTATAAAGGTTGCGTCTTAATTGTCTTCAAATTAAAAACACAGACACATAAATCATAAAATCCAACGTGTTTTAGACCAATCTCTACTATTGATGTGGGCATTACAGCTACTTCCCTTCTCCTGTTCCCAGAGGCTCTACTGCCTAAGGACAGGCATCAACTGTTAGGGAAAGTGCTGGTTACCACTGATCCAGGGCCACCCAACAGATATACACGCACATAAATGTGATGAGACAATCTGTAGGTACATATGACAGATGTGCTAGAGATACTGATCAGACAAGACCAAGTCTATACAAGAGATTTTGCATAGAAATTTGCACATGGAAAATTTGCACTATATTAAAGTATCAGCAAAAGTGTCATTTTCTTTCTCTCACCCACAATGTGAACTGACCTGTAGTGTGGAATTTTAAATTCCAACACATTAATTTATGCTACAGATTTCTACTGTGCCTTTTCACCCTTTGCTGCAAAACCTGTAGAGAAAAGTGTGCAGCAGCAAATATTTACAAGTGGACGTACCATAATTAAACGTAATTTATTTTTTTTACTTGTCTTCTCTTTAGGATTTTGCACCCACATAGATAAACCATGTGTTTGTATAGAAGAAAGTGTGTCGGAGGATCTCAGATGTTGTGCATTATTTGACCAAAGGCCCAGAATACTCTAAAATTTCGAATTTATGGCCTACAAAACATCAGCACACAAGTCGGAGAATGCAGAGGATTTCTAGCAGTGTGACCATCACACTATTCCACAAACAACATTTACAGAAATGTCATCAACTATGTGAGAACTGTCACTTTCTTTATGCAAGAACACAATGAGTGATCAATGTTGCTATTTACTCGTCCCTCCAAATAGGACATTAGTATCCACCATATTTATCACAGTGCACATGATGATAACAAGAAGTAATAACAGAACATCTGCGATGTAAGGGTTATGTGTTGGCTTCTCCATGTGGATAGTTGGCACGATGCCACACCCCCTTTACAACAATATGATGGGATTTGGAACTGGTAAATGTGAAGTGCAAGTCAAAAGAATTTACATTTCTAAATGTGTCCCAAAGTAGCACGACATGGGCAGACTTCTACATGTCAACTATCAGCGCCACATACACACACCACCCGAAATCAGACTGGCACAAGGTGGAAACAGTAACATTTGTTCAGTTTACGCCATTTTTTTCTACTCTGCAGCTTGTATCATGTTTATCTGATGACGCTCTATGTAAAATGTTATAGTCCACTTATATCTTCTACATTAGTCATGTATAGCCGTGGCCCGTGATGCAGTGACATCACGGATTATATATATATGTGGTATAAAACGTCACCCCTAGTTACTCTGCACTTCCATATCGGAGAATGAAAACGTAAACAAGAAAGTTACAATGTCGCAAATCTGGAAACAATATAGAAATCTCCCAGATCACAAAGTACACAATACCAGGAGGAGCACATAGAGGAACCTGGCCGGCACATGGCACCTCCACCACACAAAGACCCAGTGTGCCACCAGGTACATAGCAGGGGCACCCTGGTACCCTCCACCGCAGGCTATGTAACATATACCGAGCACCTGGACTTTATGCCCCTTATGGCGACTTATTGGTAATTTCGGATATCACCACAAGCAGTAATAACATACAAAACCATTTTAGGTGTTGGGTGTATTTCCTTGAATAGCTGGGCACTGCTGCCCCATCAGTATGGTGACAGTGCTGTACATGTCACACTGTGTGCCCGGTGCTGCCCACTCCTGCAGGCCTGGGCCCGTGTGCCAGGCTCTCTACCCCTGGGCACCGGGAGAGGCGGCCCTGGCATTGTACTGACGTGGGGCAGAGTCCGGGCCGCAGCGGGCACCTCCTCACAGGCCGAGGAGGGGGCGCACAAAGAGGCAGCCGGTCCCCCCAGCAGGCGGGCGTCCCACCCAGCTCCCCCCGCCTCTCACCTCTACAGTGGCCGGGGCAGCATCTCACCCCGACACCCGATACTACGCCCGGGAGTGTGGGGGCAGCGGGGAAGCGAGGTGCCCCAATGTGCAGCTCTGGCCTTCGTCACTCCATGCCCCGGCTCTGCCGTCCCGCTGCTCCCGATCTCGTCTCCTCCTCGTCGCTCGCCTCCTGTCGTTCTCTCCCTCCCGAATCTCAGCGGACGAGATCACAATTCAGTCGCCATTTTCCTTGCCCGGAGATAAAATAGTCCAGTCCAGCCGGGATGTCCCCGATCGTAGCGCTCAGGCCGCAGGCCCCCCCTCCCGGCACACACAGGGGAAGCAGTCCGGAAGCAGGGGGAAGGCGGCAGCGAGGGCGGAGCCAATGTCTTTGTCGGTGTATCCGGTTGCCGGAATTCGTTGCTCTTTTCCAACACCGGGTCTTTATTAGAGCTGCGGCAGCGGAGGAGGAGGGATACGCGCGACCGCTCGGGATGTGACTGTGCAGTGACGCGGCTCCGCACAGGATGCTTCCGCCGGGGGATTAACCGCCTCGCTGCCGGGCCCTAGCGGGAGAAAGCACGTGGGACACAGAAGGGGGAGGCTGCCGGGTGTCCTTCCAAAAATGGTGGGCGGGAGGTGGCGGCGACAACAATAATAACAACACGGAGAGACCTGTGTGCGGGACGTGGCGGGCTCTCCCCGCACATCATGTACCTGGGCTACAGGTACACGGACTACGGTGACAAAGAAAACGTGTCGTCCCTGTCCCCCACACGGATCACTACGGACACGCGAATAAAAGTCCTTCACTTGTCCTCTGTCAAGTTGTCATCATCTGGTGAAAGCCGGGTGACAACTTCATGGCCAGACCCACATATCACAGCGTCCTGAGAAGGAGTAAAGTCTAGTCTATGAGGACTGTAGGCCATGTTGGTTGCCCCCCCCCCCATAGTGTCCACACTACATATTATGAGGTGCAATGGGCCCCAATTTAGGTTATTCTTCTACCCCTGTAGTGCCAGAGGTTTGGGCCTGCACAGGTCTCTTCACAGACCATATAACCATAAAAAAGTATTTTCAGCTCACCTACTGAGTCCAATTAGTTTTTTCCGGTTTGCTACTTTTAATGGATACCCCAATAAACAGAATGTGTTTAGTCTACATCTGGTGCGGAAAGCAATTTTTCTTGTTCCTCTTCACAGACCCTCACAAATGTAAGCGAGAGGCCCTGAGGGGACAGCGATGTGCCCATCTGTGGTGGCCAGGAAGGGGGCACACAACCCTGTGTGTAGAACAGACCCATTCTGGTTTCTGGTTTTACTTTGGCATTTTGAAGCCCCTGCCACATGCATTTTTCTCTCATCAGTTGTGATAGAAGACATAGGGGCAGATTTACTTACCTGGTCCCTGCGCGATCGCCGAGGTGCGTTGTCCGCCGGAATCCACATCTGCCATGATTCATGAAGATCGAACGCCCGAGTTCCTGCATCTGACGCTTCTCCGCTGAGGCCCGCTGGAGTTCACCTCCAGGTGCATGTAAGTGCATGGCTTGCGACACAAATTGCTTTGTTAAATCCCGCGCTTAGTCAGAATCCGGCGGATCGTCCGACAACCCGCCCCCGAATTGTGTCGCGTGAAAGCCGATGCGCCAAAAAACGATCACGTGTGCCAAAAACCCTTTCTAAATGCAGCGCACATCGGAAATCGTCGGGTATTCCAACTATAGTGCGGAGGGCAGACCCTTAGTAAATGAGCCCCATAGTGCCCAGCCAGGCTGCTTTCACACCAAAGTGCTCTACACCTGGGCATAGCATTTGTTCGGCTGAAGATAAAGAGTAGTTGACAGACCTGGGTACTAACAGATAGGGCAGCACAGTACAAATTCACTAGACGGGAGAGAGGTAGAAAAACAAGCCAAAGTAAGGAATTCAGAAGTGAAAAGAAAGCTTCTTTAACCAGCAGTGAATGAAGCATACCCAGGACAGATATACGATCTTACAGCACCGGCCTGAATAGAATCGGGCCAGAGGTCAGAGATACAGAAAGCACAGGGGGCTGGTGAGTGGTGTGCAGTAGTGATGGGAAGCCGGCTCTTCTTAGTGAGCTGACTCATAAGGCTCTGCTCACTAAGAAGATCCGTCTCTTTTGGCTCCTAAATGGCTTCCTATTACATGTATATTAGGGAGCCGCTGACCAGCCAGTACCCCCAGTCCACACTACTTTTAACCCAATTGTATCAGGTTAAAGCGGGCCGGGTTAAGGCCGCAGTCACATGTTCCGATAGCAGTCCCTTCATAACTCAAAGCTAGCGCACAGGGGACGGGCATCGTCCCGGTCGCATATGCGTTTCCAGAGAACCGCTTGTGATCCGGTTATTGATCGCATGCATTTTCCTGGAAACGCATATAGGATCGGGCAAGGCCCGGCATCTGCTCACTGAGGGGAGCCGGCTCCCGTCGTTTGCTTAAAAAAAGCTGGGTCGTTCTTGGATGACACATCACTAGTGTGCAGACTGTCAATCACCATGGGTTGCTGGACCAAAGCTAAGCTGCAGGAAATTAATGGTGGTGCATGGACTTGGTTTTTATCCAACCTATTCTGGAAGGATGGATGCCAAGCAAACACATCAAACTGTCTATAATGATCCTCAAATTATTGTTAAATAAATCCTGCAGTGTGGCAGGTTATATTATAAAGTTAACTCACCCCCCACTGATGAAAGACGTCAACAGGAGCGGGTTCTGAGTTTGCAGCAATGTCTTTTGACTTCTGCTCCCGCACTAAATGTCTCTGACAGCTGTAGACCGTAGGGAGAAGGGAGATGTGGTTTATTACCGCCTCTTCCCTCTCCGATCCTCACAGCATTGTGCCAATCAGAGCTGCTGTCCCAGACCCAGTTCAGCTCTGATCAGACATCGGCCCCAACAGTGAAACTTTTAATTATTATTACAAAATGGGTGAACCAGAATAAACAAAGTGTTGCACAATGCCTTTGGTTAGACTCCAGTGTGTAACTATAAAGGTAGTGTTTAGCAAGCCCTTCATTGTAGGTAAATGCACATGGTATGGATTGTACATGGATTCTCTGTGTGGATTTGAGTGCAGAAAAATTATGCCTAATACAATCATTTTGTGAATCTATTGTCTTTTAAAATCACATTTACACTCACATATCTGCAGATTCTCTTGTCAATACAAGGCTTTATTTGCAGAGACCTGAGGCTGCGCTCACAGACTACTCTGCAATCGGCTATTGAATAGAAGTAAGATTGCATTTAATAAATGCGATGTAAACACAATCTTCACTAGGTGTTTGCAGCCAGAGTGTGTCTGTTGTGTTTTAAAATGCAGCACAGACGCCACATGTGAACGCAGCCTCATGGTCAGTGAACATGCTCAGTTTTTCAGAAGCAGTTTTTAATGTTCATACCAGGAGTGTAGTGAAGAAAAGAGGAGCAGCTTCTCTCAATGATGTTATCACCCATTATGATCCACACCTGGTTTTGGCTTCAAAAACTGCATCCGAAAAACTGAACATGTGAATGCACCCTTAATGTGGTTGTCCAAGATCAATGGGGAGGATGCAAGACTTTTTCCTCCGGGAAAAAAAAAGCACATGGGTAACAGATCCATGACAAATTGCCTATAACGGATGACATAAAATTTACATTGATATCAATGGGATTTTTAACTGATGCGTTAAACCTTGGTTAAACCTCCCTTTCTTCACTTTTTTAATGGAGGGAAGGAACAGTATTATGAATTTAGCCTTAGATGTATAAAAATAGGTTACCTTTGGCTAACAGGAGGTATCCATTTTCTGGATACAAATGTTGAATATTTAAGAGAAATAAAATACAAAAACACCAAATTGATCAGGGGACCAGAAGCAACTAATGGGGGATGTCTGTAAGCATGTTGTACCCTACGACAGGTCCTTTTGACACCAGACATTCCAGAATACACTTCTGTGTCCATAAATGCTCCTTTTACAAGACGGCACAAATGGAGTAATACAAGAGAGCAGCTGTGAAATATCAAGTTCCCTGCTAATGTTTTCCTTTGCTCCATTTTTTATAGGTGCATTTCTTTATCTTACATTATGTCAGCTGAGAAAGAAGAGGAGCTAATGTTATATGATTACAGAAAAAGAATAAATGCTTCCATAAACTACCTATATCCTACTTTCATCATAGGGAGATCGGATTTCCTCACTATGTATTTTCGTAATGATATCTCTATACTGACAGCATATTACCTGTAGATAGATCATATTAGAGATTGCTTTAGCAGTATGTTTTCAGCTATATTTTTTTTCTATTTTATAGATAATAATATAAATAACTAGTCAATACCCAGAACTCAAACAGGCCCTGTGCATCAATAATATTCGTTCACTGGTCTTATATGGTGTTATTATTTAGGCCAAGCTCTCATCATTGTCAATACATAATGGAGTAGAACTACAGAAAGTAAATACTGCTGCACTATTTTTTTGTCATAATGAATGGAATAATGATGTAAGAGATCTTTCCATTCATCAAGTCATTTGTAACTGATGCTAAACAGAAGAGCTTCCATATGGCATCGCTATTTACTTTCCTCTGATATCCTCAATAACAGGAGAGAACAATGGAAAGGATTGCAGTGAGGAAAATTTTGCTGAAAGGAAATATAAAGTATGAAAAACCAGGAACACTTAGGCACCATGCACACTGACGTATGTCCGCACGTCTACGGGACCCTCGTACAGGTCTGCCATGGAACCCCCGTAGCGGTGCCAGTCCTCCACAGACTGCGGTCAGTGATAGACAGCGATACCTAGCCATAGTGACCACTCCCTCCCCTAGAAGTGGCGAGTACAGCTGGCACAGGAGTTACTGGTGTTATGTACTACTGTCAGTGATAGACAGCGATAGCTAGCCATAGTGACCACTCCCTCCACTAGAAGTGGCGAGTACAGCTGGCACAGGAGTTACTGGTGTTATGTACTACTGTCAGTGATAGACAGCGATAGCTAGCCATAGTGACCACTCCCTCCACTAGAAGTGGCGAGTACAGCTGGCACAGGAGTTACTGGTGCTATGTACTGCTGTCAGTGATAGACAGCGGGTACATAGCAACCTGACGGAGTGACCTCTTCGGGTGTTATGTATCGATGTCAGTGATTGACAGCGATACAAACCAACCTGTACTACAGTAACCACTCTCCTCTTACTGTAAAAGCAAGGCATGGTCACTCACGCCTACACAGAGTTTCCTAAAGGGCTATACTTACTGGATCAGCATGTTCTGCTGTAATGGTCATGTGATCCAGTGACTATAGCACCTTTAAGAATGACAGTGCATCCGCCACAGATCCCCCATACCAGTACGTCTGCCACAGATCCCCTGTACCACTGCAGATTTGCTACATATCCCCTGTACCGGTGCCAGTCCTCCACAGATCACCCGTATCGGTGCTGGCCCACCACAGATCAATGCTCCCACTGATCCTGCATTAACTCCTTAAGGAAGCAGCTATTTTGTAGCTTAAGGCTCAGCCCAATTTTTTGTAATTTGACTTGCGTTGCTTTATATGGTTATAACTTTTGAACACGGTTACTTATCAAAGCGATGATGATATTGTTTTTTCCTCACTTGTTCTACTTCATTTTAGTGGTAAAACTTCATAAGTTTTGCTTTTATTTACAAAAAAAAATTATGAATATTTTTTCTTACATTTTACTAAATTTGACAAATAAAACCTTAATGTGAGGAAAAATCTATCATTTTTGCATTGCCGTCATCCATTTTTACTTTTTTGGCTATAGAGCTGGTTGATGGCTTGTTTTTTGCGGGACATGTACTTATTATACAACAGTACTGTTATACAACAGTATTATTCTGGAGTACATTTTTTAATCACTTTTATTGCATATTTTGTGAGATTAAATAGGTAAAAATCAATTTTTGGTAGGTTTTTAACAGTTTTTTTTTTATGGCGTTCATCGTGCGGGTTGAATAATTATTTACTTTTATTCTACGGGTTGTTACGGACGGGGTATACTATATATGTGGGGTTTGTGTTATGATCGGCGACCCCTCCCCTCCCCCCCCTAAGATAGCGCGGGTAGGGGGGGGGGGCGATCGTGGGGCAAAGACCCGCAGAAGGCAGTATAAATACGTTCGGAGCCGACTCCAACCGCAGGTGTTACACTGGGGTGTTGGCTGTTAGTTACAGCCGGCATCCGTGTATCCCGATGCCTGTTCGGCTCAGATCTCGTGCTGAACTGGCATCAGCTCTGTGCCCGATATATCGGACGCTGAGTGTTAAGTCACTGCGCTCAGCATCCGATATATCGGACATGGAGCATGAACAGGTTAAGATTCCATTTAGTAATTTACGTTCTGAATGTTATAGTTATAGCATATGTTTTGGCAGGAGGCGCCGTAACCCCCTACACTACTACTTTCCCTATCGGTCCCTGGAAAAATTGTCTCATATGTAACTGGTCCCTGGTGCAAAAAAGGTTGGGGACCACTGTTTTACAGCATAAAGGACACAGGAACATATTTCTATAAGTATGTTACAAAGTTTAATATTATCACCTTCACTAATTATTTCAGCAATTTGGTTAAAAGTTTAATTACTCTCTAAGGCCTCATGCACATGACCTTGTACTCTGCAGGCCGCAAGCTGGGGAACGTGATCCCCTTTTTGCAGCCCATCTGACATCAGCGGGTGAACACCACCAACGTCAATAGAAATGACTTCCAAGGCCGCACCGTGGTCCAGCCCGATGAGGCTGTGCATTAGCTCTGCTGTTTTTGCACTTGTACTCAAAAGTTGTATTGTTCGGAAAAGACATGTTACTTTTATTTGTGCACTTTATGGAAGTGTTTCCGGGACTCATGTTCAGTCTTGTAATGATTACCATAGACTAAAGTATTTTGATCACCAAACTTTTCTTTAAAAATGTAACACAGAATGTACACACCTCTGACATTGTATAGTACCACCATGGTGGATTCATAATCAGACTATCCTGCAAGTTTGTTGCAGTGTTCTATTATGGGTGTAGGTGAAACTGCAAAAATAATACAAAGATGAAAAGCTAATGCAAGGAGAGTAGGATGTTGAATCGGAAGACAAGTAGGGTTATATACACACAGTTGAATTTGGTCATGTTCCAAGTGATATTTTACTCTATATATAGTCCCAGACAAACACAAAGTTCATTAAGTTAATCTCATGCAAAGAAAAGTAAACATAGTTCTATATGTAGACATTATTCCTGCTCCATCTGTTCCCCAATATCATGTTATGACATGAGTCACGTGGTCCATTCCACACAGGTAGGCTAGTGCTCAACTTCAATAAGAAATCTGGTGTAGAAAAAACACAAATATGTGCAAAGTCACCCTCTCTCCAAACAATGAAATGAAAGATTATTAAACTTTTTTTCTTTAACCAACGTATCTCAGAATTCTGGTGTTTTATGCTTAGCTTACTGAATTTCCTCTGTTCTACTTTCTATTGTCCTGATCTTTGCATAGCAAAATACTCCCTCTACAGGCGCAACAAGGTATTTTCTTATGTAAAAAAAATTCTCTCTCGATTTACTAAAGGTTTATGTTACTTTATTTATCCTTACTGCAGAGATTGGTGGCTGCAGGTTTCCAGATACAGTATTTAGACACAAGTTACCAAAACTTTAGGGCTTGAAGAATACGGCCAGGAAAACAAAGAAATTAATGAACAATCGTAATCTATCTAACATAATAATTATTTACCAAGGAATGTAATACATTCATTCTAAATCAGTAATATCGTAAAAAAACACCTACCATCAAGAATCTGCCCAATAAGGTAGATCCGGTGCTAGGTTCCTAACATCCTAAGCCCTAAAACTATCTTTCTCTATCCTTTTAAATAGCCTAACCTGATTTAAACTAATATGCACATTTTTTAGTGGAGGCTACTGGGGCATGGAGTAGCCTCTCTCAGCTGTGGGAGCAAAGGCTACTCTATACCCCGGTAGCCTCTGCTGTCTCCTTGCACATCATTGGGGCTTTCCTGATACAGCTTGTGCACAAACAGTATACATGGGCTCTGTGCATGCACAGTAGCTTCTGCTCAGTGTCACCAGCGCTGTAGTGGCTACTGCGCATGCACAGAGCTCAAAGAAGCTGGTGGTGTGAATACAGCTTGTGCTTGCACCTACATGGAGCGCACCGCCAATGCCCTAGGACAGTGATGGCGAACCTTTTAGAGACCGAGTGCCCAAACTACAACCAAGACCCACTAATTTATCACAAAGTGCCAACACAGAAATTTAATTAGTGATTTAAACTCCCTTCTCTGTCACAGCTTTACTTGATACCGGCACCTGAGGACACCAATAAAGCAGAAAATAGTAGAAATTTGGGTGATCATTGTAGCTTCCCTTCCAGAGGAGGAATTGTCAGGGCCAGAGCAGGAGCTACAATAATCATCCAGATCTGTCCACACCTTCCCACTCCTCCAGTAGTCCCAGGTAGCACTGTCACTTTAAATTACCTCAGTGCACAGCAAGTCCTGGGCTGTTTGGGACTGCAGGAAGATACCTGGAGTCCTCTCTGGTGATGGCCTGAGTGCCCACAGAAAGGGCTCCGAGTGCCACCTCTGGCACCAGTGCCATAGGTTCGCCACCACTGCCCTAGGAGTTGGGACAGCAGAAGCTACTGCGGCATGCAATAGCCTTTGCTCCTAAAATTTGCATGTAAGTAACATAAAGTTTAGATCAGGTTAGGCTATATAGAAGGACTAGAGAAAGATAGGAAATTACAGGAAAACCTACCATCATGGATCTACCTAATAAGATAGATCTGATGGCAGGTTCCCTTATTAACATGTCCTATACTTTTTATTTTAATCTTGAGTGGCCTATAGCTTGATAAAAAGTTTATCTTGTACATATGCAAATTACATGAAGAGGCTACAGGGGCGTGGAGTAGCCTCGCCATGGTGTGGAACTCCACACTTTCCTACTGAAGGAACCTGCCATTGGATCAACCTTATTAGGTAGATCCATGATGGTAGGTTACTTTCAAAAGGAACCTACCATCGGTCTACCTTAATAGGTAGTTTCCTGATGGTAGGTTTCCTATGAAAGCCTATTTTTGAAGATCCTGCTGGTTTTAGGTATATGGAATAATAAGAAATGAAGCGTGTGCTGCCTTGTTTTATCTGCCTTACTATTTCAAGGTTGCGGGTCCACATGACTTCCACTGTAGAAAGGACAAGCTTCATGGTACTACTGACACAGAGAGTGATGACCAATCATAGATAAGCGGTATTGGTACATGACGCTATAGTACCACTTTGGGTAATTTAGTTCCTTGTCCAGGTCATTTCTAATACCTTTTTGCAGTGGAAAAATGCGAGCCAGTGTCTTATAGTGGAAATGCTAAACTTGCCAAGTTGCATTGATCATTTTATCTTGTGACATTAGTATTTTATAAATGTCTTTCCATATGGGAAAAAAGTCAGGTTTAGAAAGTGTAAATCAGTGAGTATTGAAATTCACATTTTTGTAATTTTTCTCTCTCCCCACCATATTTGCTCCCATATTTTAGCTTGGAACTACATGCCTTAGAAGAATACATCTCAATCCTTTTGTGCCTTTTTTATTATAAATTGTAATTTTCCTTTTTTTACCTATTCTATTTTAAAACTGCTGTGATGGATTTTGATATTTGTTATAGATTATTACAAGCACTATGATTTAGCCTACAGTGTGTCATTTAGGGGGTGAACTTATAAATGTGATCTACATTCTAAACCTTTTGTCAGACTATGACATAACCATTCAAATTAATGGTTCGGATTTGAAAAACATGTCTGCTTACTTTCATAAACAGGTAATACATGGTATTGCAGCTCGGCTACATTAACCCCTTAAGGACCAGGCCCTTTTTCGTTTTTGCGTTTTTATTTTTCACTTCCCACATTCAAAAATCTATAACTTTTTTATTTTTCCATGTAAAGAGCTGTGTGACGGCTTATTTTCTGCGTAACAAATAGCACTTCGTAGTGGTAGTATTCAATATTCCATGCCATGTACTGGGAACCGGGAAAAAAATTCTAAATGCAGTGAAAATGATGAAAAAACACATTTGCCCCATTTCTTGTGGGCTTGGTTTTTATAGCTTTCACTGTGCGCCCCAAATGACAATCAAGGGGATACCAAATTTGTATAGGTTTTAAAATGTTTTCATACATTTACAAAAATTAAAACCTCCTGTACAGAAGAAAAAATCAAAATTTTGCCATCTTCTTGGGCTTATAACTTTTTCATACTGTACAGAGCTGTGGGTGGTATCATTTTTTCCGACTTTTGATGATGTTTTTTTTAGTACTGTACGACCTTGTGATCACTTTTTATAGAATTTTTTCTATTTTTCAAAATGGCAAAAAAATGCCATTTGCGACTTAGGGCGCTATTTTCCGTTACGAGGTTAAACGCATTGAAAAATGGTCTCCGGCTATCCTATTACAACGTGCGATTTGCGCATTGTAATACATGGTGTGCTAAAATCCCATATACTGTGGAGTGCCAGTATAGGAATAGGAATAATCAATCATACACCTCGGGTTAAAGTACCCTATGGATTCTGAAAATAGTAAAAAATAAATGAAAAAAAGTACAAAAAAAAATTAATATAAAAAAAACATGAAAATCAAATCACCCCCTTTCCCTAGAACTGATATAATAATAAGTACACAGTCAAACTCCAAACCCATTGGGTATCGCTCTCCGAAATGCCTGATCTATCAAAATATAATAACCGCGGTTATTATATTTTGATAGATCAGGCATTTCGGAGAGCGATACCCAATGGGTTTGGAGTTTGACTGTGTACTTATTATTATATCAGTTCTAGGGAAAGGGGGTGATTTGATTTTCATGTTTTTTTTATATTAATTTTTTTTTGTACTTTTTTTCATTTATTTTTTACTATTTTCAGAATCCATAGGGTACTTTAACCCGAGGTTGTACTGATTGATATCCTATTCATATACTGGCCATACCAAAGTATCAGTATATGGGATTTTAGCACACCATGTATGACAATGCTGCAAATCGCACTTGTAATAGATAGCCGGAGGGCATTTGCTTCATTATGAAGCAAATGCCCAGTGAGTATGAAGAGGGCTCAGCCCGTGAGCCCTCTTCATACTCCCCCATGCGCAGCAAGACGTAAGGGTACGTCTTATTGCGCTATGAGGTGAAAGAAGACCCATCACCTGTAAAAATGGCACTAAAGTAAGCAGCTCCTATTGCTACAACAGATGCAGCATCGTTACACTACCAGCGTTATCGGAAACCCTACTAAATGAATTATGATTTTTGCGCATCCAACCAAATAAAAACACACCATAAAAAGTGATCAAAAAGTCACATATACTC
The DNA here is from genome assembly GCA_019512145.1 of Engystomops pustulosus. Lineage (NCBI taxonomy): Eukaryota > Metazoa > Chordata > Amphibia > Anura > Leptodactylidae > Engystomops > Engystomops pustulosus. The sequence goes on along the minus strand of CM033642.1, from coordinate 46,597,766 downwards.
CTGCATGATAGCAATAAAAAGTACAACTCATCCTACAAAAAGGATAAGCACTAAGACAGCTCTCCAAATGAGTTTTTACAATTATTCTTAGTTTTTTATTCTGTAGAAAAAGTCAAACATAAAAAATATAAATGGGATATTGCCATAACTGTACTGCCCTATAGAACATAAGTATCATTTTAGCTATGTTATTTGGTGTATAAAAAACAAAAAAACTTAAAAATCAATTGCAGAATAGATTGTTTTTGCGACCCCCGAAACAGACAAACCTTTTGCATTTTTTTAAATTCATCAGTTTGCAATTTATACCTTATCAAAGTTATAACAGATTTAGGCAGGTATAAGGGGTGGGAGATAGGCAGGAATAGGGGAATGAGGCAGTGATGGGGATCATTGAAGGAGGAGAATGAAACAATAAAGTTGTGCGTCCTTGATATGAAAAGTCCTCTATGTCTGCATTTGATTAATAATAATAATAATCTTTTATATATATATATATATGTATATATATATATATTAAAATATAGTGCCATCAAATTCCGTAGTGTTTTACAGATTGTGGGGAACATGTACAAATAAAAGACATTACAGATTAAAGGGGTATTCCCATCTGGGCATTTACATTTAAATAAATTCATTCGCCTTATGTAAACATTTCTTCAATTGGATATTAATTAAAAAAATGTTCCTGTGTGAAGATAATTTCTCATAAATGTAGCCATGTTGTCCCTTAGAAACCACATAGCTTCCTCGGATACGACCACGTCACACTCTGGCAGCGGTGGCCAGACTTGCGCTAAAGAGTCCTGCCGGACCACCAGGATTCAGCAATCATTACCACAGGACGGCTGTGGGACATGTAGTAACTCCCGGACATTTTATATACAATAACCTTTTGTTTCTTTGTGCACTCACTCCAGCAGAGGTGGCCGTATCCGAGGAAGCTATGTTGTTACTAAGGGACAACATAACTGCATTTATGAGAAATTATCTTCACACAGGAACATTTTTTTTAATAACATCTAATTGAAGAAATGTTTACGTATGTCAGATTAATGAAACTGAATGTGAGTGCCCAGACGAGAATACCCCTTTAAATGGACCCAGGAAACAAAGACCGAGTTTGTAGCTGGGAATCTTCAGCCGGACATACCTGGAGGACAGCCACACTTTATCACCCGGAGAGAAGATCATAGGGGGCCTGAGTTTTTGTTGGCCTGGGTTTTGTTTCGCGCAGACACCCTTAGTAGGGAAACACGAATCTCCTCCAAGATGGACTTCAAGATCTTGAACCAACTCTTCCACAGCAGGAACATCAAAGGGCAAAGAAAGAGGTGGGCTTGAATATTGTCCATAAACAATGGAGAAGGGATCAGAGCCGGCAGATTCAGAGTCCAAGAAATTGTAGGAAAATTCTGCCAACAGGGTGGACTAGTCATTCTGCCAGGTGGAAACAAAATGGCGATAGCAGCCCAGAGTCTGATTAACTCTCTCCACTAGTCCATTAGACTGTGGATGGTACACAGAGGAGAAATCCAGCTTTACTTGAAATTGGCTGCACAAGGAACACCAGAACCTCTAGCAGGAACAATTTCTAAGTATCAGGCCGAGTGAGAACGGGAGCAGAGGCAAAGGCAGACTTCAGCTTAGAGAAAGCTTCTTCAGCCGCCAGAGGCCAGATTTTAGGATCGGCGTTCTTCTTGGTCAGCACCACAATGGGAGACATGAGGGATAAAAAATGCAGTATGAACTGCCGGTAGTAATTAGCAAAGCCCAGGAATCTCTAGATAGCATGAAGTCCTACAGGGCGAGGCCACTGAAGTACCGCAGACAACTTTGTGGGATCCATCTGTAGTCCCTTTTCAGAGATGATATACCCAAGGAATGGAAGACTCTTTTGGTGGAGCTGGCACTTCTCGTGCTTGGCATATAGGCGATTGGCCCTAAGATGCCTGAAAACGTGTCTTTCATGGGCCTGATGGGACTCAAGGTCCGAAGAGAACACTAGGATGGTAGAGTTCTGTGATCAGTGATAGTGGGTAGCGGTTCTTCACCACAATCTTATTAAGGCCAGGATATTCAATACATGAAAGGAGAGAACCATTATTCTTGGCCATGAAGAAGAACCCAGTACCAGCAGGGAAAGAGGCTTGTTTTGAACCCTTTCTGCAGGTTCCCTTTCACATAAGCTGACATAGCCGTGGTTTCTGGTATTGACAGATACACCCAACCCCGTGGGTGAGATGTGCCCGGCAACAGGTCTATAGGGCAATCATGGGGGTGGTGCGGTGTTAGAGTCTCCACTTGTACGTGAAGACATCAGCAAAGTCTTAGTAAGAAGCCGTAAGACCCACCAGAGGCTTGGAGGACGCTGGAGAAGTCATGGTGGATACAGGATGAGGTACAATCAAGCAGCAGGATTGGCAATGAAGAATGTCCCCGTCTGCCAATTGAGCACGGATGCACGGTGCTGAAAGAATGGAAGACCCAGAAGGATAGACAACGTGGACCAGGGTAGCACATATAATGACAGGAACTGCATACGTGCAGAGGGAGGGGCCTCTCTCTTCATATCCGGTAGCTGCATGTAGCTGCCAGTTAGCCTATGGATCTGCATAGGCTGAAACTTTGAATGCACTGCAACACATGGTTATTGTAGGGCATTAGTATGAACTAATGATCACTAGGTCATATGCTAGTATTGTAAAAACAAATAAAGTCCAAAAAAACACAAAAAATAAAAATTCATTAAAAAGTCCCAAAAGCCTTTCATACATATAAAACAATAAATAATTTTAAAAAGTAAAAAAACACAACATATTAGGTATCACCGCATCGCAAAATGTCCAATTAATAAAGATATTAAAACGGTTATTCCAAGAGGTGAGCCCCATAATGAAAAAATGCACTCAAATGTTTGAACCGCCACTTTTTTTGCCTTTTTGCAACACCCAAAAAAGTTAATAAAAAGTGATCTAAAGGTCACAGAGTCCCGAAAATGGCAGTACAGGCAGTCCTCGACTTACAGCGTTTCGAGTTACGGACAACCCGTAGATACGAACGGGGCACCCCCCCCCCCCCTCGACTTCTGAGTTTCAATAACGCAGCTTGGAGCGCCTCCTCATTAGGAGGGCCCATTGATCCACCTACCACCCGATCTACCTTTATAGGTAGATTTGTGGTGGTAGGTTCCCTTTAAGTGTTGGATCTAAGATATTAGGTAATATATCAATATACACCTATTAAAAGTTCTACACTGCTTTCTTGATATGTAAATTGAAGCCTCCTGACCCCATCAGCCAGACATTCCAGTCCATCACCCTGCCAAGACCTCAATCTTATATTCATGAATACTATGATAAGGTTCTGGCAGGGAAATTTTTCATGGATTGATTGACCCTCCATCTGAGGACATTTTATGGTCAGGAATGTCTGACTGATGAGGTAAAAGACAGGAGGCTTCACTTTACATATCAAGAAAACAGAGCAGTACTTTAAATATACCGTATGTATATTGGTAAATTACCTAATATCCTGCCCCCACACTAACACACATTACAAAAAAACATGAGGTAAAGTGGCCAACCCCTTTAACATTAGTTATGTGATATTCTGAATGAACTGTAGGCCGTCTCTTCTCAGCTTAATCATCTCTATGCCTAATAAAACATGTTAGTTAAATCAGACTTTAGGCATTTAATCTTATATTTTTGACTGTGGTCTTTTACATGATCCAAGGGATCTTTTATGCAAAACCTGTAATGCCAAATGAAAGAATGCTTTTAGACCTTAAAAGCTATATAAATAGTTATAAGAGAACTTATAATAACTCTCACATCCTGAACTGAATGCCCTCAATAGTCAAAACTAAATTAATTCCTTTAACTTTACATTGTAATCATGTCTGGGGCAACTAGTTGCCCATCATCCCTTGGATTTCATGTTAGACCAAGTAAAGATATCCACTAATTCCCGTAACCTAGCTCATTCTTATTTTACAGCCATTGGCATTACCAAAGAGGTTTAGAAAAGCCCCCCCCCCATCCAAGGCTCTCGACTCTCTCTACCCTATTACAAATCAATAGAGCATCTTTGGGATGTGGTGGAGCGGGAGATTCGCATCATGGATGTGCAGCCGATAAATCTGCGGCAACTGTGTGATGTCATCATGTCAATATGGACCAAAATCTCTGAGGAATGCTTCCAGCACCTTGTTGAATCTATGCCACGAAGAATTGAGGCAGTTCTGAAGGCAAAAAGGGGGTCCAACCCGTTACTAGCATGGTGTACCTAATAAAGTGGCCGGTGAATGTACACCTATTTAAAGTTCTACACTGCTTTCTTGATATGTAAATTGAAGCCTCCTGACCCCATCAGCCAGACATTCCAGTCCATCACCCTGCCAAGACCTCAATCTTATATTTATGAATACTATGATAAGGTTCTGGCAGGGAAATTTTTCATGGATTGATTGACCCTCCTGCGGACATTTTATGGACAGGAATGTTGTTCTGATGAGGTAAAAGACAGGAGGCTTCACTTTACATATCAAGAAAACAGAGCAGAACTTTAAATATATGTATATTGGTAAATTACCTAATATCCTGCCCCCACACTAACACACATTACAAAAAACATGAGGTAAAGTGGCCAACCCCTTTAACATTAGTTATGTGATATTCTGAATCAACTGTAGGCCGTATCTTCTCAGCTTAATCATCTCTATGCCTAATAAAACATATTAGTTAAATCAGACTTTAGGCATTTAATCTTATATTTTTGACTGTGGTCTTTTACATGGTCCAAGGGATCTTTTATGCAAAACCTGTAATGCCAAATGAAAGAATGCTTTTGGACCTTAAAAGTTATTATAAGTTCTCTTATAACTATTTATATAACTCTCACATCCTGAACTGAATGCCAAAAATAGTCAAAACTAAATTAATTCCTTTAACTTTACATTGTAATCATGTCTGGGGCAACTAGTTGTCCATCATCCCTTGGATTTCATGTTAGACCAAGTAAAGATATCCACTAATTCCAGTAACCTAGCTCATTCTTATTTTACAGCCATTGGCATTACCAAAGAGGTTTAGAAAAGCCCCCCCCCCATCCAAGGCTCTCGACTCTCTCTACCCTATTACAAATTGCACATTATATGGTTCATGCCTTCCATATTTAATAACTTGGAGTCTTAAGCTAAAATACAAGATTTCAAATATTGTTTACAAAACCAAAAAATCCACTGCACCCACAGTAAATATGTCAGTGCCAATTTTCATTCTGCTGTAGACCAGATCACTGATGAGGGTTTTGCCCAGAGACAGAATCCGTGCTGCACAGAATAGTGCTCCAAACATGTACAGTAACCCACTGACAAAGGATTATGGGAATTCAGAGGATTATTTCTGGGCCATCTGTTACACTTTGATTGTTGGTGAGGGGAATGACAACATCAAAAATTTTTATTCTAACATCCGAGATATGTAGCCAGACACACAAAGAATGTAAAGAATATATATAAGGGGTACTTTCACATTTGACAATAGTGGTATAAATAAATAGCATGCTTTTTTTTGTTTTTTGTACACAAAATAGAGATGCAGTTTATTTGCTAGTTGTGTTCAAAATGATGGGATATGTAACTCTAATGTAGTAAAAGACACGTTGCATCACTAAGGCATCACCATCTGACGCGTTTCAGATCATACACTACTGTCGTCAAGAGTACAGGTTTAAATTCATAGTTTGGTTTTTGCTGTGAAGCATTATTAGTATTTCGTTCATTTTTCCCTGATAAAAATATTCTAAAATTTAGAATCATTTTATATATACCAGTCTCGGCTACACAGAGAGATCATGATTTATCTTCTCTATCAATGCAAGGCAAAAGATCTGTGAGGATGTCACGATTGGGGAAGGGTGGGTGTCCTTCTCTTGTCCCCTGTAGAAACAGTGGTAAAATAAATATCTTCTTTTTTTTTAATTTAATAATTTTTATCCCCGCTTCAACCCTTTAATGTTTTTCCATTATTTACTCCTATCATCCCAAATTACACAACTTTTTAAAAATTTTCCATTTTTCTATGGGACAAATTGTAATTAGTGGCGCCATTTAATATTCTATCCATAAAAATTGTATTTGCACCATTTTCTTAGGGCTCTATTTTATACAGCTTTTACTGTGCCATCCAAGCACTTCCTCTTTATTCTTTGGGCCATGAGACTTTTGGAGATAGTAAAGTTGTGTTTTTATTAGATTTTAATACAGAGATACAGGCATTTGAAGGAAAATGGTAGGGAATTGGATCTTCAGCATGCATTTTCAAATATGTCTTTAACTGACTGTATCTCTGGCTTTGTAGATCAAAGAAACACATGCCTGATGAGATCTGCAAGATGAAATTATCTTTAATAGGATGCCAAATTATCACCAGTGACACAATGGTTTTATAGTCCACCCAAGATATGGTGGGCATCTTAAGTGACACTTCTCTTTCAGCCTCTAAAAGGGACTCTACGCAGCTAATTTGCATATAACTTTTTTTTTGTAAATAGTTGAGCAGGTGCATTTAATACATAAGAGTTAATTGTAGAAAGGATATTGCATACCCTACTGGTTGCCTGTAGTTTAGTGGGATCACAGTCTGACTAAAAACATACAAAACATTCATTTTGATGCATTTGTGTCCTTAAACTAGAAAATATGCATATTTTACGCAGGTGGAAAAAAACAAAAAAATAAAAAATCAAAAAGACTTTAATGTGCACCCAAAGGATACCAGTATAAATATGCACGCCCCTACATTGTTCTAGCAAAAGAAAAGTAATAGTGACTCACAACAGCTGAGGAGAGGTTATTTGCCTAATTACATCACTTTTAACATTTCCGTTTACAAAACGCATCGTAAACGTGATGTTAACGCATACGTTAACATTGCGTTTACAAACGTAAACGGTAATGTAATTAGGCAAATCACCTCTCATCAGCTGTTGTATATGCGTTTCAAACGCAATGAAAACATAACCAAAACGCAACGTGTGAACGCACCCTTAAGGTACGGTCACACATACTACTTTTATTCCATTTAGAAGTGGAATCAATGTGCCCAGGGGCGTCCGATGGCCCGATTGCATATGCGTTCCAATGAAACACACATGAGGGGGCTGTTTGGGATGATAAAGTAGGGAACAGGAGACTTTCTGAATTTTTAATGGTGTCAATGTGAGTTCACTGCAAAGGGGCCCACTAAGGCTCTGTCGCCCAGAGGCCTACTGAGACCAACCCTGAATGTGCCCATGTAAGTTTTAAGCACACCAAACTCAGGGTTCCAAAAACCAATTTATCAATTATTGTTCTATAGCTATTGGTTCTCTTTCCTTTAACACGCCCCCATGGTCCACAGGTAACAAAGCTTCCTCAACAGCACCGGACCCCCTCAATCTCCAAGGCTAGAAACACAACCATAGTCCATGACTAAGGGACTGCGCAGCAGCTGCATTTCAGTGCTGAAAATGGGACTGAGCATCAGTAATAAGTGGCACAAGGAATCCCTTCTTCCATACTGTAAATCAAAGTCAGAGCTCCTGGTCCATGAAGGGGCCAATAAAGACCTGTGAAATCCAGTATTCCAGTCTGAGCACACCTCAATATTTTGGTTGTACTTCTCCTTAACACAAGAGTAAATGTCTGGTTTGAGCAGCAGTACAATTACTTATGTATAAAGTTTTGCAGCTATTCCACTGCATGCAGCCAAGGGTGCTACTAACAATATTTACAGATCCGCACTAGCGTATGGGGCGGGCTTCTGACCGATTGCATATGCGTTTATGGAAACATAAGCGATCGGTAACCAGAACCCAGTATCTTGCATTGTTTTGGTCATATGCCTTCTCATAAGGGCGATGGTACACGTGGAGTTTTGAACCCGTTTTTTGGCCCGTTTTTAAGCAGCCCGTTAAAAAAACTGCATGTGTTGAAAAACAGAGAAGTTAAAAAATAAATAAAGCAAACGTTTTTTGACCAGTTTTAATCTAGATAATTGGTCAAACCTGTCAAGAAAAAACAGATGCGTTTAACAAAGTGCTTAAAAGCTGGTTCAAAATGCCACATGTGCCATCACCTTAAGCCCATAGCCCACTCCCTGGTGCAGTTTGTAAACACTAGAGGTACATTTCACTGCACCCTAAAAGGAGTGTTGTACATGACCCCAGATGTCCCTTACCTTGAGGCCAGTCACGTGGTTTTAATGTAGAGTTTTTAAAATGCAATTGAACAGCATCACATCCCAATAAATAGATTAATACATTTCTCCCAATGTGTTGTTGGCCTTTAATTTCTACTCTTCACAGGTCTAATCTCCATGTCCGATATTGGATAATAAACCTGGTGCAATATGAAACTTGCCAGTTTTACTTTGCACCTCCTATTAGTTGGTCTAGTGCCGGTTTTTCAGTAAACTCAATAACCAGTCCAAACCCTCAATTGTGGTGTATGGCATCTCAGATGCAAGTTACTCCAGAATTCTGGTGTAGACCGAATGATATGTCTCCCTATTGCATTTCCAGGGTGATCAGGGGTAGAGCCTTCAATTGCATTTAAAGAACAACCAAAAACAGCGTGTGTCAATGTGGCCTTATTTTAGAACTGCATTGCCAAGCTTGAATTCCATACCAAGAACTCAAAGCCAGAGACAGGCTGCAGCAATCATTTGTTGTGTACACAGTTCCCATCCACTCCCTGGCGAGTCCTGTATTTTGGTTGGATACAATCTGATGGTACACGTGGAGTTTTGAACCCGTTTTTTGGCCCGTTTTTAAGCAGCCCGTTAAAAAAACTGCATGTGTTGAAAAACAGAGAAGTTAAAAAATAAATAAAGCAAACGTTTTTTGACCAGTTTTAATCTAGATAATTGGTCAAACCTGTCAAGAAAAAACAGATGCGTTTAACAAAGTGCTTAAAAGCTGGTTCAAAATGCCACATGTGCCATCACCTTAAGCCCATAGCCCACTCCCTGGTACAGTTTGTAAACGCTAGAGGTACATTTCACTGCACCCTAAAAGGAGTGTTGTACATGACCCCAATGATGTCCCTTACCTTGAGGCCACAGTCACAAGTGGTTTTAATGTAGAGTTTTTAAAATGCAATTGAACAGCATCACATCCCAATAAACAGATTAATACATTTCTCCCAATGTGTTGTTGGCCTTTAATTTCTACTCTTCACAGGTCTAATCTCCATGTCCGATATTGGATAATAAACCTGGTGCAATATGAAACTTGCCAGTTTTACTTTGCACCTCCTATTAGTTGGTCTAGTGCCGGTTTTTCAGTAAACTCAACCAGTCCAAACCCTCAATTGTGGTGTATGGCATCTCAGATGCAAGTTACTCCAGAATTCTGGTGTAGACCGAATGATATGTCTCCCCCATTGCATTTCCAGGGTGATCAGGGGGTGGAGCCTTTCAATTGCATTTAAAGAACAACCAAAAACAGTGCGTGTCAATGTGGCCTTATTTTAGAACTGCATTGCCAAGCTTGAATTCCATACCAAGAACTCAAAGCCAGAGACAGGCTACAGCAATCATTTGTTCTGTACACAATTAAAATCCCATCCACTCCCTGGCGAGTCCTGTATTTTGGTTGGATACAATCTTATGAAGAAGCCCAATAAGATGTTTCAACAACCCAAAAGGAAATATAGTTTATGCATCTCTATTCATTGCTAACTTTTATACCTCAAAAAGCAGCCATTAAAACATGTCTATGCAACAAAAAAGAAAGTTTATTTTATTTGAGACAGGCACAACTCAAAAAAAAAAAAAATCCAAAAAAAAACCCGAATGTGGCTGTGTCTACAATAATCACAGGTAAGAATTATAATCAATACAATACACACATTTTACCCTGCTTGGGTTGGTCTCAGAGACCATACAATCATTGGTTACAATCAAAAAGGCACACAGTAAGGTACAAAGTAGTCAAGTATTATCCAAGGCTGTTCACTTATACAGTGATAAATGAATGGAGTTTCAGCACTTTGCCATCTGAAAGATCATATGACCCAGGGCTGAAAATGTAAACAATGTATTTCACCTTCCCTGTCCCCCTGTCATGAAGGGGTTAGAGAGAAACTGCAGCATACCAGGGCAAATACAGCAAGCAAATGTTACTATTTAAAGGGATATTCTCCCCTCCCCATTCTACACTTAATGGCAAAACCACAGTTCTTATTCTAGAAGGGGGGACCAAGTACTGAACTAGTGTTCAGTTTTGCTTACCAGATTCCCAAAGATCTTATATATAAAACATAAATACATTTTGTAACAGATTATGTAGTTCATATACAAAAAGACAGAAGAGAAACGAAGAAATGCAGCGACAGCAGTGCTGCAAGTATGTGCAAACTGACTAACATGTTCATAGACACCATATTAAAACAAAAATCAAATAAATTTGTCATCTGCACTTGTTCAGGACAGAATCCTTAACCCGAGCAGCATGTAACATGTGAAAAACATCTTAACATCTAAAATACAGGAAAGAAAAAAAAAAAACAAAAAAATGAATTCTATAGCAGCCCTCCATCACCAAGAGAAAAGTAGTCAATCAGTATATGGCTCTTCTCATAGCTGCTCATGTCCTGGAGAGGCTGAATGGCAATAGTTCACATAAGGAAGCATCTCTTTTCATCACCAAAGGTTCTTTCAACACGGTCAATTTCCTCAATGATTTTGGTGAAGATCTGTTTGCTTTTCTGTAATAAATAGACAGTGTAAGTTAAACTGATCTTTGATTATACCAAAAGTTTCATTCTACATGAACTTGCAAGCTTTAGAACTGCCATTACTTCTGCATCTCCAGCCTTGGGAACCTTCATGCAACCCAAGAGTGGCCCCAAAAGAATATGTAGACACCATTCTAAATGGATCCACTTTTGGCTTTGCCTTAAAAATGTGGAAGTTATAGTGGCGAGAAGACTTGAGCACATTGTTGAAAGCCACTTACAGCCTATGGCAGGATAACCCATAGTAAAGGCTTCCAAATATAGCCAGGCTGTGTAATTTAGCAGCCCATGTGTTGGTGTAGGAATGAAGTGATCCTTAAACTTACTCCCCAAGTGGTATGATTGAGATATTTACCTCTGGGTCTTTGGCAGAAACCTCCATAAAAGCTGCTCCCCAAGAATCAGCCAGCTTTTTCCCCTCTTCAGCTTTCACTTCACGGCTATAAAGAAAAAAATAATTTAATGTACAAGAAATTTCATGAATTTGTTTTTAATTAGTGGCAAGAAAGGGGAAGGAAAATGGCAGTTCAAAAGAAATGTATACATACCAATTGGCTGGTAAGTCAGTCTTGTTCCCCACTAGTACAATTGGCATTCTGAAACAAATTAAAACAAATTACTGCAAGTAAACACATTGTAAAAATTATATATATCCCTCTCACATCCCCCTCGGAGCTGTACAGAGCATAATACAACACCCAAGTGTTGTTAATGAGTGCGGTTCCTAAGGGAACTCTGTAGCACCCTAGCAGTAGTAGAATGGTGGAGCTCAGGCAAGGTGGTTTCATTTCTAAGACTCCAAACTCCAATATTAGTTGGCCCCATGTTATGGCTAGATCTGATCTTTTATTGTATAGAGATACAATTCACATAACCCAGTAAATCTAGGACTACTGCACAGCCAAATTTATTCTATAGATGGAGACAAAGGGAGAAATCTGAAATTAAGCCACTTCCAGCCATGTACTACCTGTTTGTTTCTGTGCAACTCAAAAAAAAAAAAAAAAAAAAAAAAAACACTTACAGGCATTTTCCTCTTTTGTCAACAAGGGTTCTGTGCAGTCCAGTTGCAATTTGGAAGCTGTAAAACAAATTGTTATTAGCATTGCAAAAAACAAAAAAACATGTACTACACTAAAACAATCACTAGGGGGAGCACTATCATTACACATTTATAATCGTGCGTTTACTTTCCCAAGGGAAAATAATCTCACCTTCTTGCACAAGCAACAGAGTAAACTACAATGTATCCATGAATGCCGAAAATAAAGGACTGAGGGATAAGGGAATATTCATCCTAGGAAAAAGCAAATAACACAATAAGTAAAACTATTTCAAAAAAGTTTGGACAATTTAAAGGGGTATTCCCTTTTCAGCAAAGTAATGGTATACTTTTTCATTTTTCAATATACTTGTTATCGATTCCAGGGAAATATGGAAACCCGTTTTCCCAAAGTGGGACATTTAACACCAAGCATGACTTACAAGAATCAAACCTGTATCAATTCCTGACGGTTTTCTGGATCTGTTTGCGGTCCTCCAATAGAAAGCTTCATCGTATTTCCAATGTAACAGAATCTGCCCATGGTCACACAGGTGCACGGCTTATTAATACCAGAGTAAGCAGAGGTGTTTTATATAACAAGCTGTGCACCTGTGTGACTATGGACAGATTTCTGTCCACTGGAAATGAACAATGAAGCTTTCTATAGAATGACAGCAAGCGAGATGTGGAAACCTGAGGGAATGATACAGAGGATATTGGAAATTTGTACAACATTTGCCAAAATGGGAATACCTCTAAGGATCAGCAAAGCTGTGGTAAAGTCAACTTACTTGTCCAGCCGTGTCCACAACATCCAATTCAAACTCATCATTGCCCAAGACAAAGGTTTTACTCCAGCCTGTACAGAAAAATAGAGTACACAGCTTTAGAGAGGGGTGTGATCCCCTAATACTAATACTATGGGGGGGGGGGGGTAGTTATATTGTCCAAGCAGTGTCATATTCACAGTCTGATAACCAAGATGAGCTTACTTTACACTTTTATAGTATAATAATCTAATCCAGTAAATGTCCTGTAGTCCAAATTCAGGCCAATCCCACAAACCATGTCCCCTTCCCAAAACAATTAAAGTATGGGTTCAGCCTGAACATTGGTTTTGGATAACAACTTCAGCACCCAAACACTGCAAAATAGGCACAACAGAAGCTTGCGAACTATAAACAGTGACTGGCTGAGCTCTGCAGCTGTAATATACAGGTGATACACTACTCTGCAGAAGAGCCATGCCACCTTCAGGCTGGTAGGTTTGTGTGCCAAAATTGCACCCAAATAAAAGTTTTATGAATCATTAGCAGACGTAGTAACATCTGGATAGATAAAACGCCAAACTAGCAGCGTATCCTATCACAAAACTGGCACAAAGGTACTGCGACTAAATAAGTTGCCAGAACAAAATCAAGTGATGCTGACCCATTGTCACCCCCTTTTAAAGACACTTACTGTTTTCAATAGTGGGTTCATATTCTTTTGGGAAATCTCCATTGATAAACTGCAGCGCCAGAGAAGATTTACCTATTAATTATAGAAAAGGGATTAATAAACTGCACAATTAAGCAACATATAGGTAGTGATACAGTATAGTGACACGAGAACACGCTACAATAATCTACGCTCTTTATCCAATTTACCTAATCTGATTGGAATACACAAGTTGGATGTGTCCTACAGGCAAGCCTCCAGTGCCAGAATTACACAGTAGGAAATACAGATACATTGTACTAGTGGCCATCCGGGGAATTGCAGCTCAGTAACTAAGAGCATAGAAGCAGAGCTGGAGTTCCTGAAACCAGCCACTACAAGGAAAAATGGAGCTAAACTTTCAAAGTAATTGTCTGAATTTGATTCCAGTACTGCCTGGTCCAATATTGATGACCCACCCTAGAACCATTGATCAATATGTGGCAGGTTATCCAATGTGCATTTTCTTAACAATGGTTCTTTCCAATAAATGGCCATTATCTTTGAGTTGATTTTACACTACATGAAGGAAACAAAGTGCTTTATTATTGAAAAAGGGATGATCTACCTAAAATAATGGTAAGCGAGTATGATAACCTATATTTAATGGCCAAAAAGTCCCAACAATTTGTGTAAATGGAGGTAAGCAAGCTGGGGGCTGGTGTAGATCTCTGACCCATGTAAGTGGTCTCTCCCATGTGCTATAATTAGGCAGAGGTGTTGCGTAACAGGGCAGTTGATGGGGGATGGGGTGATTGTTAATGACGGGCAGGAGGTAGTGGGGGGGGGGGGGGACAAAAACAGTAGACTCAGCTATAGTAAATATATCAATATATCATTGCACCACCAAGCAGTAAAAAATTCATATACCTCAAAAATGTATATATGTAATTGGGCAGCCAGTATGGGAAATAAAGACCCCCCACCCATGTTTAGACTCCATGAATAGCCTGATCCTATATATTGTATAATGAGCCCATTCACACGTTCAACACCCAGCGGCTTCCAGAAGACGACCCCCTCCCCCTAACAGCCAATATACAAATAGCAAAAACCTCCCCCCACCAAAAGGGCAGCCAAGCATTATCCCATCCCCTACACAGGAGCACATCCCAAATAAATCCCAGGAAGTAGCCGACTGGAAAAATATAATACAGACGAGTTGGACCATTATCTACAGTGCGAATGAGAACCAACGATATGTGCTCGGCTTTTAACGGAGCCAAGGGACCTGCACTGAAGTAATCAATATATATGATCTCCCATCCAGGACGCAAGGAGGATCGCAAACATAGTTCATACACCACAAGAATCGCACCAATATCGTAGCGATAGACTCGTATATACTAAACTCATCAAGACCAGAAACCATGAACCCCAACTTACCGACTGAGGGGTATCCCAGCATGACGACTTTGCGGTGCTTGACTGGAGGCATGGTAAAAGGCAAAATACAAATCCGACTAAGACGCGAAATAGACAGAGCCGCTCACTGACCTCACGGTACGCGATTATAACCTTAGGACCGCGGTCTTCGGGTCAAATAGACGCGTCCTATCACTAGTCAACGCCCATTTTTCTGCGCTGACTTATCACGAAAATCCCAAAAAGTAGCCGCCTACGCTGATTGGTTGTACGATCCGCAGGTGGCCGAAGTGGGAGGAGATAAACGCTTATTCATTGTTTAGGATCGCGGCGAGTATAAACAGACAGAGCACGCTGATTGGACAGTGGTTTGTGGATGGGCGGGGATATTGGGGGAAGGATGGCAACAAATCCATGTGTTCCTACGAGACGGGGGGGTGGGGGCAGAGGGTTTCCATCCCCCATCATGTGTCGCCATGGAGGGCAATGGTGTGTACATGGGCTTGGAAATCTTCTCACCACACTACATATTGTATAAACAAGGCTACATACACCTGAGAGGAAGATTCCAGGGCACTAGCCAGTGGTCACGCCATAAGATCCTGTTCACACTTCATTGTCCCCAGGCTTTTAGACACTATTCACATTTTCATTCGGAGAAGAAAAAAAGTGGTATGTCTTCCATATGATGCACATCCAGCAGACTCCATCTACATGTAATTCCTCAGTCAGGCCGGTTTCCCATGTGCCGTTTTTGTTGTGTTTTTAAACGCATCCAAAACGAAAGTGGAAGAGGATTTGGCCAAAAAGTATATGTTTTTCCAATGAAATGCATGCGATTCATTGGAAATGCATACGTTTCAGGCAAATGGGGGTTTGTGTTTTGGATGCGCAAAAGAAAAACGGCACGTGTGAGGCCACCCTGAGGTTTTTTTGTAAAAATATGACAACATTTCAGCAAAATTTTGAAAATAGTATCCTAAGTGATAGTAAGCAATAGTCTGTCCAGTAATAAAACTGACTGATGCATTATAATAAAAATATAAAAAAAAAAAAAATTCCTTTATTTATATAGCGCACAGATTACACATCGCTGCACAGAGTTTGCCAAATCGGTCCCTGTCCCCAATGCGGCTCGCAATCTGATCAACCTACCAGCATGTATTGGAGTATAGGAGGAAACTGGAGGACATTGAGGAAACCCACACAAACACGGAGAGAACATACAAAATCTTTGCATTATAAATCAATGTCAGAGACAACATCAGGCAGCAGTTGGATCAGAACCCTGACACGTTTCTTTACAGCCCATTGGTCCAGTCCCATCAAATCGTCTTTCAAAGAAGTGGAACAGAGCTGTGAAAAACAATGACCAAAATCGGATGATTTCACACGTGGCACTAGTGTTGCATTTACAAACAGTACGCTAGCATCAGGGGGGCTCAACCGCTTGCACATGCATAACCAGCACCTTCTAAACCCTAATCTATCTTTAGTTTATACTAGAATACTGTCTACACTAAACTACAGTTAATTTTTGGCAGAGGCTACTGAGGCATGAAGTAGCCTCTCCCCGCAGCGTAAATAAAGGCTACTCCACGCACCAGTAGCCTCTGCTGTCCCTGCCTACCTATTAGTCCCCGGACGCTACCTCGCTGATTCCGCATCCTCAGCTCTTTCAGGCACCGCTATGCGCATGTGCTCTGCACAGACTCGTGTCTATGCAGAGCGCATGCGCAATAGCCCTGGGTCCTGAGCCAATAAAGGGGGCGCTATGCACAGGCAGTCTGCATAGAAATGAGCCCCAGTAGCCTCTGCCAGAAAGTAGCATTTTAGTTAGATAAACTGTAGTTTAGTATTGAAAGCATTCTAGTATTAGATAAACATACTGTAGTAATAAATACTTTTATTATAACTATATGCCACGATCATGGAAATATAGCGTTATAAAAGTTATGCAAATTACCCTGGTGCACTCAGGCTACGTCACCCGAGTGCATTAAGGGAGTATCGAGTGCCTTGTGGTCACTCCTCGGCCCTCGGGTGACGTAGCCTGTGCCCCGCAGGGTAATTTGGATAACTTTATATTTCCGCTATCGATTTATAATAAAAGAGGAACCCCTCTTGTTAGGACACATCTACGCTCAGTAAGTTGATGGCAGATAGACGTCTGATTTGTCCTAAGTTTCCAGAGGTGGATGTGTGAAAAAAGTCGCATTTTTTTGCGCAATTGCAGTGAATCGCCCAAGTAAACTCCAATACAGAGCAGGCGTAGACAAGTGGCTGCTTAAACATTTGAAACATTTGTGCGACTTTTCAGACAAAAGTCTAAAAAAGCCACCAGACTTACATGCCTTAGGCCCCTTCTACACTCGCAAGTGTGATGCGAATAAATTGCATCACACTCGCTAGTTTATAAGGGGCCTTACATGCTGCGGTCTCCCGTGCCACCAGCATTGCGTTTCATAATGCAACACTAGTGCACAGGTGCTGGTTACCGCTTGCATGTGTTTCACTGAATACTCATATGCAATTTGGCCAAGGTCTGCCTCGGGTGCTAGCGTTATTTTTGTAAATGCAATGATGCAGCAGATAAGCCATCACCATGTAGTTAAATTCTCAGGGTGCGTTCACACGTCAAGTGTTTCAGATTCAGTTTTTGATGTCCAAACTTGTGAATGTTCCCTCAGGCTATAAACAAGCTCTAGACATCACTTTCAGTCCCTTCCCCGCAAAACAGCAGCGCTGAACTGTGATGATGTTTGCTGTTCAATGCTGCTGCTCCGGAGCTCCTTGCATCATATATCACTGTGCTGCCTGGAGTATTGTCATTGGGGCCTTGTACATTACATGAAATCCGGCCATTGTATGGTCACAGACCAACCACAACCGTGTGCCACTGGTCTTATACTATGTTCATATCTCCCGCTGGGCACTTCTTTTATTCTGCTCCATTATAGGAACACAACGGTTTAAAACTATTAATGGACATCCAAAGGTGCCCAAAAGACCCCATTGACCTGCAATGTTGTCCATCAGTTTTCTGCTACAGTGTATGTTAGCTGGAACTGATTTCCACTGTCGGTTTACAATCTACAGCATGTTAATTATTGCTGTGGATTCAGGGTTATGGAATTCCACCTTGGCACACCAAAGGTTGAGTTTGCCGGTGCCTAATTGTGGTTTAAAGCCACGGCATAGACCGGCCAATGGAAAAAGCTGTGGAGATGTGATCTGTGGACATTCTGCTGCTATTATGACTCGTGTCTGTTGCCTAATAAAAAGTTTTATATTGAGATGTAATGTTGGCCCATGACGAGTACCAAGAGACAAAAATCAGTTTTGCTCATACAATTTAGTTAGAGCATACTTAAACGAGGTTTTCACTGCATAAAAATTAGATTCAAAAGGACTGCATTGGGAAGGGTTATTAACATATCAAAGGGTTCCTAACTTCTCCCTCCCCCCCCTTGGTTCTGACACCACTCAGGTTCCTGTTTCCTTGTGTCTCCTCATTGTAAAGCATGTCTGAGTAGACTGATACAGTGGAACCTTGGATTACGAGTTTCCTGTTCTGCAAGCATTTTGCAAGACGAGCAAAATATACAACTGGGATAACAAGCAAAATTTAGCAATACATGCGCTCTGTGAGCCCTCCACTCCACAAGATAGGGCCTAACTTGCTGATCAGTGGTGATCTCTGTCAGCTCCATATAGATTAATGGAGCATAACAGTCATGCTCGTCCTTCTGCTCCATTAGTCTGACGGATCGACAAGGGTTCTGACCGACACCTCATTTCACAATCTGTGGGAGATCCTTGGGAGTCCCATGGGTGGTTCTACTCAACTATCATTAATACTAATTAATACAATTTATACAAAAACTTTTCCCACAAAATCCTCATGTTCTATGCCATGGTGCCTGCATTAGGATTACACATTCAATTTGACCACTTACCTTCGACACATAAATCCTGTTTATAACAACATTAACTTATTTGATCTTGATCTTGCATACAAAGGGCAAAACGTCTCCTGTAAGTGATCAACACAATTAAATAGTTTCCTGGGTAAACAAGATTTCCTTCCACAGAAACCTATTCTTTCTAAGTGTTACCATAGCTTCTGAAATGTAATTGAATTACGTTAGGAGGTAACATTGTCTAGTGCCCATGATATGCCGCCTCCAGTGATATCCAAAGATAAAAGGGATGAGGGCTCTATAGGGTTCAGATTTTCATCAATGTGATTCTTAGATGCAAAATATTTGTACATTTTTCTGGTGCTGATGATATCTGCCCATACGCTTTATATGCAGTAGTTGATTAATGTATTTTATTTGTAAGTAACACTATTATTTCCTGATGCCTCCATTAGAGGAGAAATAGGGATTGGACAGGATGGATTCAAAGAGGACAAATCACCTCTCCATATCTGCTTTATGGAATACTTCTAATCTCTGTGAAATACCATCCCCAGAGCATATTTTATTTCTATCTGCATTGAACTGTTTCTCAGTTATTCTTTCTAGAAAAAGACTTTGCAGTTGGAAGAGTGTGAGCAGCGAGGTTTTTCTTCAGATATTCTGGGTTTCTTGCTATCTTATCACTAGATTATAGTGATGGAAAAACTCATAGCAGACATTCTAGATATATTTCAACATATGACAAATAGCGGGCTAAACATTTTTGGAATTCATTTTTCAATTATGTTGCTTTTGCATTTATTTCAATGTACACATTTTCAAATGGACAGTACAGAGATTTTTCCAAACATCTCTATATATCAGACCTAGAACAAGGGGCATCCTCTATACCTAGGGGAGAGGCGGTTCTACCATCGCCATAGACAGGGATTCTTTACTGTAAGACCATTACTGTGAGACCATGGAACCATGTTGTAATGGTTGATACTTTGTAGATGTTCCAGAAGAACATCTTGGATGCCTTTTGTTTATGAAGAAATTTCACACATTATGGGAACACAAATTTGATGTTGATCCAGGGAGTTAGGGCTCCTGCCTACAAATGTTTCTTTAGAACGTGTGCTAGCCATTGTTTCAACATCCAGCACAGATTCCCATACTCACAGTCCCTTGTTAGCAGCTCATGAAAAACACACTTTGTGTACAGAAGGCCCTGATTGGGGTCAGATGGATTTTTCCCTGATTTGTCCCAATTGGCATCAGCCTTGTAGGGATTTCTTGCCTTCCTGTGGATCTAGTTGCCCTTGATCTAGTTGCCTTGAGATATAAAATATAGTAGGAGTCTACTCTGTAAATGGAGGGGGATTCTTTTGTAATCCGGCCCATGGATATTTATTGAAGGGATGCAACTGTTGTTAACTATTCTGTATTATTTAAAGGTTGGGCTTACAATAAGGAGCCATTCTGGGTTTTAAAGCTTGCTTACCTTTCCTCAGCCTGAAGCGGTTTGGCACTTAGCACTTAATTCTCCATATGTTCTGGTTGCAGTTCAAGTAAATGGGGCTGAACTGCAATCAAGCACAACCATTATACAATGTGTGCCTGTGTGCTTGGTGGGCCTTTAGAGACTACAGCACTCATGTGATATAGGCAGGTTCCGGAGAAACCCATAAATTTTCTTCCATGCAGTGGCTTAGCTGGGTTGATGCAACTCAGTTTTTGGCTTTAGCAGAACATTTTAAGAGTTGCCTTGTTGAAGAAACGCATACATCTTGCAACATGCTTGTCTTCTTGTTCATTCAAAGTAGGAAGTTGGTTTTCGGATACATGCAACAGGAGCTTCCTGCAAAGGATTGATTGAAGGAAATGGAATGCCAGATGTGTGTGTAGAGAGAGGAGATGTGTAGAAAAAATTCCTCTCTTTTAATGGACTGGATGTGATAACTATCAGTAATCATGTTGCTGGCAGGTAAGGGCTGAGAGTAGATGGGGGGTACTCTTTTTAACAGATGTGGGTAGGCTATGAGATGTCAGAGGTCACTTATGTAGGAAGATATAAATATCACCAATGGCGGATCTTTATATACACTGTATGAGCAGGCACCTGGAGTCTTAGGCTTCCCATGGGCCCATGCCCCTGGGCCCTATATGACAAACGCCACGGCTTCAAGTTAAAAAAGAAAAAAACACTATACTCATCTCTGGCTACTTCCCCCAGGGGCTCTGTCTTCTCTTCTGGCCTGTGCGCATCACTATTATGCGCACAGGCCTTGTGACGTGATAGTGTTGCACGTGGGCCGGCAGAGGAGAAGACAGAGCTGCGGGGAGAAAAAAGTCGAAGGTGAGTATAGTGTTTTTTTTTCAAGGGGCACTTATGTGGACATTTCTGTAAAGGCCAGGGGGCTGCTGTGGACATTTTATTTATGGGAGGCTGTTTTTGCTCTAACCATTTCTTTAAAGGGGTCTTCTGCTGTGGCTATTTCATTAAAGGTGGCATTGCTGCACCATTTCATTAAAAGGAGGCTCTGCAGTGGACATTTCATTAAAGGGGGCCTGTTCTGTGGGCATCTCTTTAAAGGCGGCTCTGCAGTGGACATTTCATTAAAGGGGGGCCCAACTGTGGACATTTTTTTTAAAGGGGGTTCTGCAGTGGACATTTCTGTAAAGGGGGGTGCTCTGCAGTGGACATTTCATTAAAAGGGGGTGTCTACTGTGGACATTTCTGTAAAGGGGGCTCTGCTGTAGACATTTCTGTAAAGGGGGGCTTTGCTGTGGACATTTCATTAAAGGGTGGAGGAGAATAGACTGCGGACAATAGGCTGGCTTGGACGTTGGGGGGCCATAGTCGTGTCAACAGCCAAAGGCCCATGGGATACCTAGGACCCTTCTACACTTGCGTTGCAGATCATGTCAGAGTCTGATCAGGGTGCGATCAGGGTTTGGTCAGGGAAAAACTGACATTTTGCATCAGATTTCAATCAGTTTTCAGTCAGAGTTAAGTGTCTTAGTTTTTCACGTGTGAAAAGGACTGAGCTCTATCTTTTCTATGGCAATTGATGCATGAAAAACGCATTGCACTTGCATGTGTCTCAGAGTGCAATGCGTTTTTGATGTGTCTTCATTGACTTGTATGGTGCGTTTTTCACACGCGTGACTTGCAAAAGTAGAGAATGCTGACATTTAAACGCCTTAAAAAAAACGTGCGTGTGTGCGTCAAAAAAAATTCAAGTCTGAAAAAGACCATTGATTACAATGGGTCGGAGGGCAATGCAAGTTCTGTGCGTCAAAAGCATGCGCATGAAAAATTCATTTGTAGAAGGGGCCTTAATTTGTCTCTAAATATCACCGTGTATTACATATTGTTGGTCTTTTGGGATATACTATGATAACTGAGGTGGTTCTCCTAGGGTGCAGACATTGATGGCACTTCATGTATACAACCCCAGGGACCGCTAAGGTGGTAGTAGTTCTCTTCCTGGCTGACACTGCTTCTTTGCCCTTGATCAGTGGCTTCAACTGGAGTCAAGGTAAAAAATGAGAACCAGTTGGTTATTGGACATATGTGCTAGTTTATGCCAGTGGTTTAAAGGTTCCCTCATAGGTGACTAGCAACCACTGGAATGAGGCCAGATGCCACATAGCCGGAAAACCCATGGTGAGGCTTCTGTTCTTGACAGAAGACACTGAATCGATAATAAAACAATAAAAGCTAGCTATAACTTTCATTCATCCTGGAGCTTAGGGAAAGGGTGGGCACGGGAAATTTTTTTAAAAAATTCTTAAAATATTGAATTAAAAAATATGTATCATAAAGGAATAAAGGGTTATATACCTATTTCCAGGACAAATGGACCAACGTTGGTTCCTTTGGAAACAAATCTTTTTTAAAAGATTAAATCATCCTGGATGATTTGCTCAATTCTAAAGTAAAACACATATCAAGATAGGTGACAGGTCCTTTAAAGATCACAAACTTCTCTCTCAACACCCAGAAATGCCTGGTCAGTCATTTACGCAGAGGAGCAGTGACCCACCCCAGTCCAGGATTTTCTGTGCAGGCATCACCAGGCATTTCCTATGAGAGACAACAGGAAGTAATGACCATGAGGGACCTGGGTAACAGTATAAGATGGTGTCCATATGAAAACCCTTTAACTTGTCCTTCTTTATCCTAGTATACACCAATAATATGTCTGCTAAAATGTTATGTAATAGACAGAATAGGCTGACCTGAATGAATGGGGCTCAATGAACAGATATGGATATTTTATTACTTTATTTTTTTTATCTTTATTATGTAATATATTCCACTCTGTAAACAACTAAATCCTAGATCTCAGAATAATATCGGCTGTATTTTTTAACCCCAATAGCAGAATTTAATCTCACCTGGAAGGCTCAGGAAAGCAGAGGTAAATGACCTTGAATGGCCGCACACTCATCCAAGTATATATGTAATAATGATAATCAATTTTACATGGGATAATCATTAATGTGAATGCACATAATCAATCAGATCTGAACAATTATCCCTTTATGTATAATCCTTTTTTGGGACACCAGTTAGTCCAGAGAAATGTGTAGAGAGCATCAGTTTGCTGGGTGTATACGAGCACTAGAGGGTTAATTAAAGTGTAAAGCTGCTATCACTGGAGGGGGTAAGAGTAAATACATACCCTGAGAACTGGGACTTGTTCTTTAGACATGAGACTTTAATTTGAGATAGGAACATTTTTTAGCACATTAACTATTTCATTTCTGGATGACCTAAAGCACTTTTGGTATAGTCAATCAATGAAAAGGTTCTATGATATGAACCTGCCCAGTCACCATCAACAAGACTGTCCCCAAAAAATTAGATGCCATAAGTAAGAAGAATTAGGTATTCTGGGTTTCAAAAATCCTCTCCTTTTTTTCACGGGAGGAATCTCTTTAAAAAATATGGTAGTCAAGTATGGTTTGCCAATCCAAGCATATATGTTTATCAATGGGTTTGGTAGAGATAGCCGTTATCCATACGAACATTTGGCCAACAGTACATCATCAGCAGAGCTTTGGTACCTGTAGATTGACATCAAGGGAATTAAATCTTCTTTAACCCCTTAAAGTCCAGGCCTTATTCCATTTTGTACTTTCTGGTGGCATTATTTTGTATTTTGTACAATGTACTGTGAAGCTAGAAAAAAAATGTATGGTCAAATTGTGAAAAGATTTTTTGTGGGAACAGCTGACATTTTCATTGATACAACTGCGCCTGACTTTTGACTTTAAAAAATTTTTGTGAGTGGAAAAATGGCAAAAAGTGGGGAACTTTAGATGTAGGGATCTCTCATGTATTTATGGTTTTAATGGATTTATTGAATTGTGCATTCTAGAGAATTGTGGGTGATTTTAATTCTTATATTTTTTTGAAACTTTTACATTTTTTTTTACTAATTCAACTTCTATATACCATTCTTTAGGCCCCTGTTTGTGTTTCAATCCCAAGGAATCGGATAACTCAAACAATATACTGCAATGCAACTGTACAATTATATTTCAATATATTGCATCTATACTGTTTACTTATTAAGCCCTGGCAGGATGTAATAAGAATCTTACCTTGACAGGCCGGGGAGCCTTGGAGATCCTGCGAGCCCTCTCCATACTGATACATCATGGGGCTTATTTACTAACGGTCTGTGTGCGCACTTTCGTTGGACTTTCCAACGTTTTCGGGATTTGTGCGGCCTTGGCAGGTGTTTAACAGGGGTCTGCGCTGGCGTTGTGTCTTACGCGGTCGGATTTTGGCGCAGCTACGCTAGCTTTCATGCGACAGGATGGGGGCGTGCCATCGGACTATCCGACTGATTCGAACTTTCAAAATGTGTCGCAAGACAATGTACTTACATGCACCACAAAGAAGAAGGTGAATTCCAGTGCACCTGAGTAGGGAAGTCACACATGCAGGATATTGAGTGCACGATTTTAGTGAAGCGCGGCAGAGTGCATTATGGCCGGACCATACACTTTGGATGAACTCCGTTGACAGGAAAGTAAATGAACCCCCATGTGTAATTATGAGGTTACACTGAGGCTAGTACAAGGCTAATGACCTGAACTGGAACTGGAAAATAAATATGCAGTTTATAACACTCCAGATTTTCAGAGAAAGAAATTCCAAAAAGAAAATGAGCGCATAATACACAATGGGGCTTATTTTTTAAGTGTCCAGCGGCCGCATTTTTGTCGAGTTTTCCGAATTTTTGGGGATCGCGCCACTGGGACAGGGATTTAGAAGGGGATTGTATCGCATGCGATCGGATTTTGGCGCATCGGTGCCGGCTTTCATGCGACAGAAATTTGGGGCGGGCCATTGGACAATCCAACGGATTCGGACAGAGCGCAGGATTTAACTTAAAAATTGTGTCGCAAGCCATGAACTTACATGCATTGGGAGGAAGATGGTGAACTCCGGCGGACCTGTTCGGGGAAGCGACACATGCAGGATATCGGGTGCACAATCTTCTTGAATCGTGGCACAGTGCATTGTCGTCGGACAATGCATTTTCGGGGTTTCTCAACCGGACCAGGTAAGTAAATGTGCCCCAATATGTGTGAGCGCTCCAAAGGTTGAAAGCAGCAGAGGTCTCAATGTGGCTCTAGCATGAAAGCCACCACCAAAAATGCTCCATTTCAGACACTTTTCAAACTATGTGGAATTACCATGAAAAAAATTCACCAGTGGAGCTTTTCCCTACTGCTGTACCCTTCAAAGAAGCAATGGTAATTTTCGGACAGAGTTTTACCTCTTTAGCAGTTAATCAACACCTTTAGAGATCAGTTACCCCTTTGCTAGACATTCTGTCACATTCCAGACACACTGAAAACCAAAAATAGACAAGGCTATGCTCTTTGCTTGCCGTTAATATATTTCTATAGTATAGACTGCAAAAATAAAATAAATAATAATCATACCTTAATGAAATCTCATGAAAAGTTTTGAGGAAGGGCAGTGCTATACTGCTATCATTGTACCACAACTGTGCTTGGTACTGCAGCTTATTCTCCTGGACTATGATGAATGGACATGCTTGGAATTCTGTGACTTCTTCAAGCAGCTAATCGTGCAGGGTTCTGGACCCCCACCAATCTGATATTGATCACCTGTTCTAAAAATAGGTGATCAATATTTAAATCTCAGAATACCCATTAAAATGGATGTACCCACATTAAGACTGTGACTGTGCTATTTGCTTTCAATACATTAATGCCAATATAATGGGTACAAAAACTGTGGACATTTAACTTATATTTGGGACTGATATTGAAGGCTTCTCAGAACAGTGCATTAATTTTGGTGGAGGTGGTAGTACACAAACTCCATTACATACATTATTTTATAGTGGCTAGAAATGTATATCTGGTCTTCTGTGGGCAGTATATGTTTCCCGAACACATATTACATGTTATTGTCGGACACGCTTGACTGTATCAGACAGCAGATGTTGGAGGAATAAGCGGTAGGACATGTTGGACTTTACTCTCAGGAAGATAAGCTGAGCTTGACAGTAGTTTCCTTCCCCTCCCCATGGAGGAAACAAGCATACTCAGCCAGACAGAGCATGCAAGTTTATGGAGGAGGGGTCTGGTGCAAAGCAAACAGCAATTTAGTATGTATGGTTAGTCTTACACTGGAGCCCAAAGCTGCCACTATGGACATTTAAAATTAAACATACTACACCCGTGTATAATGTATAAATGATAGCCTTCAACCAATTTTTTAACCAGTTTGAGAACTACCATTACACATTCTTTTCTCAGAGTTGGCACTCATAAAGGTACCAGTTGTGAATTTTTGTTTGTCGGTGGATTTTCCTTGTTTGATAACTGCTAACTACAGCTGATTGCATGAAGACACATGACTCTTCCATCCAATACAGCAACAATGATTGAGAACAAACTTTGCCACCCTTGTAAAACGGTCCATACTGTTAAATAAGATCTGAGACCCCCATTTTATTTACACATGACTAGATGGCGTGTGCTGCCTGGAGACAGGCTTTCCAAAGGATGTAGCAGAAGAACATTCATGAATAAGGTAGCTACATTTAGTACAAATTGTCAGTCAACTTTTAGTTGACTCCTTGCTGCCTAGTTGCATTTGTAGGATGCTAATTACCCTATGCAAGGCAGAAAGACAGGAATTCTCAGGGTTTGGAATGTAAATTGAGGGGGTTGGGATAGCTCAGAAATTCCAGGTAATTCCGTTATGGACAGAAGGACTTGCCACACAGTTTACTTCATTTGTTGCCTAGGGGGAAGGGTGTGAACAAGGGCCACATTACAAACTTTAGTAGAATTTACTTGCCAATCTAGTTTATTTTGTTAAGTGCCAATAACATGCACAAGTCCTTGAACTGAAGATACCAGAATGCATACAAGATTTTACAATCATTCTTAGATAAAATATTAATTGTATTTAAACTATACTGCAACTGCCTGAGAATCTGTTTTGAACATGAGGCTATGTGGTGTATGCTACATACTTCCTACAACAAAGTTTCTTAAAAATGGTTTAAAGATGAAAATAAGTAAATTTAAGCTACAAGAGTTTCCTAAAATACCAGCTCATGTGTGCGCCAAACTATTTTTAGTGATCAGCTAACCTTATGTCAAAGGTCAGTATGTGCCACTACTTAGGAATGGTCAACTTTGTCAACGTGTGCAGCACGTTTCTGTGGGAACAGGGCAAAGGATACAATGTGGTTTTAGGCTATTTTCACATCTCTGTAGGAGCTACTCTTGTTCTATTAGAGGAACCAAGAGTGGACACCCGATGTGTAAAATATTGGACATGAACGGTGCCCAAAAAACTATTGATTATACTGGGGTCCTTTGTGCTTTTTTAAAGAATGAAAGAATAATAATGATCTATTTCACTGTTTAATGGTTCTATGCTCCCTTTGCAATATATGTTTTACTGGTCTACAACAATTACATGTTCTCTAGATATGTTACTTCCTCACCACATAACAATCATTGCCTTAGTTTCCAAACATGTTCCGAAGAACAACCTACAGAAAGATGAATGTATCCAATAATAATGTTTAACACAGGCAATGGGGAAAATGATAGCTATAAATTAGTATCAGAAATATGACTATCCATACACATTAGTGATACCCCTAGTCCCAACCATTGGACAAGTAGCTCTTTTGGAGTTTTTTCTCTGTGTTTTTATTTTGGCATAAGGGGAGATGTATCATTTCAGTTTAGATTTTAAACTTTTTAAAAAGTTGCAAATTTAAGTGCAAATCCAAATTAGTCCTCAATTGAATTGTGACTTTAATCTCAATCATGTGACTCATGTGCCAAAATGAAGCCACATTCATCAAGTTGTCTCACGTCACAATAATAAATCACATATATTTTCCTGTAAATAAATCTGCCAGACTTTAGGCTTTGTGCCTAAATTTGCAGTTTTTGAAAAGTCGCACTTCATAAATCTATCTACCACATTTGTTTTCACATGAAAAACTGGATTAAGTTGTTTGAAGTAAAAGTGGAATGCATTGGCTAAAAGTCATTTGCAGATTCGACAATTATGATCCCTTTTGGAAATACATATTTCATACTTTGCCAACCCAAGTGGGAATGTTTTGGGAATGCAGGTGGCAATGCTTTTAATGGAGCTTACTTGCAGTTTATACTACTACTTATACTACTTATGCAGTAGATATAACGCAGTATATGAAGTGTGTTTGTAAACAGTTGCCTTCCTCCCATCTGCATAGTCAGATCACTTCCTTGCTGATGGGGGCTGGGAGTGTGTGACCTAAAAGTGTTGTCTTTGTCTGGAGAGATCTCCATGGGTGTGGATGCTTGGGGGGGATGGTAGTGTTATGTCCAAACCTTGGGCGGATTCATTGTATTGGTTAAAAGGTGGCCAAAGTATCTAGAGAAGAGTCTGTTGAAGGTTTGGGGGTTGGGCGATGTTAAAGGAACTTCGAGTATTTGTGATGATATGTGAAGAATTTGAGACCAGTGGAAAAGACTTGCAAAAAGGAAGCACAATTTAATCAGCACTGGTCAAC
The DNA here is from genome assembly GCA_019512145.1 of Engystomops pustulosus. Lineage (NCBI taxonomy): Eukaryota > Metazoa > Chordata > Amphibia > Anura > Leptodactylidae > Engystomops > Engystomops pustulosus. Next base: position 46,569,089 of record CM033642.1, on the reverse strand, counting down.
TGATAAGATGATCAATAATCTTCATGGGTCCTTGAGATCCTAGGTCACATGGTCTGGGTGATAGGAGTTCAGACAGAGGGTGCCATTTGTATTGCTAATCTTTTAAACGTTGCCTTTTACTAGAAAATATATTGACATAGGGAAGGACAAATGGCATTCGTGTTTGTTTGTAATTTCTGTGTTATTTCCGTAAACAATATTTTAACTTTTTAATCACATTTAGTGATTTAAATATTTCTTTTGACCACAATATTTACCTTTACCCATGTTTGGAAGTAAAGTGTTCACTGCTACACTGTTCACATTTTACTTTTACATCTTTTATTAAGTTGTTTTTTTAGAGACTGCATAATCTATGTTTATTATATTTGTATGCCTTGTATCAATATTTCAGGAAATTGTAAGTAGAACTCAGGGTCTTTGGAATAGCTGCATTAAAAATGTCAGTGGCTTTACTCTAAGTTAAGAATCTGCTGTGGGTCAATTACTTCTGCGGATTCTAGGTGTGGAATTCAACCTTTGCAATGCCAAATACTGCCGATTGTTTGCCATTGATTCTGTTCTGTCCTAGAGAATAATTTGGATTATAATAAATAAAGTCTGAGCAGATCTTTAAACAAATATTATCAGGCAGCTCGTTACTAGCAGTCAACATGGACATTGAGTAACAACTCTAGATGTGGGTGGTCTCCATGAGATCCAGCATTGTCACTGTCAGCATTGGGAAGATGGGTCTGCAGATGAATGTATTTAATTTAGATTGTAGGGTGCATAAAACTTTATTTATATTTTATATTTTACTAAGTTTATGCTTCCCACTAGCCACAGACAGAATTGGATCTCTTCCTATGACATCAGGAAATCTGTTCCCACGGAAAGCTTTGGGGAATGTTTTCCTGCCTTTATATGACACCAGAGGTGTACACAACATTTTGTAAAAGCAATTCACAGCCATTAAGATATTATGGTACCCAGTACACAAACAGAAAAAGTCACAAAAGCTAAACTTGTCTTACACTGAACATAGTAGGATAACCTGATGGTGTGACAAGTGTCACAAGACTGAAAATGTGTACAGATGTCCCCATACCCTAAATTTGAATATTCATTATGAATAAGGCAGTGCTAAAGGTTTTTTTCACTGTTGGGTTTGGTAACCTACCCCCAGCACCCCCCGAATCACATGTGCAGTGCCTTTATTACCATTTACATTGATCTGAACAAGACCGGACCCCTCAGGCAGCAGCTGATCTCCTGTTGGAGCATAGAATCAGACATGTTGAAATCCAGTAATACTAATCTTCTCCCCCCTCTGGTCATCCTAGTCATGAGAATTTCCAGTTCCATAAAATTTCTCTAACATTTAGCTATGGCCTCACAAGACATCTCTGATCCTACCCTTGGTTCTAAATATCTGCTTCCTGTACGGAACTGTAAAAGACTTTAGTAGATGCCCTTTGTTTGAAACTAACCGTGGACCTAGATACTACTATGAAGATGTAGTAATATATTACTACTATAAAAATCAGCGAGCACACAGAATTTTAAATGTTTTACTGTCTCCAAAACTATTTATTAGGAACTCTCTGATAACTGTATAAGCCCTTACCATAAAATAGAAGGGCTTATACAGTTATCAGAGAGTTCCTAATAAATAGTTTTGGAGAAAGTAAAACATTTAAGTAATAATAGTCTATGCCTATTATTAGATAATTAAATAACATTTTTGCTTTTTTATTACTGGTTCTAGTCTCCTAATCCATTTCTTAGGACACATTCTACCTTATGATGATATGAGCCCATACCAGTACTCACAAATGATGCTTGAAAATGTTAATTCAGAGACAAAATAGCGCTACCTAGTGCAAGATAACGCTTGGCTAATCAGGGATATTAATGGAAGTAAGATTTGATACTAATCTTCTAGAGCTGTGCTTGGTTTATGAAGTTAGCGACTGCTGCCGCATCTCGACCCTTGCTGCACGGGTGGGCGTCTGTGGTGCGAAATTGCATATATACAAATATGGTGAATTACAGGTCATAATTCCCCAAAAAGGAGACGGTCGGGTGCGCAAGTAAACGGGTGTAACGTATATGTTCCTTTATTAGAATAAATTGTACATCGCGTTTCACACCGTAAACAAAGCTACTTCATCAGGTCTAGTCTGCTTCTGGTAGCTGGAGATTTGAAGGCGTATACCTCCTTCAAATCTCCAGCTACCAGTCTAGACTTGATGCAACATCTTTGTATACAGTGCGAAACACATTGTCCAATTTTATAATGGATTTCTATACAACTCCCCATATACAGTGACCACCTCCTTAATTTATAACCATTAACTTTTATACCATTCTATACAGAACCACCCTAATGGATTTATATTCATGATGTATGGTGACTATTTTATTACTTTTTAATCTGTAAAGTGCTGTGGAATATGATGCCGTTATACATAGATTAATTGTTATTAACATATATCTTGTGTAGTAAAAAGTTTTACCTTCGAAGTGCACTGGATACACTTGCTTATCAGCTGTATAAGATGGATTTTTAAAGGAACCTGACTGTAATTTTATCTTAGTCATATGTAAAAAAGTTTTTATGTAACTGCACAGTGAGGCTTACTTACCACCACAAAAACAAAAAACCCACTCCACTGACATCTCCAATTAGGATTAATTGTCACACACTTACTTTGAAATCAGCTATAGAACAAAGCACCTTTAAGAATACAAATTTACATGATAAACACAGTTACTAACAGCACATGGGGTGGGGGGAGAACAGGATACAGAGAAAAGTGGCAGGGTAAGGTACTTTCAAAAATAAAGGAAGTTGGCTTATGCCTGGAATTAATATTTACTTAAGGCTGATTTCAGATGGGCGTAATGGGTTTGTGAAATACGGACCATTTCATTCTGCATATCCTAGACTAAACACTTTTCTTGAGTTCAGGCAGTCTTCGGGTTACATACAAGAGGTTTGTTCTTAAGTTGAATTTATATGTAATTCGAAACTGTATATTTTATAATTGAAGTTCTAGACAAATTTTTTTCTTTTGTCCCAGTGACAATTGGAATTTCAACATTTTTGCTGAAATTGGACCAAGAATTACCAATAAAGCTTCATTACAGACACCTTACAGCTGATGATTGCAGTGTGGGACTATAGTAAAGCATCCAGAGAGCTTCACCAGAGGTCACAGTGGGCAGAGGGGTCTGTCTGTAACTATGGGTTGTCTGTAAGTCGGGTGTCCTTAAGTAGGGGACCGCCTGTACTGGGATTGCTCATTTATATAGTGCTATCATATTCTAAATTGCTTTATAAGCAAACACCCCCAGAGCACTTCTGGCTAATTAGCATAATTTTAGAATGATGGAGGCCACGTATAACAAAAAAGAAATGTCCCTGATTTTGATGCTAGATTTCCTTTAAAGGACATCTACCATCAGCTTACCAGATGGTAAATGATTATTATTGAACTCCCCAACCCATCCCAGCATTCACAAAGCTTAGTTTCTCATAACATTGTCTGGCTGCATTTCTAAGCAAAATCATTTTTTAACATATACAAAGTAGTCTGTGGTGCTCTGCAGAGTGCCACCGGGCTCCACCGTAATATAATTTATTCACGCTGGTACCACCATGATAGCGTTCTCAGAGCTAATGACATCATCGACTCTCTTTTCAAATGTCACACTGGGCATCAAGCTGGCAGCGCAGGGAATGTGAAAACCTTGCACATGCATGTGATTAACATTCGCTACGCTGCCAGTGTGCAGAAAGCCGGTGCCAGCCGGCCCAAGATCGTGAATAGATTATACTACAGCGGAGCCTGGTCGTGGTTTGCAGGACACCACAGGCTATTTTGTACATGTTATAAAATTATTTTTCTCAGAAATACAGGCATACAAAGTTATGTGAAATGAAGTTTGGTTTAACACTGTGACGGTACAGGTAGGTAAGTAACAATCATCCATCATCGGGTAAGTTGATGGTAGATGTCCTTCAACAAACAGAAAAAATAACCATATCCATTTTGTACTTTTTCTGCCATTTTATCATTACAAAATTCTAAAAATACAAAGTAAGCAACACTACATGCATTCCCCATAATGGTATCAATAAAAACTTAAAAATCAAAAACAAGACAATTTTTTGGCAATTTTCCGACTTGTCCGAACAAGGGGCGTGGCCTTCTGTAAAAGGGACCTGGCCTCGCGAAAAGTGGCGTGGCTTGTAGGAAATCGTCCACCCAAAATGCTGGCACAACTAAAAGTAGGTCTAAAGTAGGAACCACACCAGGATTCATCATCACAGTAATAAATCTGGAGCAGCAAAAAACAAGTGTTTTCCAGCTAGAAACTGGCGGAACCTGAGATACATTGTTAAATCCCCTCCCCCCACTGTGTGATTTATTCTATTAGCAAGTAGATTATGACCTATTTAGTCAGTTATACACTGTCTCGCAGACCAGAGCCTGTTGTAGAAGGTCTGGGAAAGCTGGGTGTTTAAAGTGCAGCTGCCCTGGAATAAAAGGATGTTCACAACACAATTGGGTATATCATTGGAATGCATTGAAAAAAACAAGACAACAACATATTTGGACCATGGAATGATGTCTTCTTCGTAAAGGAGAATGAGGTTTTTTCATGTTGAATTTGCGATATTACACAGACATGTGACTTTTGTTCACATCTGTATTGGGGGCTATTTTGAGAGCCTCTGTCTCAGATTCTGCAGTATGCTGCACTATTTTGCACACCATGACAATAAAACACTACAGACCTTGTTTATAGTTTATGGGATTGTCAGGTAATAGATGCATCTCTATCTTACTGTCCACTTTTCTATTTTGTGTAATAGAACCATAAGACTTCATATCATGAACCATGACATCATATTCATGATGTCATGGCGGTATATAAAAAAGATTATTATTTTTAGATTATGTGCTCAACAGATCATTTAACAGACGGACTAAAAAAGATGCAAGGGACGGGAATTCGGCCTACCCGACCCTCCTCTCTACGCACCATGGCGTATTTGCTGTTTTAATTGCAAATTTTTGTACTGCACAAGAATTTGCTGTTTCAGAAAACTGGCATAGAAGCAGGGATAAATCTCCCCCATACAGCGATTATACCCCTTGTAATGTGCTCTGGGAATCTAAGAAAAGCAGAGAAACTGCGTCCAATCCAAGCGCCACGCTACTGCAGATCTTAAAATATTTGAAGACAAAGATTGTTCAGAAATTAACACCTAAGTCCTATCGAAATGCACAGTAAGACAGTTGAGATAAGATCCTTGCAATGCAAACTTTACTTTAACAGTCTTGATTTATAGGAAACCAAAACAATATGGGGAAAACTTACAGGGAAACTGGTTTCAGAAGCAGACAAATTAACCTCTGTATAACTATTAGTCTCCATGACCTTTACCAACAAATCCTAAAAGATTCTAATAGATCTCACATAACCCACCTAAATTGTTACACAATAATAATTATAATAATTATTATTATTATTACATATACCACCTCAATTGTTACATAAACTCTTGGGGTAGAGAATTAGAATTGTAACAGAGGAAGGAAGAAGAGGTTTAAGACAAAAAAACACAAGAATGAGATGACCCATGACCCTCTGAACAGTCTGTTGACACACCAGCAGCCTTCTCCATAAATTGTCTGACTTGTCTACCACCGATTATTTCCCAAGTTTATAAATACGTTGTTGCGCACATGTAAGAATGTCAACATTCTGAGTAAAGCCAAAAAGTAAAATGGGCAGAAAATGAATATAGATCTACAAAGATTAGGACAATATTGGGACAATGGGGCACATTTACTAAGTGTCCACGGACCGTCTGGTTTTCCTGAATATTTCTGTTTTGCACCGAATTGCCCCGGGTTTTTGGCGCACGCGATCTGATTGTGGCGCATCAGCGCCGGCTTGCACGCGACAGAAATCGGGGGCGGGGCTGTCGGACAACCGGACGGATTCGGAAAAACTGCAGAATTTAAAAAACAAAATGTGTCGCAAGATCAAGCACTCACATGCACCAGGAAGAAGAAGATGAACTCCGGCGGATCTCGGCGCAGCAGCGACACATGCAGGAACTCAGACGCACGGGCTAAGTGAATCGCGCCGCGGGACCGCGACAGAACCGGGTAAGTAAATGTGCCCCATTATGTACGGAAGAGGAGGCAGTGGAGGAGGGTAAAAGAGCCCTGAGATGACAGTTTATACACATCTGTGGAATGAAAGATGTCCAAACACTTGCAATACCCCAAGCCCTCACTATACATGCGAGCTTGTGTTTTTAATGGATAGTGGAAAGTGTAACACTGGTGGACACCTTTCTCAGTGGTTTATCTCACACAGAAAGGAAAGTTGTCAATGGTTTATCACCCACAGAAAGAACGGATTGGGCACATTTAAAAATGGCATCCATCCAATTTAAAAAGTGGCTTCAACCTATTTTTTTGCCCCCCCCCCCTTATAAATATTGGTGTATGTATGAAACATCCCGACTGTAAATTGACTCTCTCCCAATGGCAGAATAATTTCTCAAAAACAAGACAAATTTTTTTTTTAATTAAATGTTATTACATTTGCTGAATACAAATCTATTTCTTTTCTTTAATATACAGGAGCTGCATAGACAGACGAGCAATTGATCCCCACTGCCAAAATATATCTTTTGCATCATCACTGATTCTTTTGGGCAGCTACTCTTTTAGTGGACCGATGGTTCCTGTTAAAATCAATGAGATAAATAACTCAGGAGATTCTAAGACTAGACTATAATTTCGGCCAATAGGGTAAATCTATCATCTATAATCTATAAGTGATTGTAGGAACAGACTGTATTTCTTGGCACCGTAGTCTCTAGATCTAAACCCAGTTAAAAACCTGAGGTGCATATTGAAGAGGACAGTTCACAAGTGATATTCGTCTCCATTATATGGATAGTTTTATATGCCAAATGGACACAAAGTAGAATCTCCTCTGCGTTTTCACCCCTATCTTTTATCTTATCAACAAGCACCATTTGCATTTGAAAAGTGTCTGGTGGAGGACTAGAACTGTACTTTCCTGTAATTTACATCAGCACCTTCCCAAACCAGCAATACGAATTACATTAACCTAACTGAACCTAAACAAAGACTATCTGTAAGCACAAGCACTGCCCACCTATTATGGCAGATATCAGGTGATAAGTACAATCTCTCAGAGTTATCTAACAGACCCCCCTGCCAACTTCAGTCAAAAGGTCATGAAGAATATTGTCCAAAGATAAATCCAGCCCATAATTACATACATGGTTTATATTTATCCTATTTCATAAAAGCTGGATAGAGGAAGATGTTGCTGCCAATGTGGTGGTGGGTGCTTTATTGAAGTGTATGTTAATTCCATGGTGGTGGTGGAAGGGGGGGGGGGGGGGGGTTACAAATGCGGGTTGTGCTTAGAGGAATAGATTAGGGGGAGGGGGAAATGTTTACTTGTACTAGATAGAGGTTTGCCACAGCAGCAGGCAGGGGTGGACCTTAACCTGCAAGGAAGGCAAGGGGGACACTACTGTATGTCTTTATACCAGGGCATAGGGTGCACTAGACCTATGTGGAGCAGTACTCAACTTGTAGAGGGAGGGAGGACTGAATTTAAACAAGTTTCTGGTTGGATTCTATTCTTAAGGGGAATTTTTGCTAGTTGGAGGGGGGGCAGAGTAAGATAGAAAGAAAAAGATAGGAGGCCATATTAGTGCTAGATAAATAAGTATGTCACCTCTATGAGGTGTAGGGGTTACATTACTTATCTATTTTTTGGGTCCTGGTCTGCCTCTTAAATTAGTGATGTATCCTTAAAAGTGCTCCCTAACACCACAAGAATGGGTCCCCTTGCAATCCAGAAAACAAGGGTCCCATTCTCACTAATCGGCAGAGCGGCAGGATGAGCATGTGTCCTGCTGTTCCAAGGGATTGTAGGAAATTGCAGAGCACGGCACTTGGCTACCTACAACACTCACATTTACTGTCTATATGAGTGCAAAAGTGGTTCCTCTTTGTGCCCCCCTTAAATTGTGAAGTAAAATAAATGATATACACCAGATACTCACATCTCCTTGTTCCCCCACAACAGGCCTGCTCTCTCCTCTACCACTGCTATTTGTAGCTCTGAAGACGGCAGGCACAATGGTGTCCTCGCAGACGTGGCAGATGCTCAGTGGTATTGCACCATTTAGTACACTTGACCAGCTATATTCTGTCATAACACAATGAATCCACACTATGTTGTTCTTACTGACTGACATGAGTATATTTTCTATTCACTCTCAGTTTTTTGTGTAGTATGATTTGATCATCTTCAGGACATCCCTTGTTTATTTTTTTTTTGTTTTGTACCTATAATGTAGACCAGGTTTTGTGTAGAAGGCCTAGGAGCACTGTGGTAAATGGCTGCAGGCTGCTTTGAGCTACCTTAACAATAGCAACACAACATCATATAGCACGTCAGCCAATAGCTGGAGGTCTCAGTGATGTCCGTAGGTATGTTATGACTGAAGTGATGTCCCTTGGCATGTCACCATGAGTGAAAAGTCACTGCATCCAAACATCACACCAGTTATTTATTACACTTTTCAACCTCTTTTCTAGGAAAAGTGATAAGCATATACTGCCCATCAATATAATTTCTTAAATATACATTTCACAAAATGTGTTTAGTTTGTCCATAGTGATGGCCACAACATTTGACCATCCCTAATTACTAAAGACTTTACAGCTTTCTTTTCTTAGAAATGCAGTCTAACCAGTTTAACTGACCCAAAATGTGGACAGGCAGAGGTTATACAAGTCACAATATTGCAGCTTGGTTGTCACCCCCTAGTGTTATAATGACTGAAAAGCAGGCACATAATCAACATTGCAAAGGCTCAAAATGAAGGGTGGAATGTAAATATTTGATTCCAAGTGGTACACATTTCTAAGGTGGCATTCGTGTTCAGCCTGCTCTCCGGGTAAGCCCTGGCATGGGCTACCCCCCTCTGGAACAGTAACGACCCAGTCACGGCTAACATCACCACATTCCTCGCAGAATTCCGGTCCGTCTTTGAAGAACCAGCCTGGGCCTCATCAGCTGAGACCGTCCTGCTGAACTTACGCCAAGGGGACTTTGGTGATTACGCGGTCCAGTTCTGCATGTTAGCTTTTGAGCTAGCCTAGAATGATGCGGCCTTAATAGCTAACTTCAAAAAAGGCCTCTCTGGACATATTAAAAATGCTTTGTCTGCAAGGGACCTGCGGTCTTCCCTGAGTGGCCTGATGTCCGTGGCCACTCGGATTGACATCCACGTCTCTGAGCACCTGGAGGAGCAGCGAGTCGAACACACGCAAGTCAAGAATCCAACGACTACCCCGCTTGGCTTCAGTCTTCCAAAGACCGCCTCTTCCATCCTCTGTGTCTGCTGCTGAGGAACCGATGCAGGTGGATAAAGCTCGGTTGACCCTCCAAGAACGTTCCAGAAGAAGACTGGAGAACCTCTGTCTCTATTGTGCCAGCCCAGAACACTTTCTTCAGACTTGTCCAGTCCGTCTTCAGCGTCCAAGAAATGCACGCACCTTGGGTTCTTGGGAGAAGTTTCCCTAGGTGAGAGCAAAGCTTCTCCATGTCTTAATATCGCTGTTCTGCTCAGCTCTGGGACAGGTAGCCAGTTCCAGGCTTCTGCCTTCAGGAACTGCAGGAAACTTCATGGATGCTGCCCTATTCTCATCATCTTCCTGTGGTCCGTGGTCTCTATGACCCAGTGTGGTACCGCACCGAGCCTCTTTGTCTGCAAGTAGGGGCATTGCACAAAGAGAGACTTTTCATTTTATGTGCTACCCCGGTCTACGTCTTCTGTTCTTCTGGGCCTTCCGTGGTTGCAGTGCCACGCACCTGTGCTCAACTGGCAGATTTGAGAAGTTCTCCGTTGGGGACCAGAATGCCAGTCACGCTGTCTAGTGGCACTTCATCCTGTGGCCTCCTGCCTTCTCCGGTGTCCCCCAAGCCTCCTCTGGGTCTCCTGCTTCTTATGTGGACTTCACTGACGTCTTCTCAGATAAGCAAGCAGAGACTCTGCCACCACACCATCCCTACGACTGTTCTATAGAGCTGCTGCTGGGCACATCTCCTCCACAAGTCCGGGTGTACCCACTGTCTGTGCTTGAAACCACGTCTATGTCAACCTATGTAAAGGAGAGCCTGCAGAAGGGGTTAATACGCATGTCCTCTTCCCTTGCAGGTGCTGGGTTCTTCTTTGTGCCCAAGAAGGATGGTTCACTCTATCCGTGCATTGTCTATCAAGGCCTAAACAAAAGTACCATGAAGAACAGCTACCCACTGCCTCTGATCACAGAGCTCTTCAATTGTCTACGTGGAGCCAATGTCTTCACCAAATTAAACCTACGAGGGGGAATAAAACCTCATCCGTGAAGGTGATGAGTGGAAGACTGCCTTCGATTCTCGCAATGAACACTTTAAGTATCCCGTCATGCTGTTTGGACTCTGTAACGCACCAGATGTACTTCAGGAGTTCGTCAATGACATTTTCAGAGACTTGTTATATACCTGTGGTCTATCTGGATCATATCCTGGTGTTGGGTGGCACGGTGGCTGAGTGAGTAGCACTTCTGCCTTGCAGCGCTGGGGTCCTGGGTTTGAATCCCACCCAGGTCAACATCTGCATCTTTGTATGTTCTCTCCGTGTTTGTGTGGTATTCCTCCGGGTACTCCGGTTTCCTCCCACACTCCAAAACATACTCTTAGGTTGTTTAGATTGTGAGCCCCATGGGGACAGGGGCCAATTTGACATGCTTTGTGCAGGGCTGCGTAATTTATGTTCGCTATATAAATAAAGAATTATTATTATTCTCTGCGGACCTTGAATCCCATCAGGCTCAGGTATGACTAGTATTCAGGTACCTAAGGGCCAATCGCCTTTATGCAAAGCTCAAGAAGCTCTATTCCATCCAAAGAGTCTACCTCTCCTCGGCTATATCTCAGACAAAGGACTACAGATGTATCCCTCAAAACTATCTGTGGTTCTGTTAGGGTAGGATTCAAGACATCCTCTTTTAGTGTGCGTTGGCTGCGTGTTTCTAATCAATAAGCATGTGTGCACATCATAAGAAATTAATTCAGACACATTTGCTGATTTAAATCTCACTCATGCGATCATGGCCATGGCAAATCTGCACTGCTAGAACTTTATTTGGTTTCACAAAACTATATAGAAATTATGGAAGAAGCAGAAGGGGCGGAGAATTCCCAGCTCGTGTAGTCTCTTGATTGGAGAACTTCCTTGCTGTTGCTTATTGACGTCAGGATTGAAGTCTTGTTGACATTCTATAGCCTTAATTGTTTTCATTATGATCACGAGGCCGGCGCCATCTTATAATGAAGTCTCTGTTACAATGATTTTAGGAAAATAGAACAAGTAGAAATGACAGGATTTAATATATCAGCAGGTTTACCTTAACAGTCACCCCTAAATCCTGGAGATTCTCTCAGCTACTTATGTCTAGAAGGACCTACAGATTGCCATATGTGCTTCGTTTCTCTTCACCAGTTGATGACAGAGACCCTGTTGGGTGTGTCCCTATTTAGTGGACTTTCACATATGGGAATCAAATCTCTACTTACCTCCCCTACTCCAGGGCTGTTTGATATGTTTAGGGGTGGTTGATCTTAGAGGGATATTTGATAGTGAATTTAGGTAACTTGGTAAGGGTCTTTGTGCTTGTCTAACTACTGATACCCATGATACTAGGTGGACTTGATGGGGGGGGACCACATAACACAACTAAGTGACAAGACAAAATCACAATCCCCAAATCATCCGCACTTAAAGGAAACCCTCCATCCCCCATCCACAAGTGAAGGATATAGCGTCCAATTCCGAGTTTCTCTTGGTGTCCCTGGACAGTCCTATTCAATTTTTCAAGGCATGGGTAATCGATCCATAGGGGCGATAGTCATCTGGGAGTATATGGCGACAGCCACTCCCACCATCTTACAGACTCCTCCCTTCTCAGCAAGGATCATGTCCAAAGCCATGCGGTTCTGGGACGATCTCTGATATAAATTCACAAATCTCTGTTGATTACAATAAAAACAGTTAACCCAACAACATCTTTGCTCATAGCTTTCTGGGGAAATAATGATCTGTCAGGGGAATCCTGTCCATATCTGATGTGGGCCTTGTACTCATCTGGGACCCCCCCTTGGTGCTCACACTATATCCATATAAACGTTGTCATCTAGGTGCTTCTCTCAGACCTCAGAATCCTTTGGGCTCTACCTTTTCTATGTGTTGTGATCAAACTATCCCTGGGGATCACAGGAAGGGATGCACAAATCTTATCACAGTACACTCACCTTCCCAGGCTCTAGGCCTCACCTGACTCTCCTATCCCCACAATCAGTACAAATCAGACAATGCTATAAAGGGTTACCTGTGCTGTCAGTGTTATAGAAGGTCATTGTCTTGTTTGCACCAACCATAGTAGTAAGTCGTACTACCTGGGGGAATCCTGGGTCAGCCCTAAGATACAGTGCTGATAGTCATGGTTGAGGTGTCATGAGCATACAGTCAGTCAGACAGAGACCAGCAGCAGAAGAATAGGTTAATCTGCAATAGAAAGCATGGAAGCGTGCTGACTTCCCTCTAGCTTACAGAGTGGCACTGGTCGCAGGCCTTGAAAGGACCGTCAATAGCGAGGCTCCAGACTACTCTCTCTGGTGTGTTCTTTTACCACCATGTAGTCTCCAGGCTTCCAGGTTATGCGTCCTGAGGTCTCTGTCTGCATCTGAAAAAGGAATCAGAAAACACTTTGCCGACTTTTTTCAGGCTTGGCTCAACTGTGCGGTAGTTCCACCTGGTTTCCTGCCATCAGTATAGCGTTGTGGGAAGTAGGGTCTAGTCTGGGTGCACAGCCAAAAAGTACTTCAAAGGGGGACAATCCCATCTTCTTTTGGGTGTGTGCACCTAACTAGAGATAGTGGGCAGCAGGAAAGCATTCACACATGGTTTCACCTGTTTTCTCATGGCTCACGGATCTCTAACTAAGAGTGTGTTTAGGTTTCAATCCTCCAATAAAACTTGGGAAGGGCAAGGGGGTGATCAGGGCCTGTTCTACACCCAGGAGGGACAAGGTTCAGTCTTTACCATGTCTAGTGAAGGGGGTTCTGCGACCGGGCTCTTTGGTCTCGGAAGTCCAAAACTGAAGAAAAATCTCACTCACCACAACTCTTTGCCTCAGCTTCTGGCATTAGCCTTGGTCATGGGAGAAGCTTCTGGCCACCCTGGAAAGAGATCAATTGCACACAAAGCACGTGTACTCCTACGTACCACATTTGGGTAGTGGGATATAAAATCATTGCAGTCTCTGGAAAGGGATACAGGGGTTGGGTTGTCACCTTCTGGGGTCTTTACCACCTTACCCGGGGGGTGTGGGCGGGCACAGACTATAAAGGCTTTCAATAGACTAGTATAGTGACAGGGGAAGTAATGCCCGGGGCAAACCAGGGTGGTTTATGAGCACAGCATGGCCATTTGGATATGTGTGTGGTCCGTGGCCTACTTGCCTATGTGGGTGCAGGGGCTCTGGCGCAGGTACACCCTCTCTCCAGATCACAGGTATTGGCATCTGGCTCCAGCTTTCCTCCAACACTTCCTTACTTGTGAGTGATCACTAGGCCACCAGGGACGGAACAACTGTGGATCAAACTTTTAGCTAGAACTCATGCTGAGAATTCAGGGACAGTCTCGGGGCTCCATCTGTGGCAGCTGCCTTCGCCATTGTCAGCACATAATTGCCATCTTGGCTTGTGGAGTTAACAAAGTGAGTGCTTTAACTTTTACTAACCTCACCTCTTGGGAGTAGGAGAGATCATAGAGCTCTTTAACCAGTGCCATGCTAACGGGGGTCCCTACAGAGGGGAGGAAATCTCTAGCCTTCCATAGGGTTTATAGTTGTGTTTAGACCCAGGAGACCTACCTTGAGTATAGATGTTTGCCCCTTTTACCTTCCACCAGCTGTAGCACTTCCTGAGTGCCGTCACTTCACCCCTGCACGACTGTGTGGGGGGAGTGGTTCAACTTGTATACCCAATTTACTGTGTGCGCCCACTAACCATGTATATCAGAGTAGAAACGTCTGTCTTTTGCCAGACCTGGAGCCATCTATGAGAAAAAACTCAACAATCTGGGTAATCAACGTATCTTTCTCTCCCCCCCCCCCTCTGAATCTGGATTAGATGTTGGCGATAGAACGAAGGATTCAGAGCTGTGCACCTTAATCAGTGTATCCTGGGGCAATAAGCAATGGAGTCCTTGTTGTTGTTAGAGACTGTGACTGTAGACACTGATGCTCGTTCGCTCATGCTGGGCGTTTTGAATATAGGTGAGGACAACTGTGCACGGTATTGGGGTGGTCCTTGCACAGTAACTGAGTGATAGGATCAACTCACATGCCTTTGGTGAGCCGATTGTGGTGCAGCTACTGACACATGAGGGGCTCCTCTACGCTAGCTGGTCATAACGGGCCTAATAAACGGGCCTGACTTGGGGCAACCACGTTCCTGGTCTAGGACACCTGTGGCCTAGATACTCCGTGCAAAATAAAAGGGTCTTATTCCAATAGGATTGCCTAAGGCCGGGGCAGCAGGTATGTGCCATGTTAAGGCTTAGGGAATGCATCAATTGCCTACGACTAAGGGCAGCATTGAGGTCTGAGGACAGCAGACCTTATCCCAGGCTGCAGAGATGAGCAGTCCTAGAATCATGTGAAGAGGCTTGTTGCTGCCTGGGCTGAGAAGCAGCACCTAGGAAGACCAACTTCTCCCTGGCAGTACTGGAGTTGTCTGCTCTGGGAACTTGCAACCCTTCTGGAAAAGAAAACACATAAGGTCAATAAATGCATCCTGGCAAAACACAGTAGGTCCTCCGCATACTGAAAAGGAGAACATCCAGTAGGGGCTAGTCGCCAGTCTTCTGTAGGGCGTGTGTGGGTATTGGCTGGTGAGTTTTACCCCCCTGTGGGGGAATCTACATCAGATATTAGGAATACTGATAAGTTAAAGGCAAATAGGTGTCCTGGCAATCTTCATGTAGGGGCACAGAGAGGAAAACATTGCCATAATCAATAACAGGGAATAATATGTCACTCTCAGGGGCTGCTGCCAGTTGGGCTAGGGACACTGGGCTTCAGTACATCATTGGAGCTTAGAGATCATGGACCATGCTACATGTATCCGGCTGTTCTTTCTGAGTCTTTTCTTGACGGGAAGGGCTAAAATTCATGCATCGGACTAGCAGGGGAGAGTTTCTACAATGAAAGGCGATAACTTGGGGGGCTGTTTTCGCTGACATCCTTGTCCGTAACTACCCCCCTTGTCTTTGCCCTGTGGGGCCGTCTCCGCCACTCACTACAGTAATGTTCCTCTCCCCGTAACGCCCACTTGGGTTGGCGGTTGCGAGACTTCCGGAGCATGTGTCAATCTTCACTTCGGCGTGGTCTGTTGAAACATCCTCTATTCCCTTCTGAACGTCAATGTGTTCCGAGTCCCTCCACCACATCTCCAGCCCACGTTGTTCTGTGCTTCCTATAAAGTTTCTGGCCAGACTCCCAACGTCTCAATAAAATCCAGGTACACGTAAGATGGTTTTTTTAACAACAAAGGAACAAAAGTCAGTCATAGGCTCTGTATACAGTGGGGGGCTCGTTTGCTTAGTCTGGTTCATGGGGTCAACAGGAGAGAGCATCCACATTCTACTGTATTCTTGTTCCACAACCAAATAATAAATTCCTTCAAGTTTTTTAGATGTCAGGGAGAACCTAAACGCAGGATCTACCCCTCCAAATGTAAATGTCTCACTAGCCCTGTAAACACGAGATAACAGAACACAGATTCCAAGCAACTCAATATGGAGAAATTCAGTTTTCTGTGAACATCAAGGTACTATTCGTCTCTCTCGAGATAGACAGACACAGCATTCAGGCAAGGCACTTAGATATGTCAGTTCTTCACAAAACACAAACGCAGCTCCTACACGCCCCCACCCTTTGTTAACCCTTAATGACAAAGAAAGCAGGTACCAGAGACATTGTAAACTTTTAATAGTAATTTTTCTCTAATTGTCGGGATCATAAATTTTAATAATACTCAGACAACACCCTCCCCACACTCCAAGACCCCTAGCGACTCCGAAAAGGTGAGAAATCACCAGCCGGCATTTTTCAAACGTCTGGCAGGACGCCCCCAAGCATGGTCAGCTGTTATCCTACAAAGCCCCCACAAACCAGCTTTTAGGCTGCCAACAGCAATCCAACTTTCAGGATTTGAAGGGAATTACTTAAAATGGCTGCCAATGAGAAATAAACTGTCTTAAGATGTTCCCATGAAGAATGGTAGGGCGTTGTCATCTTCTCTAACCACCGATACAGGGGTGGAGTCTGGATTACAAGGGGCCATTTTTCACTCCAAGAAAAATATAATTGACTCTATTTTTCTTAATTCTTTCACACATCAAAAATTGAAATATCCCTTATCACCTGTCTCTTTTCTCTAAAAACGGCACTCTGAAGGATCCCTGTCACTTGTCCTGGTCGTTCAGTTCAAAGTTAGAGGTTTCTAAGTGTCTGTTGCAAGTTTTCTCACTGTACAATCATCAGATCATCTGACACATCCCCCCAAAACCTCAAATCTTCAATATGACCTTTCATTTCAACACAAAATACCCAGCCCTTATGTCCGATCATGTCAACTTGCACTTTCCATCAGCCTTACTTAATTCATCTACCTGACTACAACAACCTTCTCTCATTACATAAGCCAATCTTCTGTCTACCTCATATTTCCCTCTTGCACTGAAACTATCGCTAGCGCACCCAGTGGTTCCCTCTGGGAGGAACGTCCTTCGATTCCGAAAACCCGCGCATATTTGTCCGAGCCCTACCGTGCAGCTGCTCACGGCGTAGGGCTGGACCTCAGCTCCCCCGATCACCAGTTATTAGAGACTAGCTCACCGCGGTCAGTTACAGAGGTTTATCAGAAGGTCTCTGACCTTCAAGCTCCGATCACCAGTATAGAGACTTAGCTCATGGGTGTCGGTTAGAGGTTATCGAAGGTTCCCGCTTAACGATCTCCCTTTTCTCTAACTTCATCGTCAAAATTCCTCAGACACCCGTCTTTTACCCGTTTCTCCTATTCTGGGCCTATGTTTGGCGGGCAAAACATCCTGTCCTTTTTCTCTTATTCTGGCGCCTATGTCTGGTGTGCAGACATCCGTCCTTTTTTCCTAATCTAACGGCCCATATGTCTGATTTCCAGCGGCTTCGCGCTCGCTACACTCCTCTCTCAAATATTGAACTCGAAAGTCCTCCCCCCCTACCGTTCTGTTCTGGCTCAGCAGAGCGCAATACCACAACACTATCAGGCCTTCCATACAGTGCTATAATAACAATTCAGACCCGATGCAGGACACCAGTGGCTATGCATATTTACCTCCAATCCAGCAGTATTACAGCCACAGTAATCACCACTTCCCCGAGTCACAGGCAAGTCACAGGTTACATATGTTATCGAAAACTTATGTGATCGTGGGACTGATCAGACCCAGTCGGGAAGTGGTAAACACCGAGGTCATGCAAATGGTGCTGGAACGAGGGGGCGTCTGGTCATCCTGATCGTGAAATCTCAGCAGTGCCTCCAATGTTAGGTAGTGATTCAAGCACACTCTTTAGTGTGCGTTGGCCGCGTGTTTCTAATCAATAAGCATGTGTGCACATCATAAGAAATTAATTCAGACACATTTGTCTGATTTAAATCTCACTCATGCGTTATGGCCATGGAAATCTGCACTGCTAGCACAGACTTATTTGGTTTCACACAAACTATATAGAAAATATTGGGAAGAAGCAGAGGGGCGGAGAATCCCAGGATGAATATTGATAAGGCTGATTTCAGATGCGGGTAAAGTGGGTTGTGGAAATACGGGACCATTTATTCGGCATTATATCCTAGACTAAACATTTTCTTGAGTTCAGGCAGTCTCGGGTTACATACAAGAGGTTGTTCTAAGTTGAATTTATATGTTAATTCGAAACTGTATATTTTAATTGAGAGACTAACGGCAATTTTTTTCTTTTGTCCCTAGTGACAATTGGAAGTTCAAAATTTGTTGTGAAATTGGACCAAGGATTACCAATAAAGCTTATTACAGACGTTACAGCTGATCAGTGCAGGTCTGGGACCTATAGTAGAAGCATCAGAGAGCTTGAAGATGGTACAGTGGGCACAGAGGGGTTGTTCTGTAACTAGGTTGTCTGTAAGTGGGTGTCCTAAGTAGGGGGAACTGTACTGGATGGCTGACGATCATTATATGTGCTGATACATTCTAATTGCTTTATAAGCAAACACCCCCAAGCACTTCTGGCTAAATATTAACATAATTTAGAATGATGGACGGGGGGCCCCGTATAACACAAAAAAGAATATGTCCTTGATGTGATGCTAGATTTCCGTTTAAGGAATCCTACCATCAAGCTGTACCAGATGGTAATGTTTATATGAATCCACCAACCCTCCCAGCATTCAAAAAGTTAGTTTCGCATACCAGTGTTCTGGCTGCATTCTAAGCAAACTGATTTTATAACGATAAAAGTAGTCTGTGGTGCTCTGCAGGAGTGCCACCAGGGCTCGCGTAATATAATTATTCATGCTGGTACCAACCGATAGCGTTCTCAGAGCTGATGACATCACCGACTCTCTTTCAAATGTCACGCTAGGGCATTCAAGCTGGCAGCGCAGGAGGATGGGAAAACCTTGCGCATGCATGTATAAACATTCGCTACGCTGCCAGTGTGCAGAAAGCCGGTGCCCGCGGCCCAAGCGTGATAGATTATATTACAGCGGAGCCTGGTCGTGGTTGCAGGGCACACAGGGATTTTGTATATGTTATAAAATTATTTTCTCAGAAATGCAGGCATACAAAGTTATGTGAAATGAAGTTCGGTTTTAACACTGTGACGGTACAGGTAGGTAGAGTAACAATGATCCATCATCAGGGAAGTTGATGGTAGATGTCCTTCAACAAACAGAAAAAATAACCATATTCCTTTTTACTTTTTATCCATTTTATCATACAAAATTCTAAAAATACAAAGTAAGCAACACTACATGCATTCCACCATAATGTATCAATAAAAACTTAAAAATCAAAAACAAAGACAATTTTTTGGAAATTCCGGCCTTGTCCGAACAAGGGGCGTGCTTCTATAAAAGGGGCCTGGTGCTGCGAGAAAAGTGGGTTGGCTTGTAGGAAATCGTCCACCCAAAAAGCTGGCACACAGTTTAGACCAAACTAAAGTAGGTCTAAGTAGGAACCACACCAGGATTCATCATCACAGTACAAATCTGGAGCAGCAAAAAACAAGTGTTTTCCAGCTAGAAACTGGCGGAACCTGAGATACATTGTAATCCCCCTTCCCCCACTGTGTGATTTATTTCTATTGCAATGTAATTAGACCTATTTTTGTCCGTTAAAAAGATGCAAGGGAAGGGCATTCGGCCTACCCGACCCTCACCGACCGCCGCGCCTTCTACGCACCATGGCGTATTCGCTGTTTTAATTGCAAATTTTTGTACTGACACAGAGAATTGCGTTTCAAAAAACTGGCCATAGAAGCAGGGATAAATCTCCCCCCACAGCGATTATACCCCTGTAATGTGCTCTGGAATCTAAGAAACAGAAGAGAAACTGGTCCAATCCAAGCGACACGCTACTGCAGATCTTAAAATATTTTAGACAAAGATTGTTCAGAAATTAACACCTAAGTCCTATCGAAATGCACAGTAAGGCAGTTGAGATAAGATCCTTGCAATGCACCTTTAATTAACAGTCTTGATTTATAGGAACCAAAACAATAGGGGGAAAACTTACAGGGAAAAATATTCTAACTGTTTTCAGAAGAAACAGTCAAATTAACCTTTTATAACTATTAGTGTCCAATGACCTTTACAACAAATCCTAAAAGATTCTATATGATCTCACATAACCCACCTAAATGTTACACAAATAATTATATAATTTATTATATGATTACATTACACCTTCAATTGTTACTAAAACTCTGGGTTCGTAGAATTAGATTTGTAAAGAGGAAGGAAGAAGAGGTTTTAAGACAAAAAAAAACCAAGAATGAGATGACCATGACCCTCTCGGAACAGTCTTTGACACACCAGCCGCCTTCTCCATAAATTGTCTGACTTGTTACCACCGATTATTCCCAAGTTTATAAATACGTTGTTGCGCACATTGTACGAAGTCAAAATTCTGAGTAAAGCCAAAAAGTAATGGGCAGAAAATGAATATAGATCTACAAAAGATTAGGACAATATTGGGACAATGGGGCACATTTACTAAGGTTCCACGGGACCCGGATTCGTGGGTTTTCCTGAATATTTCTGTTTGCACCGAATGTCCCGGGTTTGCCCCGCACGCGATCTGATTGTGGCGCATCAGCGCCAGCTTGCACGCGACAGAAATCGGGGGCGGGGCTGTTCGGAACAACCGGACGGATTCGGAAAAACTGCAGAATTTAAGAAACAAAATGTGTCGCAAGATCAAGCACTCGGATCGTCGGCGCAGTAGCGCCATTGCAGGAAAAATCAGACGCACGGGCTAAGTGAATCGCGCCGAGGGACCGCGCAGAAGGGTAAGTAAATGTGCCTTAGGTAGGAGAGAAGGCAGTGGAGGAGGGTAAAAGAGCCTAGGAGATACAGTTTATACACATCTGTGGATATGAAAGATGTCCAAACACTGCAATACCCAGCCCTAACCATACATGCGAGCTTGTGTTTTAATGGATAGTGGAAAGTGTAACACTGGTGGACACCTTTGTCTGGTTTATCTCACACAGAAAGGAAAGATGTCAATGGTTTATCCCACAGAAGAACGGATTGGCACATTTAAAAATGGCATCCATCCAATTTTAAAAAGTGGCTCTCAACCTATTTTTTGTCCCCCCCACCCCTATAAAATATTGGTGTTGTAGTAGAAACATCCCGATGACATTGACTCTCTCCCAATGGCAGAATAATTTCTCAAAACAAGACAAATTTTTTTTTTAATTAAAGTTATTAAATTTGCTGAATACAAATCTATTCTTTTCTTTAATATACAGGAGCTGCATAGACAGACGAGCAATGATCCCACGCCAAATAGATATTTTGATCATCACTGATCTTTTGGGCAGCTACTTTTAGTGGACCGATGGTTCCTGTTAAAATAATGAGAAAATAAATTGAGAGGCAGAGGGATTCTAAGACTAGACTATAATTTCGGCCAATGGGTAAATCTATCATATAATTAGATAAGTTGTGAGGAAGACTGTATTTCTTGGCACCGTAGTCTCTAGATCTAAACCCAGTTAAAAAATGAGGTGCATATTGAAGAGGACTGTTCACAAGGGATATTCGTCTCCATTATGGATAGTATTATGCCAAAATGGACACAAAGTAGAATCTCCTCTGGTTTTCCCCCTATTTTTATCTTATCAAAAAGCACCATTTGCATTTGAAAAGTGTCTGGTGGAGGACTAGAACTGTAGTTCCTGTAATTTACATCAGCACTTCCCAAACCGCAATACGAATATACATTAACCTAACTGAACATAAACAAAAGCGCTATCGTGTAAGCACAAAGCATGCCCACTATTATGGCAGATATAGGTGATAAATACAATCTCTCAGAGTCATCTAACAGACCCCCCTGCCAACTTTCAGTCAAAGGTCATGAAGAATTTGTACAATGATAAATCCCGCCCATAATTAACTACATGGTTATATTTATCCTATTTCATAAAAGCTGGATAGAGGAAGATGTTGCTGCCATGTGGTGGTGGGTGCTTATTGAGTATTGTTAACTCCATGGTGGTGGTGGAAGGGGGGGGGGGGGGGGGGGTGTTTACAAAAGCGGGTTGTGCTTAGAGGAAAGATTAGGGGGAGGGTAAATGTTACTTGTAACTAGATAGAGTTTGCCACAGCATCGGCAGGGGGTGGACCTTAACCTGCAAGGAAGGCAAGGGGGACACTACTGTATATCTTTATAGCAGGGCATAGGTTGCACTAGACCGTGTGTGGAGCGAGTATCAACTTGTTAGAGGAGGGAGGACTGAATTAAACAAGTTTCTGGTTGGATTCTATTCTTAAGGGGAATTTTTGCTAGTGGGAGGGGGGGGGGGGCGGAGTAAGATAGAAAGAAAAAGATAGGAGGCCATATTAGTGCTAGATAAATAAGGATGTCACCTTATGAGGTGTAGGGGTTACACTACTTATCTATTTTTGGGGGTCCTGTGCGCTCTTAAATAGGACGTATCCTTAAAGTGCTCCCTAACACCACAAGAATGGGTCCCCTTGCAATCCAGAAAACAAGGGTCCCCATTCATAATCGGCCAGAGCGGCAGGATGAGCATGTGTCCTGTGTTCCAGGGATTGTAGGAAATTGCAGAGCACGGCACTTGGCTACTACACACACTCACATTTACTGTCTATAGAGTGCAAAAGTGGTTCTCTTTTGGTGCCCCCTAAATTGGCAGTAAAATAAAGACTACACCAGATACTCACATGCTCCTTGTTCCCCACAACAGGCCTGCTCTCTCCTCTACCATGCTATTTGAGCTCTGAAGACGGCAGGCACAATGGTGTCCTCGCAGAGTGGCAAGTATGCTCAGTGTATGCACCATTTAGTACACTGACCAGCTATTTCTGTCATAACACAATGAATCCACACATGTTGTTCTAACGTGACATGAGTATATTTTATATTCACTGCTCAGTTTTTTGCGTAGTTATTGTTTGATCATCTTCAGGCAATCCCTTGTTTATTTTATTTTTTGTTGTTTTGTACCTATAATGTAGACCAGGTTTTGGTGTAGAAGGCCTAGGAGCACTGTGGTAAATGGTGCAGGCTGCTTTGAGTACTTAACAATAGCAACACAACATCAATAGCACGTCAGCCAAAGCTGGAGGTCCCGGTGATGTCCGTAGGTATGTTATGACTGAAAGTGATGTCCTTGGAATGTCACCATGAGTGAAAAGTCACTGCATCCAAACAATCAAACAGTTATTATACACTTTTCAACCTCTTTCTAGGAAAAGTGATAAGCATATACTGCCTCAATATAATTCCTTAAATTTACATTTACATAAGTGTTAGTTTGTCCATAGTGATGGCCACAAAATTTGACCATCCCTAAATTACTAAAGACTTTACAGCTTTCTTTTCTTAGAAATGCAGCTAACCAGTTTAACTGACCCAAAATGTGGACAGGTAGAGGTTATACAAATCAATATTGCAGCTTGGTTGTCAACCCCCTAGTGTTTAATGACTGAAAAAGCAGGCACATAATCAACATTGCAAAGGCTCAAAATGAAGGGTGGAATGTAAGTATTTGATTCCATGTGGTACACATTTCTAAGGTGGCATTCGTGTTCAGCCTGCTCTCGGGTAAGCCCTGGCATGGGTACCCCTCTGGAACAGTAACGACCCAGTCACGCTAACATCACCACATTCCTCGCAGAATTCGGTGCCGTCTTTGAAGAACCCGCCTGGGCCTCATCGGCTGAGACCGTCCTGTGAACTTACGCCAAGGGGACTTGTCTTTTGGTGATTACGCGGTCCAGTTCTGCATGTTAGCTTTGAGCAGCCTAGAATGATGCGGCCTTATAGCTAAATTCAAAAAAGGCCTCTCTGGACATATTAAAATGATTTGTCTGCACGGGACCTGCGGTCTTCCCTAGGGGCTGATGTCCGTGGCCACTCGGATTGACATCCACGTCTCTGAGCGCTGGAGGAGCAGCGAGTCGAACACCGCAAGCCAGGTCTCAACGACTACCCCGCTTGGCTCCAAAGACCACCTCTTCATCCTCTGTGTCTGCTGCTGAGGAACACGATGCAGTGGATAAAGCTCGGTTGACCCTCCAAGAACGTTCCAGAAGAAGCTGGAGACCTCTGTCTCTATTGTGCCAGCCCAGAACACTTTCTTCAGACATTGTCAGTCCGTCTTCAGCGTCCAAGAAATGCACGCACCTTGGGTCTTGGGAGAAGTTCCCTAGGTGAGAGCAAAGTTCTCCATGTCTTAATATCGCTGTCTGCTCAGCTCTGGGACAGGTAGCCAGTTCCAGGCTTCTGCCTTCAGGAACTGCAGGAAACCTCATGGATGCTGCCCTATGCTATCATTTCATGTGGTCCATGGTCTCTATGACCCATGGTGGTACCCACCGAGCCTCTTGTCTGCAGTAGGGGCATGCACAAAGAGAGACTTTTCATTTTATGTGCTACCCCGGTCTACGCTTCTGTTCTTCTGGGCCTTCGTGGTTGCAGTCCACGCCACCTGTGCTCAACTGGCAGATTTGAGAAGTCCGGGGGTACCACTGTCTGTGCTTGAAACCACGTCTATGTACAACCTATGTAAGGAGAGCCTGCAGAAGGGGTTAATGCATGTCCCTGTCCACTTGCAGGTGCTGGGTTCTTCTTGTGCCCAAGAAGGATGGTGACTATCCGTGCATTGTCTATCAAGGCCTAAACAAAAGTACCATGAAGAAACAACTACACTGCCTCTGATCACAGAGCTCTTCATTGTCTACGTGGGCCAATGTCTTCACCACATTAGACCTACGAGGGGGATAAAACCTCATCTGTGAAGGTGATGAGTGAGGACTGCCTCGATTCTCGCAATGAACACTTTAAGTATCCGTCATGCGTTTGTACACACCAGGATGTACTTCAGGAGTTCTTCAATGACATTTTCGAGGACGTATATACCTGTGGTGCTATCTGGATCAATCCTGGTGTTGGGTTGGCACGGTGGCTGATGGAGTAGCACTTCTGCCTTGCAGCGCTGGGGTCCTGGGTTCGAATACCACAGGTCAACATCTGCATCTTGTATGTTCTCTCGCGTGTGTGGGTATTTCGGGTACTCGGTTTTCCTACACACTCCAAAACTACTCTAGGTTGGTAGATTGGGAGCCCCAGGGGACAGGGGCCAATTTGACATGCTTTGTGCAGGGTGCGTATTATGTTCGCTATATAAATAAAAATTATTATTATTCTCTTCGGAACTGAGATACATCAGGCTCAGGTATGAACTATGTCAGGTACCTAGGGCCAATCGCTTTATGAAGCTCAGAAGCTCTTATTCCATAACAAAGAAGTCTACCTTCCTGGTATATCTCAGACAAAGGACTACAGATGGATCTCCCAAAACTATTGTGGTTCTGTTAGGGTAGGATTCAAGACATCCTCTTTTAGTGTGCGTTGGCTGCGTGTTTTAATCAATAAGCATTGTGCACATCATAAGAAATTAATTCAGACACATTGCTGATTTAAATCTACTCATGCGATCATGGCCATGGCAAATTCTGCACTGCCTAGAACTTTATTTGGTTTCACAAACTATATAGAAATTATGGAAGAAGCAGAAGGGGGGCGGAGGATTCCCACTCGTGTCGTCTCTGATTGGAGAACTTCCTTGCTGTTGCTTATTGACGTCAGGATTGAAGTCTTGTTGACATTTCTTTAGCTTTATTGTTTTCATTATGATCACGATGCCGGCGCCATCTTATAATGAAGACTCTGTTACAATGATTTTAGGAAAATAGAACAAGTAGAAATGACAGGATTTAATATTCAGCAGGTTACCTTAACAGTCCCCCCTAAATCCTGGAATTCTCTCCTACCTCTTGTTCTAGAAGGACCTACAGATTGCCATATGTGCTTTGTTCTCACTTTCACCAGTTGGATGACAGAGGACCCTGTGGGTGTGCCCTATTTAGTGGACTTTACATATGGAGGAATCAAATCTCTACTCTACCTCCTACTCCAGGGGCTGTTTAATATGTTTCAGGGGTGGTTGATCTAAGGGATATCTTGATTATGCAAATTTAGGTAAATTGAGTAAGGGGTCTTTGGCTTGTCTAACTACTGATCACATGATACTAGGTGGACTTGATGGGGGGGACCACATAACACACCTAAGTGACAAGACAAAATCACAATCCCCAATATCATCCGCACTAAGGAAACCCTTCCATCCCCCATCCACAAAGTGAAGGATATGCGTCCACTTCCGAGTTTCTCATTGGTTCCCTGGACAGTCCTCTTCAATCTTTTCAAGAGCATGGGTAATATCCCATAGGGGCGATGTCTATCCTGGATTATATGCGACAAGCCACTCCCACCATCTTACAGACTCCTCCCTTTCACGCAACGGATCATGTCCAAAGCATGCGGTTTGGGAAGATCTCTGATAAATTCACAAATCCTTGTGATTACAATAAAAACAGTTAACCCAACAACATCTTTGCTCAAGCTCTCTGGGATAATGATCTGTCATGGGAGTAATACCGTCCATATCTGATTGTGGGCCTTGTACTCCATGGGACCCCCCCTTGGTGCTCACACTATATCCATAAACGTTGTCATCTAGGTGCTTCTCAGACCTTCGAATCTCTTGGGATTTCTACCTTTCTTATGTCTGATCAAACTATCCCTGGGGATCACGAGGAAGGGAGCACAAATCTTATCACAGCGACACCTCACCTTCCCAGGCTCTAGGCCTCACCTGACTTCCCTAACCACAAATCCAGTACACATCAGACACTGCTATAAAGGGTTACCGTGTTGTCAGTGTTATAGAAGGTCATTGTCTTGTTTGCACCAACCATAGGTAAAGTCTCCTACCTGGGGGAATCCTGGTCAGCCCTATAGAACAGTGATAGTCATGGTTGGGGTGTCCTGAGCATTCAGTCAGTCAGACGGACCAGTAGCAGAAGAATAGGTTCATCTGCAAATAGAAAGAAGGAAGGTGCTGACTTCCTATAGCTTCACAGAGTGGCACTGTGTCAGCAGATTGGAAAGGACGTAATAGCGAGGCTCCAGATCTCTCTGTGGTGTTCTTTACCACCATGTAGTCTAGGCTTCCAGGTTATGCGTCCTGAGGTTCTGTCTGCATCTGGAAAAAGGATCAGAAAACACTTTTGCCGACCTTTTTCAAGGCTGCTCCACTGTGCGGCATGTTCCACCTGGTTTCCTGCCATCACTATAGATCTGGGAAGTAGAGGCCTCTAGTCTGGGTGCACAGCCAAAAATATTCAAAGGGGGACAATCCCATCTTTCTTTGGGTGTGGTCCATCCTAACTGAATAGTGGGCCGCAGGAAGCACTCAACCATGGTTTCACCTGTTTTCTCTCATGGCTCCGTCGATCTCTACCTCAGAGTGCTGTTTAGGTTTCAATCCCAACACTAACTTGGAAGGGCAAGGGGGTGCGGCCTGTTCTACACCCAGGAGGGAAAGGTTCAGTCTTTACGTCTAGTGAAGAGTGGGTTCTGCGACCGGGCTCTTTGGTCTTGGAAGTCCAAACCTGCAGAAAAATCTCACTCACCCATCTTCTTTGCCTCAGCTTCTGGCATTAGCCTTGGTGCATGGAGAAGCTTCTGGACCACTGGAAAGAGATCAATTGCACACAAGCACGTTACTCCGTACACATTTTTGGTTTTAGCTGGATAAAATCCATTGCAGTCTCTGGAGGATACAGGGGCTTGGGTGTGTACCTTCGTGGGGTCTTTAACCACCTTAAACACCGGGTTGTGGCGGGCACAGACTATAAAGGCTTTCACTAGTATAGTGACAGGGGAAGAATGCCCGGGGCAAACCACGGGTGGTTTATGAGCACCTAGCATGGCCATTTTGGATATGTGTGTGTGTCCGTGGCCTACTTGACCACTGTCGGGTGCAGGGCTCTGGCAGGTACACCCTCTCTCCCAGCATCAGGTCCCAATTGGCATCGGGCTCCAGCTTTCCTCCAACATCCTTCACTTGTGATGACACTCGGGCCACCAGGGACGGAACACATGTGGATCAAACTTTTAGCTCAGAACTCACTGCTGCAGATTCAGGGACAGTCTCCGGGCTCCATCTGTGCAGCTGGCTTCGCCATTCCGTCAGCACATAATGCCATGGCTTGTGGAGTTACCAAATTGTGAGGGCTTAAATTTTACTATCCTCACCTCTTGTGGAAAGTAGGAGAGCATCCATGAGCTCTTTAACCAGCGTGCCATGCTTAAGGGGGTCCTACAGAGGTGGGGAAATCTCTAGCCTTCCATATGGGTTTATAGTTGTGTTTAGACCCAGGACATACCTTGAGTATAGATGTTTGCCTTTTACCTTCCACCAGCTGTAGCCCTCCTGAGTGCCGTCACTTCCCTACTGCATGACCTGTGTGGAGGGAGTGGTTCACTTGTATACCCTATGGTGCGCCACTAACCACTGTATATCCAGAGTAGAAACGTCTGTCTTCTCTGCAGACCTGGAGCCATCTATGAGAAAAACTACAATCTGGTTAATATCACCCCTCTCTCCCCCCCCCCCCTCTGAATCTGGAAGATTGTGGCGATAGAACGAAGGATTCAGAGCTGTGCACCTTAATCAGTGTATCCGGGGCATCAGGCAGTGCACACTGGAGTCTGAGCTGTCTGCCTTTTGCTCAGATGCTTTGGGCTGTTATTGGTGAGGACACTGGGCACGGTATTGGGGTCTTGCCACAGTAACGAGGTGATCTAGGATCAACTCACTGGCCTTGGTGGCAGCAGATTGCTGGCTGCAGCTACTGACACATGAGGGGCTCCCCTACGGACTGTCGTCTAACCGGGCCTAATAACGGGCCACTTGGGGAGGACCACGTTCCTGGCTAGGACACCCGTGGCCTAGATACTCCGTGCAAAATAAAAGGTCTATTCCAATAGGATTTGCCTAAGGCCGGGGCAGCCAGGATTTGCCAGTAAGGCTAGGAATGCATCAATTCCTCCGGACTAAGGGCAGCATGGGTCTGAGGCAGCAGACCTTATACCCAGGCCTGCAGGAGCTGGACCAGTCCTAGAATCATGTGAAGAGGCTTGTTCTGCCTGTGGGCTGAGAAGCAGTCACCTAGGAAGACCACCTTCTCCTGGCAGTACTGCGAGTTTGTTCTGGGAACTTTGCAACCCTTCTGAGAACAAAACAACATAAGGTCAATAAATGCATCCTGGCAAACAAGAGGTCCTCCGCCATACTGAAAAGGAGAACATCCAGTAAGGGGCTAGTCGTGCCAGTCTACTCCCTGTAGGGCCGTGGGGGTATTGGCATGGGTGAGTTTTACCCCCCTTGGGGGAATCTACATCAGATATTATATGGAATACTGGAACTGTAAAGGCAAATAGGTCCTGGCAATCTTCATGTAGGGGCACAGAGAGGAAACATTGCCTAATCAATAACAGTGATAATATGTCACCTAAGGGGCGGTGCCAGTTTGGGCTAGGGACCATGGGCTTCAGTACTTCTGGCAGCTTAGAGATCATGGACCATGCTACAATGTATCCGGCTGTTTCTTTCTGAGTCTTTTCTTGACGGGAATGGGCTAAAATCATCATCGGAACTAGCAGGGGAGAGATTCTACAATGAAAGGCGATAACTCTGGGGGGGCTGTTCTCGCTGACATCTTGTCCGTAAAACTACCCCCCCTTGTCTTGCCCTGTGGGGGCCGTCTCCGCCACTCACCACAGTAATGTCCTTCCTCCCGTAACGCCCACTTGGGTTGGTCGGTTGTCTTGGACTTCGGAGATGTGTCAATCTCACTTCGGCGTGGTCTGTGAAAACATCCTATCTTCCCTCTGAACGTCAAGTGTTCAGAGTCCCTCCACCACATCTCCAGCCCAGTGTTCTGTTGCTTCCTATAAAGTTCTGGCCAGACTTCCAACGTCTCAATAAAATCCAGTACACTGTAAGATGTTTTTTTAATCAAAAAGGACAAAAGTCCAGTCATAGCTCTGTAATACAGTTTGGGGGGCTCGTCTTGCTAGTCTGGTCAGGGGTACAACAGGAGGACATCACATTCATCCTGATTCTTGTTCCACAACCAAAATAACTTCCTTCAAGTTTTTTAGTGTCAGGGAGAACTCTAAACGCAGTGATCTACCCCTCCCAAATGTAAAATGTTTCACTAGCCCTGGAATACACGAGATAACAGAACACAGATTCCAAGCAACAACTCAATATGGAGAAATTCAGTTTCTGTGACACATCAAGTCACTATCGTCTCTCTCGTAGTAGACAGACACAGTCTTCAGGCAAGGCTTAGATATGTCAGTCTTCACAAAACACAAACGCAGCTCCTACAAGCCCCCACCCTTTTGTAACCCTTAAATTCCGAAAGCAGGTACCAGAGACATTGTAAACTTTTTCAATAGTAT
This sequence comes from Engystomops pustulosus, assembly GCA_019512145.1. Taxonomy (NCBI): domain Eukaryota; kingdom Metazoa; phylum Chordata; class Amphibia; order Anura; family Leptodactylidae; genus Engystomops; species Engystomops pustulosus. The sequence continues at coordinate 46,538,755 of CM033642.1, read as the reverse complement.
TTTTCTCTATTGTCGGGATCATAAATTTTAATAATACTCAGACAATTCAACCCTTCCCCCACCCCAAGACCCCTAGCCAGACTCCGAAAAGGTGAGAAATACCAGCCGGCATTTTTTCAAACGTCTGGCAGGACGCCCCCAAGCATGGTCAGCTGTTATCCTACCAAAGCCCCACAACCACGCTTTTATGGCTGCCAACAGCAATCACTTTCAGGGATTTGAAGGGAATAACTTTAAAATGGCTGCCACTTGAGAAATAAACTGTCTTAAGATGTCCGCCATGAAGAATGGTAGGGCGTGTCATCTTCTAACCACCAGATACAGGGGTGGAGTCTGGATTACAGGGGCCATTTTTCACTCCAAGGAAAATATAATTGACTCTATTTTCTTTAAATTCTTTCACACATCAAAATTTGAAATATCCCTTATCACCTGTCTCTTTCTTAAAAAACGGCACTCTGAAGGATCCCTGTCACTCTGTCCTGGTCGTCAGTTCAAAGTTAGAGGTTCTAAGTGTCTGTTTGCAAGTTTTCTCACTTGTACAATATAGATCATTGACACATCCCCAAAACCTTCAAATCTTCATTATGACCTTTCATTTCAACACAAAACTACCACGCCCTTATGTCCGATCATGTCAACTTGCACTTTCCACAGTCCTACTTAATTCACGACCGACTCAACAAACTCCCTACGATACATCAGCCAATCTTCTGTCTTACCTCATATTTCCTTCTTTGCACGAACTATCGCTAGCGCACCAGTGGTTCCTCGGGAGGACGTCCTTCTTTATCCGAAACCGCCGCACATAATTGTCCCGAGACCCTACCGTGCAGCTGCTCACGGCTTAGGGCTGACCTTCAGCTCCCCGCATCACCATTTTGCAGACTTAGCTCACCGCGTGTCAGTTACAGAGGTTTATCAGAAGGTCTGACCTTCAAGCTACCCCGATCACCAGTTATAGAGACTTAGCTCACTGGCGTGTCGGTTAGAGGTTATCGAAGGTCCGCTTAACGATCTCCCTTTTTCTCCTAATTCTGTCCAAATCCCTCAGACACCCGTCTTTTACCCTTCTCCGCTATTCTGGCGGCCTATGTTTGGCGGGCAAACAATCCGTCCTTTTTCTCCTTATTCTGGCGGCCTATGTCTGGTGTGCAGACATCCGTCCTTTTCTCCTAATTCTAAAGGCCCATATGTCTGATCTTCACTGGGCTCGCGTACCACTCCTCTCTATAAGCACTCGAAACGTCTCCCCCCCTCCTTTCTGTATGGCTCCGCAGAGCGATACACACAGCAGCCAAGGCATTCTCATACAGTGCTATATAACCATTCAGACCCCGAGCAGGCACCAGTGGCTATGGCATATTTACCTCCAATCCCAGCGTTACAAGCCACAGGTAATCACCACTTCCCGAGTCACAGCAAGTCACAGGTTAACATATGTTATTGAACTTACGTGTGATCGTGGGCTGATCAGACCCAGTCGGGAAAGTGGTAACCCCGAGGCTGCAAATGGTGCTGGAACGAGGGGGCGTCTGGTCATCCTGATCGTGTGAATCTCAGCAGTGCCTCCCCAATGTTAGGGTAGGGATTAACAGACTCCTCTTTTAGTGTGCGTTGGCCGCGTGTTTCTAATCAATAAGCATGTGTGCAATCATAAGAAATTAATTCAGACACATTTCTGATTTAAATTCAATCATGCGATTAGGGCCATGGCAAATCTGCACTGCAGAAACTTATTTGGTTTCATCACAAAACATATAGAAATTATGGGGGAAGAAGCATAGAGGGGCGGAGAATTCCCAGTCGGTTAGTCCCCTTTTGATTTGAGAACTTCCTTGCTGTTTGCTTATTTGATGGCCAGGATTGAATCTTGTGTGACATCCTTTAGCCTGAATTGTTTTCATTAGAATCACGAGGCCGTCGCCATATAAGGAAAGTCTCTGTTACAATTATTTAGGACAATGACAAGTAGAAATGACAGGATTTAATATATCAGCAGGTTTACCTTAACAGTTCTTCAGTGGCCTTGACCAATAGGACTTTGGTCCATCCAGAGATTCCTGGGCTTCGCTACTTACTACCAGCAGTTTATACCACACATTTTCCTCCTCTTGTCTCCAATTGTGACGCTTACTAAGAAAAATGCAGACCTTAAGCTCTGGCCTCTGGCGGTTGAAGAAGCTTTCTCCAAGCTGAAGTCTGCCTTTGCTCCTGTGCTCATTCAGCCTGATACGGAGGCACTGTTCCTGCTTGAAATTGATGCCTCTTCAGTAGGAGCTGGTGCCATTCTCTACCAGAAAGGGCCCAAAGGCCAAACTTTCACTTGTGTCCTCTTCTTGAAAATCTTCTCTGCCACAGAGAGAAATTTTATTCCATTAGTGATTGGGAGCTTCCGGCCATAAAGCTTGCTCTGAAAGAATGGCGTTTTCTTCTGGAAGGAGCACATCATCCGGTCTGTATCTATTCTGACCGCAAGAATCTCCTGTATCTCCAGACCGCTCAGCGACTCAATCCACGACAGGATGGTCCCCCTTTTTTTTCTCTCTTTAATTTGCTGATCCATTTCCATCCTGCAGATGCCTTCTCTCGAGCCTCTGATGTAATTGGAGATGAATATACTCTTCAACATATTGTTCCTTCTAAACGGCTTGTTGCCGCCCCTGTGGATCTATGGCAAATGCCTACTGGCAAGACCTATGTCTGACCAGCTTTTCCAAAAAGGATACTAACTTGGGGACATTGCTCTTATGTGGATGGGCATCCTGCGGTGCGAGGTCTGGTCAAGGATGTACGAGACTTTGTGAGTTCCTGCACTTCCTGTGCCCGTAACAAGGCATCACGTCTCAAGCCAGCAGGTCTGCTCTGCCATTGCCAATACACAGTCGCCATTAGACTCACATAGCCATGGACTTTATTACAGATCTCCCATCTTCTTCCCTTGATACAGTCATCTGGGTGGTGACGGATTGGTTTTCTAAGATGTCCCACTTCATTCCTCTCCCTGGTCTACCCTCATCTTCTCATCTTGTCAGCCTGCTCTTCTTACGCGTCTTCCGGTTTCATGGACTCCCTCTGCACATTGTCATGGACTGTGGGGTCCCGTTTGTTTCTCGCTTATGGTGATCCCTGTGCAGTCAACTCCAAGTAAGGCTGGATGTCTCCTCTGTGTACCATCCGCAGTCCAATGGACAAGAAGAGAGTGTTAATCAGACTCTGGGCTGCTATCTCTGTCATTTTGTCTTTGCTTGTCAGGACGACTGGTCTACTCTGTTGCCTATGGCAGAGTTTTCCTATAATTTCATGAACTCTGAATCTGCTTGCTCTGCTCCCTTCTTCATTGTCTCCCTTCTCCATGCCCTCCTCTCCCACTTTCTGTTCTTTCGGATGTTCCTGCCGTGGAAGAGTTGGTCCAAGATCTTAAGTCTATCTGGGAGCAGATTCAACTCTCCTTGCTATACGTGACTGCTCGACCCAAAACCCAGGCTGACAAAAAAAGCAGACCTCCTCTGATCTTCTCTCCATGTGATAAGGTGTGGCTGTCCTCCAGGTATATCCGGCTGAAAATCCCCAGCTACAAACTTGGTTCCATGGTTCCTGGGTTAAGTCCAACCCGCTTTGTGTGGGGCTCAGGTGAAAACCGGTACCACATAGACTCCGCTCCCAGGTGTCGGCATACGCATTTAGAAGAAAAAAGGTGATACATATAGGACATAAATATATATGTTATTGAGCAAAGAAATTCATTAAAAAAACAATTAAAAACACAGATCTGGGTTACAAAGACCCAATTTGTATGGACAGGCAAAATGTCAATACATGGTAATATGGCATGAATAAATAAATAAATAAGTGTGAGATAATGAGACTGATAAATATATACATAACAGTATTATTTAATATGAACCCATCAGTTGTGGACCGGCTGGGTAAATTGCCACAAAGAAACATGCATGGTCACTGATACATGAAGGGGTATTACCAGAAGCCTCCAGGTGTCAGCTTACGTCATCGTCCACGGTGGTTCAGTGGGTCCACTACCCCTGAATCCTGACAGGTGCAAAATGCACTATGTGCACTACACCTTTGTAGTTTGTAGAGGGAGCCAGATTCAGGATTTGTGGTGGCAGAGTGCACCTTTAAATGGAACCTACCACAACGTTTCTACCTATAAAGGTAGAACGGGTGGTAGGTGGATGTATGGGACGTGAGGATAGCCCTTTTTAGCGCTAATCCTTACGTCCCTGCTATCTTTTTAAAACTTTAATACCCTAGTATGTAAAATTTCTTAGGCGGCTACTGAGGCGTGGAGGAGCCGGACATGAGGCTACACGTCGCCGCTACTCCACGCCCCAGTAGCCTCTTTTCTCCTCCTACCATTTCATCTTCAGCCTGCCCTCGTCCGAGAAGTTGGCGTTCCTCGCATGCGTAGTAGCTCGGGCTTTAGAGAAGTTGCTGCAAAGCCGGCATCCCGGGCGATGTCAGGGTAGGAGGAGAAAAGAGGCTACTGGGGCGTGGAGTAGCCGCGTCGTGTAGCCTCATGTCCGGCTACTCCACGCCCCAGTAGCTGCTTAAGAAAATTTACATATTAGGGTATTAAAGTTTTAAAAAGATAGCAAGGACATGAGGATTAGCTCTAAAAAGGGCTATTCTCACGTCCCATTCATCCACCTACCACCCGTTCTACCTTTATAGGTAGAATCATGGTGGTAGGTTCCCTTTAACATAGGGTGTGCGACACACATTTCTGTCAGACTTGGTCCGACTGAGCACCGGAACACCACCTTCAGTGCAGAAATTTGTGTCGCATTAAGAATAGTGCAGCCGTGACACAACAGGGTCACGAGCAACCAATATGTGGTTCAGACACTTCTTAAATACATGTACAGGCAATTTGTACATAAAAGAATGTGCAAAGTCCGACAGAAAACTTGCGCAAGGTCCTTAGTAAATGTGCCCTGATGTGCCGCTAATTCAAGCTGCGAAGGTTTAACCAGTGACCCCTTACTGACATGTGACTTAGTACTACCTCATGCAACGGCTGTGGGTGAATGGAGAGAGCTCACGGGCTGAGCCCTCTCCATAGCCGGTAAGTCTATGCCACATATTGAAGCAAACACTTACTGGTAACACCTGGGATAGGTGCCAGCATCGATCACGGATGTTAACCCATCCATCGTTCTTCAAAAAGATGGTGGCACATGAGCGCCACCATCTTAGTGAAGATCGTCGCTCCCTGTGATGTCAACGGGGGGTGGCGATCAGTTGCCATGACAGCCTTGGCTGTCTCGTTTTAACCCATTCATTACAGTGTGCAATTTGCACATTGTAATGAATGAGGAGGAAAATTCCCATATACCTCCATACTGTAATATGACAGTATATAGTAGGATCAATCAGACAACCTAGAGTTAAAGTACCGTAGGGGGTCTGAAAAATAGTAAAAAATTGTAAAAAATTTATGTTAAAAAAACCTTTAAGTACACATTAGGTATTGCCGCGTCCGAATATGCCAGATCTATCAAAATATAATAACAGTTTTCACTTTTTTGCCGTTTTGAAAAATATAAAAAAATTCAATATAAAGTGATAAAAAGGCCGTACAGTCCTTAAAGTAGAAGCATTAAAAACGTCATCAAAAGTCGCTAAAAATTAAATCACATGGAGCTCTGTACAAAGTATGAAAAGTTATTGGCGCCAGAAGAAAATTTGTAGAGGAGGTTTTAATTCTTATAAATGTATAAAAACATTATAAAACATTATATCCCCGTGATCGTACCGACCCAAAGAATAAAGAAGACATGTCGTTTGGGGTACACAGTGAAAAGACGTAAAATACAAGCCCACAAGAAAACCGTGCAAATGCGTTTTTTCACCAATTTCACTGCATTTGGAATTTTATCCCCAGTATACGGCATAAAATATTAATTACCGTACTGTTATTATGAAGTACAATTTGTTACACAGAAAACAAGCCCTCACAGAGCTCTTTTCATTTAAAAATAAAATAGTTATAGAATTTTGAGGGTGGGGAGTGACAAATGAAAATGCAAAAAAAAAAAAAGGGCCTGGTCGTTGAAGAGTTAAAAGATCTAAGATTTAAAGATCAAAGTTCCTCAACCGCAGATAAATCATGTCTAAAAGATGCAACACAAACTTGCCAACTTTGATGCAATGTTACCGTATCACAATTGTTGAACTTTTAGAACACTGTAGTACCCTTTCAGCTCCACAAGATGGCAGCAGTGATCAGGTCTTCATGTCCTAGTGGTGTCTCTGTCGATAGCACCTAGATTTCAGATTGTATCCCCTGCAGTGGTAGTAGCCTCTTCAATGCGGCTTTCTGTTGTTTGCAGCAACTTTTACTTCCCTACTTCCAGTGGCCATAATTTTATTTACTATATACAGATCTCTACATTACAGGAGCTATTTGATACATTGGACCAGATATATTATTGTGTCTGTGCCAGTTTTTGTTTGCATGAGTTTGCGACCTCAACAGAATTGTGGTGCACACTCTCTATTAAAAGTGCTCCAAAAATATAGATGGTGCACACTTCCTGAGCAGTGCAGGGTGCGCCAGATAATTAACGACTGTGCGCCAGTATTCAATAATCTGGCGCACTCTGCATACTTAAGTGCAAACTGCACATAGTGCACTTTGCACTACTTTTGATAAATCTGGCCCGTTATCTTTATTCTGCTGATCATTACAATAATGGGGTTAGCAGATTATATAGTTTTAGTGTTATATAGTTTTTGATGTGTCTTAATACCTTTAAAAAGTTTTTGTATTCATATGGCAATATCGTAAGCCCCTCTCCTTACTCTTCCATGTACAGAATTATATAAAAAGTGATTTTTTTGCAGAACATTGGCCCATATATCTGAAAACTGGTACAATCTGCTTCAGTGCAGTTTACCCAACTAATGTACAGTTTGCGCCAGATAATCCAGTAGTGGCTCACGCTCTTAGTAAATATTGTCTGTTTTCAGGATGTGACACAGTTGCTGCAAAATTGTGGCGCTGACAGAATTGCGCCGCTCCTCAGTAATAAATTTGCCGCAAACTATGACTAAGCACTAACACGCCCTTTAGGTGCACATATTTTTTTAAAGTGCAAAGTGCAACCATGACACACAAGTGTGGCAAATACTTCATAAATACATGTGCAATCTCCAAAGATGTTCTTTTGAGTGCAAAGATAAACAAAAATCAGGCACTGACAGAATAATATATCTGGGCCATTGTATCTATTTTAGCTTTTATTGTACTACAATGTTAAAGAAGGGAGTAAGGGAAACCAAATACTGAAGGTAAATGAAAGCCATTACCTTTTCATAGTCAGGGCTGGCGCTATTGGTAGGCAAAGTGGGCAATTGCCCAGGGCCCCTGAAATAGGAGAATCTCTTCTTTCAAATGAATCTAGAATTGTGTTTCTAGGTGCCATGGATCCAGAGATATTCAGGTTTAAAATGAGAATATAAGGTGCGATTTTTATTTTAAAAAAATCACTCCCAATGGCATTTTAACAGTTAATATCTGTTTTCCTGACACTTAGAAACATAAGTTTAGATTCATTTCTAAATAGATACAGCCCCCTGAAGTGTAGCCCCCTCCAGATTCTTAGCCATCAGGCTGCAGGGAGAATTTGCTGCACACAGGAGCTGCTGCACCTCACAGATAATGGAAATATTCACTTTCTATGTTACTACATTCTGATAACAAATAATAGCAACTAATATTCATGTTTTAACCCTCTCCTATACAGAACTATCAAAAAACACACTTTCTCTCGTATTACCTTTTATTTCGTGATAGTTTTTTTTGTGAAAATTGCGATGAATGTACGATCCTCTTCACCTGATGTTGCTATTACTGTATATATTAACACTGCAACCCAGAACATGACCATAAAGTTATATGTAACATCAAAAACACTCACATGTTCTAGAATAAAGTTTTTATTTCCCACCATTCTCCATTATTTATACCTATGTTATGACGTTCTCACTCAAATTCTTATGAATCAGGGAGGGGTCTGTTGTTGTGCCGCTAATACGTTTACATCTAAACGTGACTTTTGCTATCTCATTAGCTTGGTTTATGGATATATAGTTATTTATTTATTGTGTAAGGGAGGATACAATGATAGATCTGTGTGATGTGCAGTGCAATTTTCTGCAAACATTGTTAGTTGTCCACTGTGAATTTAACATTCCCTTTGATGCATATTTTGGTGAATATACACATGCGCGGTAAGTATGATCTCCTCACATCTTGCTGTTTTAGGAAAGTATGATTTCTTTATATATATTTCTGGATTTGTATATATTTTAGAAGAAATTTTGATTTTTTTTGCAATTTCTACATTTTATTGCTGGTTGGTTTTATGGTGCCTTTCCGTTTTAATCTGTTTTATTGCTATATATTGTAGATTGTGATTGTCTTAAAATTTGTAGCTGAAAAGCAGATATCTAGTTATTTCAGTTTTAGTGATATCATGTTGATTTATTTATATGAACATACCAATATGAGTTATTTTTGAACTCTAGTTATTTTTGAACTCTACACATGAGATGTGAAGGTAAATATTTCCTGTTTGGAGCACATTTTTTGCCATCAAATTTTATTTATATGATGTTTCAGTTTGAATCAAAATTGCATGAAGGCGCCTATGTCTATAAACTCTTTGATGCAATTTTGAAAATGAGGCAAGTGTCTGCTTTCAGAAAATATGTGGTTTGCTGCAGTTTACTTTAATTCTTTTTGCCCCTTGGTTGAATTCCTGGGTGAAGATGTTTATCATTAAGCTCCTGTCTATATATCTATCTATCATCGATCTGTCTAGTTATCTATCTACTATAATCTTATCGTTTATGTATCTCACTTTTTCTCTGTTTTTCAATCAATCTTCTATTTCTCATCTACTGTATTTATCTCTCATATCTATCCACTGTATATATCATCTACTTTATAGTTCTGCATCTAGAAATCTCTATCATCTTTCATATTTTAAATTCTATCATAATAATTATAATTAATTATAATTAATAATTCTTTATTTATATAGCACACACAGATTACTGAGCGCTGCACTGTGCTTGCCAAATCAGTCCCTGTCCCCAGTGGGGCTCACAATCTATTCAACCTACCAGTAAGTTTTTGGAGTGAGGGAGGGCTGCAAGGCTGTAGTGCTAACCACTGGCCCACCGTGCTGCCCCTGATCTCCCTATCATCTATCTCCTGTAAAATTCTCCCATATTACAAATTGTTTTACCATACTAAAGGGAGCCTCTGACTTTGACTGGTCATAAAATAGTTTTATTTTGGGGCCCCACTTTTAGTTTTGCCCAGTGCCCCACTTTGTCTAGAACCGGCCCTGTTCAATAGTCTTGCATTTACAATAACATCTCCTCTGTTTCTGTTATTTTGTGGAATGTGTTATTGTCTCCTAAAAAAATATTGAGTACATGATGAAAGGGAGCATTCTGCATAGATAGGAAGGGACCCCTCGATATATGCAAGTGATTCCCCTTCACCATCAGTTTTTGATTTCCATTATCCTCTCCAGTAAAGTAAGGGCATAACAGGAACCCCTTGTGGAAAAGAGGAAAATAAACCACTTTCGCTATGCATAAATAGTATACAAGTGTCCGGGACATGGATATAGTGTTTTCACAAGGGCACGTGACTACTGAGTTACACTTATGAATTATACAATATGGGCAAGTGATGTGTATAACAAGTAACATCCCTGTACCTGATACCTTGTACATGATCTGTCCAATATATTCTCAATTATTACACAAATGATTCCATAAAAGAAGCTTTAGGATATCGGTGAAAGTTGATGTACCCGTTTTCTGTGAATTTCCACCTCTATGTGGTTAAAACACTAGTAAAGCATTAGTATATCTAAGCCTTTGTATTACTGAGCTCAATAAAATATCTGAAATAACTGGAGAGATTATACTTAACTAAATCTACCCTGTCCAGAGGGACAATTCGTTTATTATGTGCATTCCTGAAAAATGTGAATAGCTGCAGTCAATGCAGAGCCAACATCAGGCGCTTGACGTATTACTATGTCACATGTCTGCTGCGGGTGTTTGGAGAGAGTTCACGGGCCTCTCCATAGCCCATGAGTTTTTGCTTCATATTGCACCCCCTGGTAACAACTGTGATCGGTGTCAACCTGTTGATTACCGCCGGCTAAGTTGCCGGCTCCACGTGGGCGCTGCCATGTTGGCTGGGTTGCTCCCCGTGACATTATCGCATATACATTTATAAGGGGGCACTATTTATAGAAGGTTGTATTTAAATTCTTATCACACCCAGATGTACTAGTACATCCATGCCGGGCTTCTGGAAATGTCCTGCTTCTTCACAGCAGAGCTGACACCAGAAGCAGCTGGTGTCTACTGTATATCATAGCTGCCACCACGCTTTAGCATCCACGCTCAGAGTTGTCAAACATGACCACTGCGTTTAACGGTCTTCCTCCTAGGGATCGGTTTCCCCCTGCCACTTACCAGCGGGTCCAATCCTCTTCAGGTTAGCCCTGAGGTCTGCTCCAAGGCTGCTCGATGTCTCCAGCAGTCAGACCCCTTTCAGGTCTGACCGTAAACTGTGAATTTGTCTGCATGCTCAAAGGGGGTCATTTATCTTTATTTTTCTTCCTCTTTTTTCTGTGTTTTTTGAGACATATTTTGTTGCATTGCAATTTTTGCTCCTTTTTGGGGCCATTTTGAATTGTCCCCACACATTTGTTTTTCGTCAGTAAGATACATTTATCTTCTATTCCAGATGTGCTAAATGTCACAAATGAAATTTATCATTTCAAATTGTCTAAAATGTGCAAAATTGTGTTACACAAAACTCCAGACTAAACCATACTTAAAAATCCCCCATTTAACAGAAGGAAAAAGTGAGATTGATAAATTACCAAAGAAGCAGACGGAAAAACAACAAACAGAGATAAGATAAATGACCCCCAAAGAGTTTATTCTGCACTACAATACATCGCTGGTTCAAGTCCAAGTTTGTATAACGTAAAAATAAACACTTTCAAAATAAATAAAACATAAGCCCCTAAAAAGACACATTCTCATACAAACACTTAATAAAGTATAAAAAAAAACACAAATACCCCACATATTTGTTATCACTGCAACCATAACAATCTGTTAAAAAAAAACAGAATCGTTATTGGACGCGCATGGTAAACACTGTAAGACACAACTCGAAAAACGTTCTGAAAAAGATAATATTTTATAAAATGTTCTAAAAAGTGACATACCTCAAAAAAAGACCACTAAACAACAACTTTTCTCACAAAACAATAAGCCCTTAACCAAATTTGTCAGCTGAAAAATAAAAAAACGTTATGCCTCTGAAAAGATGGTCATGTTAAAATTAACAAGTTTTTCTCCAAATTAATTTTTATAAATGAGGTATTTTTTGTAATTGTGCATAAATTTGTGTTGCGTCGGGCATAGTTCAGGCGTGACACAAATATGTCGCAGACACTTCTTAAAGGACTTCTACCACCAGAATTACCATAGTGGCTGCTCCCACCCACATGCTGGTCAGTTCTGGGGCCTGTGGGCACCGTTTTTTTCTCCAGCTGCTTGTGCAAGGTCAACATTACTGCGCATGCACAAGACTTACAGACAGCCGGGTGACGTCACCGTCTGTCTGCTGTGCTAGTGGAAGGGACAAGCAGGGAAGAGCAGTGAATACTAAATATAGGGGTGTGAATATCGATGAATGACCGGAGCCAGAAGGCGCTCCAATGACGTAGACCAGGGCACCTCTGGATGAATTACATATATTTATAAAGTCATTGGGAGGGATTTACTAATTATGGCGCAAGCACCTCTGTCGGTGCGCAGTACCCCCAAAGGTAACAAGCATGTCAGACAGAAAACTGGTTCTTAACCCCTTAACGACTTGTCCCTTTTTAGTTTTTTCACTTCCATTTTTCACACCCCAACTTCAAAAATCTATAACTTTTTTATTTTTCCACATAAAGAGCTGTGTGATGGATTATTTTTTGCGTAACAAATTGCACTTCATTGTGACGGTATTGAATATTCCATGCAATGTACTGGGAAGCGGGAAAATTCCAAATGCAGTGAAAATGGTGAAAAAACACATTTGCAACGTTTTCTTGTGGGCTTGAATTTTACAGCTTTCACTGTGCGCCACAAATGACATGTCTACTTTATTCTTTGGGTCGCTACGCTTATGGGGATAACAAATTTATATAGGTTTTATAATGTTTTCATATATTTACAAAAATTAAAACCTCCTGTACAAAAGTTGTTTTTAAATTTTGCCATCTTCTGGCACCAATAACTTTTTCATACTTTGGTTTACGGAGCTGTGGTGTAATTTTTTGCGACTTTTGATGCCGTTTTCATTGCTATAATTTTTAGGACTGTATGACCTTTTGATCACTTTTTATAGATTTTTTTATATTTTTCAAAATGGAAAAAAAGTGGCATTATACATATGTGGCATAATACAGTATGGCAGTATATGGGGATTTTCCTCCTCATTCATTACATTGTGCTGATAGCACATTGTAATGGATGGGTTAAAATGAAGTAGCCTCACGCCCATGCTCCGCCATCTTTTTTAAGCCGCCAGCACCATTGCTAGCACCGATCACAGGTGTTACCGGTAAGCCTTTGCTGCAATATGCAGAAGAGACCTACCGGCTATGGAGAGGGCTCAACCATCAATCTCTTCCCACGACCCCATATAAAAGATCACATGCTATATACCATAGAATATATTTATATATTTTGCAACACTATTAAAAGTACTTCTTTAGCAATGTTACATTGTAGCTGACAGTCTTTTATGGTAATGTGAACCAAACATACCTTGAAAATGCTGTAGCTACACTGATGCAGAAACATATCTTGTTTATTCCCTGATCCGAGTGCTTTTGCTCAAAAAACAATTATAAATTTAGGACCTTGGGAAAGCTGGGTGCTACTAGCTGCCCTACATAAACATATTACACAGAGCTTTCTGCACTGTCCAGACAGGACTTATCAACCTTAGCTGGATGACTCATACACAGCTGCTGGGGCATGGTGCAGTGATTGATTACTTCTGCCTGTCAGGGACAACACAGTGACGTTTTCTTGGCTTATGCTGGGCAGGACAAGGCTGGAGCAGTGCATAATTAGGGTAAGAGAAGAACGCTGGAGCAGCCACAGGAGAGACAGAGCCTCATCATCATAATTTTATAATTGTTTTTTCAGCAAAAACACTCAGTTCAGGGGGGATTAAACAAGACATGTTTCAAGATATGTTTCTGCATCAGTGTAGCTACAGCAGTCTCATGGTATGTTTGGTTCTAAATGCATAAAAACAAATGATATATATGACATTTACTTACCTGGTCCTGTCGCGATCCCCAATTCGGATGGTCCGACGAAGATAAAGTCCGGCGCTATTTACGAAGCTCGTGCCAACAAGTTCCTGCATCCGTCGCTTCCCCGCCGAGGTCTGCCGGAGTTCACCTTCTTCTTCCCGGTGCTTGTAAGTGCGTGTCTTACGACACAATTCGTAATATTAAATTCTGCGCGTAGTCTGAATCCGTCGGGTTGTCCGACGGCCCGCCCCCCGATCTGTGTCGCGTGCAAAAATCCGATCGCGTGCGCCAAAATCCCCTGTTAAATGCGGCGCAATATAGAAATCGTTGGGAAACCCGATGAAAATGCTCTCCGCGGACCCTTAGTAAATGAGCCCAATGGGGCACATTCACTAAGGATGTAGGAAACTGCACTGAAAGTGCTCTGCCTGTGTATAATGTAGGTTTACTCCATGTTAAGAACGTGCACCGGAAATCATGAATCTGGCGCTCCCTGCCCTGGCCCGACAGAGTTAACCAACTTTTTTGTGGTGCACCTTTAACATAGAGCGTGCAACAGACTTTGCATGTTAAATCAGGCGCATGGTCCGACTGAGCACCTGAATGTACCCCTAATTTGAGGCTAGTGCAACACCAGTTTGGTGCAGACATTTCCTAAATACCGGTGCAAGCTGTTTACTTTAGAAAGTACGTGCAAAATGTACTTACAATTCAATAGAAATTTATGAAGAGCCATTTTCAATAGGGAGAACACCAGAGGCTACAGAATCCCATTCAAGATTTCCAACCAACTGTCCTGTCCAGTAATTCCAGTGCAAGACAGATATGGACACTAAAAGTCTGTGATCAGAAGTCTTCCAAAGGAGGACTGGCCTAGCTTTCAATATGCATTATTTTGTATCTATCTCCTGATATTCACACATATCACTCTCAACCTCATATTTAATAGGCAGACACTGATCTAATATAAGCAAATGTATCTTGCATTTTTGTTAGTGACCACTAGGTGGCGAAAACACATCACCTAGCAATATAATATTGTATATCCTTAGTATTAGCCCACCTGCCCATATAATATTAGAGGTCACATACATACTGTATACACTGAAACTCAAAATTAGAGAACAATGTATGGTCACTAGTCATAAATAATGTAATCCCCACTGATTAACATTTGATGGACTTTTTGTAAGGGGTATACTACGCCTTTATATCACCAAAGTATATCAACATACAACCTTTAATTGACAAAAATGTGATCATAATTACAGAACTGTAACACAGAAAAAGATCAGTAAAAGACAATTACACCAATATCAATATCACCAATATCAATATCACCAATCAGTAGGACGAGTACAGGCCTTTGCTTTGAATGACACATCTGTGGCTACAGGACATCACCAGTCTCTCACACTGCTCTGGTGTGATATTGGTCCACTCTTCTTCCAGTTCTGCGACTGTTGTGGGTTTCTTGGCCATAACTTTGTCACCAAGGATTTTCCAGGGGTTTTCTATTGGGTTTAGGTAAGGACTCAAGTCTGGCCATTTCATTTGTCTCAATGTTTTCTGTTTCAAGGAACTGCTTTACCCGTTTTGCTGTGTGCCAGGATATATTGTCCTGCATAAAAATTGCTGGCTAATTGAGTAAATAACACATGGAAGGAACCACGTGTTGTTAAAGATGGTTCTGATACACTCTTGCATTCAATATGCCAAGGAGCTGTATAAGAGGTGCAACTCCTGCTGCAGAAAACATTCCCTAAACCATGACACTTCCTCCACCACCTTTCACTGACTTCTTTACATACTTTGGGCTCAGTCCTTCCCCAGTTTGTCGACAAACATAATGGCCCACATCTATCAAAAGTGCATCAACTTTTTTTTGGTGCACCTTTAACATAGGGCATTCGACACAATTCTGTATGGAATGCCCCTTTCAGTGTCCAAATTTTGTGTCGCGTGAAGAACATTGCAGCCGCGACACCTATGTGGTGCGGACACTTCTTAAATACATGTGGAAGCAGTTTGCACTTGAAATAATGTGCAAAGACAGACAGAAAACTGGCGCAAGAGCCTTAGTTAATGTTCTCCAATTTTTCCCATCAGATAAATTAAACTTGCTTTAATCATTAAAATGAACAGTGGACCAGTTCTCCTTTGTCCATACTGGCATAAATTACAGTTGCCACTAAGATACACCACTGTGATCTTTGTAGGACCACTGTCCATGGCGTGACCAACCTGACATTATTTATGCACCTTGTCTTATTTTCCCTGATGAAAGATCCTCCTGGATGGCGGATCTGGAAACGCGTTGGGAAGGCATTCTACGGCAATCCTAGGGACCTTTAGATTCTAGGGATCTCCTGGGACTGTCCTTGTTAGGACAGGAGCTATTCTGGTGAGCAGGGACAGAGCAGCTTTAAGGATACCTGGATGCAGTGCCTTCGTCTTCTCCTGGTCTGGGACCCCCTTCTGTTGACAGTAGCCGCTCCATATTCCTGCTCAATTTCCGTGGCTCCTGACTCCTCGTCATGGGTGAGATCTTTCTGGTTTATTATCTTTTGATCTGAGATCTATCCATTGTTTATTGATGTAAAATTGTTTGTTTTATTACTGCCCTCCATTTCTTCTGGTGTTATGAGATGGAGTGTTGCTCTGGTCTGAAGTACTTTATGACCTTTTATTGAAAATATTAAAAGTTATGTTTTAATAAACTTTAGTTCACCGTTCCTATACATAAATTATTCATTAATAAAAATACAGGAAAAATGCAAGTAAAAGTGTTTTAATAAAAAAGTCACCCAAAAATAAAAATAACTCAAGCCAAGCAATGAAAAATCCCACACAAATATGCGTGAGCGACCAGTGGCCGTGTTGTGGTCAGTATTTTGCATCAATATTTGAAGCCAAAATTAAGAGGGAATCATACTGAGGGAAAGGATAAGTACAGGCAGTCCCCGGATTACGTACAGGATAGGTTCTGTAGGTTTGTTCTTAAATTGAATTTGTATGCAAGTCGGAACTGTATATTTTATTATTGTAACCCCAGACAAAAAAAATTTTTGGTCTCTGTTACAATTGGATTTTAAACACAGTACAGTAAATTACTAATATCTAGAGGCCCCTTTGTAACTAGGGGTTGTCTGTAAGTCGGGCGTTCTTAAGTAGGGGACCGCCTGTAAAGTTCAGTTTGAAATCGATAACTGATATTGGAATCCTAATACTGACACAAAGCCATGTAATATTTTATGTTACATACTTTGTATATTAGGCTAATGAACAGCATGTTGCACCAGTGATCTACATACAGACAATCATGTGAGTAGACTTTACTATTATTATTCATAGATTATCCTGGTAGTGATTTATTGGGGGCACCAGCTTCAGTCATCCATGTGTCTGCTATGAGAAATGTCTTTTTTTTACCTATAAAACAAACTGATGGATGGCAGCTTTCTATTAACCATTAACTAGGGCAGGGCTGTTGTATCCACTCAATGGCAAAGTAACTATTTGTATACTGACTAACACAGCAAGAACCACAGGTCCCAGAAAGATGTATTTTGTTTTACTACGTATTAACTTCTATTCAGAGGAATAGGGCAGGTAGAGGGTGGGGGTTGTAAAAACAGCAAGGTGTATAAGAGTACAATGGTAGATTTCTCTTTATTTCGTCATGCTCTAACTGCATCATATTAGTGTAAAAGAGTACAGCTACAGTAGTAACACCTAATCTAACACTATCAAAGACAGTCAATGGCAATCGTGCAGGCCTTATGGCGCTATAAATACTGCCATATAGTGACCATATAGTTGTCAGATCCCATGATAACACAGGTGGTCTACAGGGTTTTATTATACTGCAGGATGAAAATTACATTACAGATCACACAATCCTGAAAACACAACAATTTAATGATCTCTCCCTTTATAAAATACTTGTAGATAATCTTTTCTTATAAGGGTGGAAATACATGGTGCAGCCAGTCACATCCCATTAACACATTTCTCTGATTTATAGTTTATTGCAGCATTATTACTTTGTGACTGTATCATGTACTGTTAATAAGATACAGTAACTAAATAATCATGGAATGATTGGAGAAATGCTGTAATTGGATGCGGTTGGCTGTATCCCCGCTGACCACACCATGTATTTCCATCCTAATGCTATACTGTTCTATCTGTAGTATTCCTCCTGCAGATATTTAACTAAATGTACAACTGGGTGTCCCCATTCCCTCTGTAGCATGACCTCCACAAATCCAGTGACTCACAGGTGAAGTCTTAGTTTATTGTAGATATCTTGTATCCATAGCTTTTCCATCCTGCCCAGACAGAATTGTAGACTTCTCCCACCTTGCTGCTGAGACATATCCTAGCCTTGTAGGGAACTTGTCACTAGATTTTACCCTATCAAATTACTAACCCCCTGAGGCAGGGTATGAAATGCCCTTTCTAGAATTCCCTTTTTTATGTATTAAATTCACCTTGTTAAAGGAAAAAAGGGATTAAAATCCACCATGATACACCTGGGATCAGGGCCGGATTAAGACGGCCATGTGTCCTGGGCTGTATGAAAATTGTGGTCCATTACAATTCTAATTATTTAGTGGCTTTACTTCCGTCATATGATAGTAGAATCAAGCTACTTGGGAAAGAAAGGAGCTTCCTTCTATCCCCTTTTAGTTCTGCAGTTTGAGGACCCTTGGAGGACCATTAAAGGTCCTGGAAGGACCCTTGTATATGTTTATGTAGAGAAATGGAGGATTTCATGGCTGGAGGTCCTTCTCTTTATTGATCTACAGGGCAATATCAAACTTGGCAATTGGTTCAGGTGGTCAT
The DNA here is from genome assembly GCA_019512145.1 of Engystomops pustulosus. Classification (NCBI taxonomy): domain Eukaryota; kingdom Metazoa; phylum Chordata; class Amphibia; order Anura; family Leptodactylidae; genus Engystomops; species Engystomops pustulosus. The sequence continues at coordinate 46,520,507 of CM033642.1, read as the reverse complement.
AGCCTTAGGCCCCGGACAGATGCCCAAACTGTCTGTATTATAATCCACTACTACCTGGGACACTTACTCATAGATCCAGGCACTGTGACTGCCATAATCTTCATATATTTGCCATCAAAGGCCTCCTTCCTTCTAAAATCAACTTTTATAATTATGCTAATCTGAAGGGTATATCCAGAGCCCCGCAGTGCTGTAGCTTCACAGGCTGTCACAATGAATCTTCCCTCCCCTGTACTTCCTGCTGCTGCTAGATTACACAGACAGAGGAAGGGAGAGAGAGAGCAGCGAGTTCAGTGAGACATGCTCTGCTCATTGCAACAGTCTTTGAATCTGCAGCACTGAAGGGTCCTGGTAATGCTCCCAGAGCCCAAAAGGATCATTGGCATAATTTTAAAAGTTGATAAGAAGATAACCACAATCACAGTGCCTGGATCTATGAGTTAGTGTCCCTAGTTTTCCATGTTTGATTTGGATAGTAGATTTTCTTTAACAATAGAAAACCCTTCCAAAGGAATATGCAAATGAGCAGGAGGCAACCGGATTATTTTCTGCAGCTTGCATTTCCACTGTCTGTATCGCTAATTCTGTAGCTCCCAGAACCACAAGCCTGATGCAAACTTAAAAATGAGAGACTTAACTTTACTATGTAGTTTTTTTATAAGATATACAAAAGTATACTACAACATCAGGGCTTGAACTTTCCATTGAAGTAAAACCATAGAGGCTTCAAGTGAATATTAAATGTACTTTGTGCTTTGTTTGCCTCCTCTTCTTCTTAACACTGATGTAAGGTGCGAGCACGCAGAAGGAGACAGAGGGGGTCATTTACTAAGGGCTCGAATCACATTTTTTCCATCGGGGTACCCGAATATTACCGTTTTGCGCCGATTTTGCCTGAATTGCCCCGGGTTTTTGGTACACGCGATTTGATTGTAGCGCATCGGCGCCGGCATGCATGCGACGGAAATTGAGGGGCGTGGCTGTCGGAAAACCTGACTGATTCAGAATAACCGCTGTATTTTTTTTTTTTAAAGTGTCGCTTGACACGTGCTTACCTGCACCCAGGATAGGATAGTGAACTTCCGTGAACTTCAGCGCAGCAGCGACACCTGGTGGACATCGGGCACACTACCTTATCCTGGCCGGACCCGAATCAGCGTCGGAGAACCCGCAGCTGGATCGCGACAGGACTGGGTAAGTAAATGTGCCCCAGAGTCTTTGCTGTGATAACATGCCTCTGAGGGGCTCTGAGACCACCACTGGCACTCTAGTACCAGAATACCCTTCAGGATATTTTGCTGAAAGCTGAGTTGCCTCTGTCTACGTTCTGAACTGTTTGATACATTTGATGCATCTTTAGGTGTGTCCTGAGATGTTACCCCACTTTCTTTTTGTGCCTGTGGCTAAACAGACTATAACCACAACCACTTTCTGACCCACATTTCATAACTGTAGTTGGTGATCAAAGTATACAATTGTTGTAAGTGACCTAAAACCTTGCAAATACCCATTTTGAAGCAACAATTCTGGAGTGAGGGCTTCAAAAATCTCTTCCCAGAAAGTACTTATAGTCCTGACTTTGTGTAGGTTCATGTTTGGCCATTATATTTGACAAGACAAAAATGAGGAAGTTGTCCATAGCAACCAGTTACATTCCAGTTCTTGCTTTCCAAAGGCCCGTTAGAAACCAAAAGCAGCATCCTGATTGGTTACTAGTGGGGTAGGACACCTACCCCACTCCCCCATGCGGTAGTTTTGGTAACAACTTGATTGTCTTTACTTGGAATCTGTTTATCTCTGATGTAATTGCATAGAACTTCAATCATTGAGTCGCAAACAAACAAAATTGATATGTATATAAGCAGCTTTCAGATGTCTCAGGCTTTTTCTTCTTCTGAAGCTCCGCTGGAGGAGACTAGGAACTCAGATAATAAAACTGGTTTGAATACAAAGACTTCTCAGATTCAATGGTTAATAAAGATGCCAAACAAAGGCCAGGTATCAGCGGAGGAAGAAGATCATTAACCAGTTAACAATCATGAACTATTCACTCTTGACAAATACTTCTTGAGGAAGGCCGAGAGCAAACCCCACTGCCCTTTATATACACACAATCTGAGATACAACTATACATACACACACTCTGACACACATACAGATATCTAGACAAACAGAAATCCTTCAATTGTATCTACAAACACAACCTCCAATGCAAATACATACCCAGCAGCTTCTAGGTAGAGAAGATGAAATATGCATTCACAGCACTCCCACCCATACCTAAGCACATGCACACTGTATTGTATCTTCTGCTTATATACAAAATTATGTAACACAAGCAGAAAAAAGTGACATGTACCGCAGTTCTAATAGACGAAACCAAATATAATATCCATTTGTAATTCACAGTTATTGTTGTTTCCACAGGTTTTGCATGGCACCCATTAGGGTTAGCCCTCTATATGCTTGTACATGCTTGGCTGGTTTGGCAATGCTTAATACTGTAATCGGCTACTATGGTTGTCACAAAGGAGAAACTTTGTTTAAAGCTATGATTCATTCGGCTTTCAATGGTTTTATGCATTGGCTGAAATTGGTATATAAATACTAGTATTGTTGCAGTATCTGGGGTACTAGGGCCAACCCTGTTTGGAAACAGAGGTAACTGTCATCGTCATGTAAGGCAATATCTAAACAAGAAAAAGTCTTTGTTGGAATCTGAAGGAAAATAAGTCATCTTGCTTTTTTCTGTTTGCTTTGAAATCAATAGGAGGTAGGTTGACAAAGATTTTGAAAGCAGCCGCTGGTTACAGTTTTAGCTGTGATTCTGCCTCATAAACCCGTGGCAGAACCCTTCAAGCTTCTTTTAGCAGTGCAGAGTCCATTTCTGTCCCACATTAAATAACGGTACTTTTTGGAGCAGATTTTAAGGCTTAGAATCTGTTTCAAAATTTGTGTGAATTTGCCCCTAGACTACATGTACATGAATGCTGTTTTAGTCCATGTGCCATGTGTTTTTTCTTTTGCTGATGGCACTCATCTTGGGTCTTTCCAGAGACGTCTATGGGAACATAAAAAAATACAGGTATAGGTGTTATCTGCGTGTTTCTATATTTGTAAATCACTAGGTAACATCATCATGTGACTTTTTAAGGGGTTCTTGAAGGTCCTTCTTTTCCTAGTTGACATCAGCAGGAATGTCCTAGAGGTGGCCAGTGACCAATGCAGGGAAATCGGACATCCCTTTTAAAGGGAACTTGTTATCAGGAGGCCTTTTTCTGGATCCCCATGGAGAATAGTGATTGCCAAGGTATTTTATAATAAAACTGGCTTTTCCTATAAAAAGAAAAGTTTACCTTTCTCTTGTCCCGTGTCCCATGGGAGTGGCCAGTGACCAATGCAGGAAAATTGGGCATCCTTTTTAAAAGAAACTTGTCATCAGGAGCCCTTTTTTGGCTCCTCCATTTCCCCATAGAGAAAAGTGTGCACATTGCCAAAGTGTTTTTATAATAAAACTGGCCTTTTCCGATAGAAAGAAAAGTTAGATGAAAGTTTACCTTTTTTCTTTGCAGAGCAGTGTCCCATAGGAGTGACCAGTAAGGAGTGGTCCCTCAACCTCGGGAATGCGCTCTGGCATGCATTTTTTACAAATAGGAGGGTTATGGGCTTTTTTTTTTTAAATCAGAAATAGAGGCATGACATAGCGAGTTCCCGAGGGTGTGGGGGGGGGGGGGGTAAACCACTTCTCACTGGTCACTCCCATGGGACATGGGACACAGCTCTGCAGAGAGAAAGGTAAACTTTTCTTTTTAAAAGTGTTATTATAAAAACACTTTGGCAATGTGAAAACTATTCTCCATGGGGACATGGAGAAGCCAGAAAAAGGATTCCTGATGACAGGTTCCCTTTAAAAGGGTTAGCAGATTTGTTTAAGAAATATCAGCAACATTTATTTTTATCTAATAGTGTTGCAGAAATCAGAAATTGCTGCATGTGCTGCAAATGTTGCTGCAACAAATCTGCAGCATTTGATTTTAATCTTCATTACCATCTTGTGGTCAATAGCCAAAAATGTTCTTCCATAGTAAATGTCAATGCATTGATGAGCGATTTACTAGACCATGTCTTACTACACATGTATGTATGTCTTTTCACACCACACTATGTTAATAAGTTTAGAATGATACAATCATGATTTGGATGAGTGGGCTGTGGGGGCAGCTGCAGGGGCTCCGCGGAGGAAAGCCCCTCCCAGCATTAGTGCTGCTGCCCTTGCATTGAGCCTGCTAATCACGCTGGGATTAGACTCATTAAACCCACCGTTAGCTTCCCCGCTTACCGTGGTAATCCCCTCCGCTCCCCCCAGATAAACACATTCTTTCAGGGCTTACACAATATTTACTGGGGGCGAACGGCAAGTCCTCAATGCAAGTGTTGTTTTACATGTTCTTTTCCACATCTATCTGAGCGCTCAGTGGGGAAGTAGGAAATGTATAGGGTGACGAGGAGTCAGCTCATGTAATGTTTGTGGAACTCTGTCGCAAGTTAACATTTATTATATTCTCGTTCTGAACCTCTGGACTGCAGATTCTGATGTGTCACTGTCCAGTTCTGCCTTTTCCATGTTGTATGCATAGTATCAATATATGGTTTACCATTTCCTATCCAATGACTTGTTTAGATGACTGTATCCTTATCTAGGTGTGCAAAAACTGACCGTTCATCCATATGAATGTCCATACTGCCTCATTTTGTAAGTTCCTAATTAATCTGTTGTTCATTTCTTGGTCCTTCTTTTTTCCATCATTGCTAAGAAATGGATTCCACATGGATGTCATCTGGGTGTTATCCAATGTATTTGCAAATTCATGCACTGAAATTGACACGCCCTATTGGCCAAACGGATGAAAATGCAAATGCTTCTATTTTTTAACATCTGAGTTATTTCATTTGTCAGTTATTTTTGTATCAGTTATTGTGAACCAAAACTCTTATCCATTGGAGTGGGCATAGATGTCTGATTGCTGGGGGTCCACCATATTTACAGAGGTTTTTGCTGCCAAAATCCATTGTGACCAAAAAGTAACTACATTGACAAACACTAGGTGCAATGTCACACAGTCTTTATGCCACATCACCATTGTTGTCATATAGCGTAGGTTCCTTATTCTAAATGTATGTATCTTTATGTTTATTAATGGATTAGAATTATGTATGATATAACCCTGCTGTACCCAAAATCATCATACACTTATTTACTTCTCATGTCTATACACACACAACTAGTAGCCTGTAAATGGAGGTTTAGCAGAAATGTTGATAATCAAGCACTTGTTATAACCAACATGTATCTCAGACTACCACAGAATACTCAAAGACAAAGTAGCTCATATAAGGTCACAGGCCACTGCCCTACTCTGATTTTTGAAAATTGCAAATGTTTTGACTGCAATTTTTTTTCATTTAGTGTTTTTGATTATTTTTAATCCTTAAACATTTATATTTTTAAACAACACAATGGATTTCAGAGTCAGAATTACCAGTACTGATAAATTATAACATGGTTTATTAACAGAAAACACATTAAATAAGATTGTTAAAAAGATATTAAATTCTGTTTCAACATTCATTGTCTTACATCTACAGGAAGCTGGAACTTTACAATGACCAAATTAAATTACAATTTATAAGTAGAAAAATATACTCTAAGAATGATTGTGCAGCAGCTGTGTTAAAGCAGATTTCCTTTGGAATGTTACAATAAGACATGATCTAAAAAAATATACTTTTATTCAGGGAACTTGGCAACTCCCTGGAAAACCGCACCTCCTACCTTATGTATTTTTAGTAATAGCATGTGGCTTGAGTGAGAGTCTGCAGTATTTTATGAAATCATTTCTCATCCCAGGAGATTATTAACTTAAAATATGTTAAAAGGGAACTTCTCCCAATATGTAAATGGAAAACTATAAAGTACTGTATATTGTGATCAGTATAAGGCTACCCATTCTCCTTGTAAAGAGTTTGGACAGATTTGTTTAGAACTGGCAGATTTGTTGCCAAAATTTTTATAAATCTCAATTTATTCCATACATTTAAATGGGTCATTTCTGGGGCAATGACTTTTTTAAAACTTTATTCTGATAAATATAAAGAGCACAGTTTCAAAATTTCTACAACAAACCTGCAATGTGTGAATATAACCTAAGTTCTCTCTTACATGTAATCTATAAAAGAGGTCCAATAAAACACTCCATGCCACACCCCTGTTAAAAGTTATCTGCAGGGGAAAAAACATAGAACTGAAACTAATAATAGATAAATAATAAAATTCCAATTTTTTTCAGGAAGCTCTAGCAGCACCATCCATGGCAATGATACAGATGTGAAGTGCAGTGTCATGGGGTCCGACAATATGAAAATGCAAGAATTTTTTATTATTAAAGGGATATTCCCAGATGTAAACATTGCCTAACTATACTAGTGAGTGGTTTATTGTGCTAAATCAAACTGACAACAAATTGTATGGGCCATAAATATGCTGAGAACACTTGTCACATTCCTATTGGCTTGTATTTCGTGAAAGAAGTTGTGACCCCTAAAAGTTGCTAACAGTACATAGGTAAAGCAGTTTAAAAAATAGCTAGGTAAATGCTTATATGAGTTGTGTGATAGAGAACAAGTAGCTGTAATCCACAGTGCTCTATGTTCTCTTAGGTTTTGTAATATATCCTGGGTTCTCTCCAATCACAGCGTTACTGGCCTTCTGCATGTGTTTTATTCACGCTCACCTAGTTGTGTCAAGTTGCCAAAACCGCGGGTAAGTCGTCTAATTTAAAAATATGAAGTGAAAGATAACCCAAACCTGTATTACATGGGTGCAGTTCCCTTATAACACTTGGATTGAATGAAATATTAACCACATACATAACTATGTTGTATATAACCATCCTGTACACACTCCGGCTTTGTGTTTTATTGCCAAGTAGCACCTATTGTAGTAGAATCCTCCATTCACAAGTCCTGTGAGCATCTTCCAATGGTTAGGGCATGTAATGGAAGATCATAGAAGTTACCGAAATCCACATAATAAATAATCAGTGCACAATGACCTTTGTTAACTCCTATGTTTCTGGCTCAACAGATTTAGGCTTGTAGATGAACATATTTGGAGATGTGTCCATGCATGTCTGGTCGATTATCAGCTAATATGTAAAGGAATGCCAGACCACTGAAAAATGAAAGACATTTCGCTTTACATAGATGACATCTCACTTTTAGTGAAGTCTATGACAAGTTAAATAATATTTTTTGTTAAGAAAGTTCTACAAGAACCTAAAACCTCGCTAGATAAGGTCTGAGTTTCAGACCTAGAATAAAATCAGTATGCTCATCAACACTAGTTCCATGGACTCCACCTTGGGAAATCCATGTAACCTGGAAGAGGTTCTATAGGATGAGATATATTTGTAAAATGAGAGTTGGTCTTCTCATCTACTACTCAAACATCTCCTTTCTGACCATCTTCTTAGACGTCTTACTTGTATTCACATGATCATTACCCTTTACCCACAAAGATAAGTTAATAGCTTTCTAAGCAATTTTCATGCAGCATTTGACATGACGTGGGTCCATCTAAGCAACATGATTGTTATTAATCAGCTTTTAAGGCGTAGGCACTTTGGTATTCAAGGTCCTTTGGAACCACGTAGCATGTGCTGTGATTGTTGAGCTTCGAAAGCTTACAGGAAGCACACAGTATGAGTCACTGTAGGTCAACGAGACCCTACTGCAGCAGCATTTCCAAATTAACCAACATTTGGCACTTCATTGCATTTCCAACCAAAGAACTTTCTTAGCCAGCACATAGAGGAAGTGGCAGTACCAATGAATTCCATCACTGTCTACAAATTCAGGAAGCATGGAGAACATATTGTAAAGAAATCTCATAGGGGCAAATGATCTGTGTGCCAAGTCATGCCATTCAATAGTCGCATAGCAGGATGTTAGAATGCCATCTACCAGTAGTGTACCATGGACAGTCAGTGGAGCGAAAACTCCTGTTTCTTCTTGTATAGACACATTGACCACCTTAGACGGTGTAAGCTGAGTGCCATTGATGTATATTCGAACAAAGTCTCCCACCTGAACATGATGGGCATACACAGGTAGAAAACCTGCCAGTTGGTTCTTCCTTACAAAAATAAGATGGTTTGGTGTCAACCATAACCTGTAGGGATGTCCCTCAGCTTCGATTACAACAAAGGTGGACAATTTATCCTTGTCTTTGTGCAAAAATAAGAAGACTTCTGTAGTTGCCACTTGTCCTGTCTCATCAGTAGTGAGGATTTTATCACCAAGCTGAACTTCAGAAAGGGACTTTCTTTGACCACCAGCTAGGTTAACCATGGCAGTGCCAGGAAAACAGCCCCCAGAACGGACTGCTAAGGAGTTGTCTGAAAGGGAACATAGGTAGTTATCAAAACACATTTGCAATGTATAGATCTAACATTAAAAAAAAGGTGAAAAAATAGCAAAAGGAACAGTCCTATCTTTCCCTGTGTTACGGCCGTGTGCCGCAAATCGCTATGGAGAGGGGAGGGGTAACCCCTCCTGACAGATGCCTGGCCGTAGCCAGTCAGTCAGTGTGAATGTAACCTTATTATCCCTTTTTAGTACCACTGGAGGACCTCAAATGTGATCACCTGATTGCATTTATAATACATATTGTATATTGGTATATTGAGTACAGGACAACCTATTATGGCATGGCTCTTTATTCAGCAGTCATGGCTGCCAACGCAACCCATAGACAAAACTATGTTTGGGACTCCTCAATAGCCAAACCTGCCCAATTTTACCTAGTACCTTGACTTGTAACAATCCTGACATTACAATGAAATAAACTTTTAGGTATATCATGTGTCACTGCTTTTTCTTTTTATTGCTCAATTTTATCAGGTAAGTGTAAAAGGGGAAAAAATATTGAGAGGTAATAAAGAGAAAACAATAGCGAGAACTAAAATAGTGAGAACTCACAAGGTGAGAAGACAACAAAGGGTGTCATGTGTGAAATACTACAATGGGTAAAGATGTGTGAAAACAGAATAAAGTGAACGAGTCTCATTCTACTCAGTCCACACAATCCAGTATTAATATGGTTTCATTGCTGTATAATGGGACGATACAGTGTAACATCTCAAGGTAAAACTTCCCATTGTCTGCTAGACTGGAACAAGTAATGGATACAAATAAATATGTGCCTACTGTTACCACTGTTTTCTAGGAACCAGTGGATAAATTCTCTTGAGGTTTTCCTATTAACATAGAGTTTTTTTTCTTTAAAATAAAGCAGTACTTTAAATACAGCTACTTATAAAGACCAAAGGTAGGTACATAGTATGAGATAACACCTACAAGACCTTTCTGTCCATAAAATCCTAATGTTTTCATCCCATAAGTAACACCAAGGACCAGAAAGCTGTTTTGTCCGTCCATGCATTTAAAGGGGGGGGGGGGGGGGGGGGGGTGTAGGTTGTTGGACAGTAACAACAGTTGAGTAATTCTATGCTGCATTAACCCAGTCATTTTGGGCAACCCTACTGTCATGTCGACCTAACCTTAAGAAGTATTCCAGGCCTATAAGTAGGTTCTATATCTCCTTAAACAATACCTGCTTTCACAGAGACATGAATGTGAGCTTTCGACTCATAGTACACCCAGTCAAAGCCAGCTTCAACTGCAAGGGCCGCCAACATGCCGTATTTGCTTTTGTCTCGGTCTGAAGTTGTGATGTCCAGAGCACGTCCTTCATAGTGCAGGGAATCATGGGAGTGGTGGCCATCCTCATCCCATCCTTCCGTAACCCGCAATCTCACACCAGGCCACATGTTCATCACAGAGATAGCCAATGCATTTACTCGATCCTTGCAGCGCTGAAATAAGAGAAGAGAAGAGACTGGTGTGAGACAGATGTGTATTTGTCTAATACTTAAATAAGAACATTACAGTTTCTAATTTCTAGTGAATGTTTTCTATATGCTCACATAACAATGATATACCTTTTAACACAGTACAGTTTAGTACAGTTAAAATATACAGTATATGCCGAAGGAAATTACATTTTGGGCTTAAAGGGGTTGTCCACTTTCAGCAAATAATTGATATGGTTTGTGTAAGGAAAAGTTATACAATTTTCCAATATACTTTATGTATCAATTCCTCACTGTTTTCTAGATCTCTGCTTGCTGCGCTACTATAGAAAACTTCTATGTTTACTTCCAGTGGACAGAAATCTGACGATGGTCACCCAGGTGCAGGGCACATTAGTATCACAGAGAATTACCAGAGGTGAGTGATATAACGAGCCGTGCACCTGTATGACCATGGACAGGTTTCTATTCACTGGAAGTAAACATAAAAGCTTCCTATAGAAGGACAGCCAGCAGAGATCTAGAAAACTGTGAGGAATTGATACAGAAAATACATTGAAAAATTATATAACTTTTCCTTATAGAAACCATATAAATTATTTGCTGAAAGTGGACAGCCCCTTTAATTCTTCTTCTGTTTTTTATTTTCCCTCCATTATTTTTTAATTGTCTATGAAAAACTTGCATATCTGAACTAGGGACTGATAAATGGTTTCATTTAGGACCAGCTATGCCCAAGTTGTTTGTTTGGTGCCCGTCCTCCACCAGTCACCCACGGGCACAGCCAGTTATCTCTGGTATGCTTGCTCTGCAGTCAGTGCCCAGGGACAATCCTTTGTTTCTCTGAGACAATCCATTGGCACAGAGTTTTTGTCAAGTCAGCTCTAGTGGATCTGAATCATACAATGCATTTTACATATTTTAAGGATATCTTCCATCAGATTTCCTCATGGTAGAAGATAGTACTCACCTCCCCATCTCATCCCCCTTGTGCTGTAATCTTTACTCGGTATTACTGGGGACATCTGCATTTTGATGGAAAATACTTTTCAAAATATTCAAATTAGCCTGAGGTGCTCTGCCGAGGCACTCTGGGCTCCGCCATGATGTCATTTATGCACGCCCCCAGCCTGCCTGGCACTGCCTACAGAGCTTGAAGAGAGGCAGTGACATATATGTGGTATATGTACATTATGGAAACAACTCATCAGAGAAAGCAAATGTGGTCTAGGGCAGTGATGGCGAACCTTATGTCGCAAAGTGCCAACATGACAAAGAATCTATTAATCTCTGCTGTATCACATGTTTAAATCGTATTGGCGTCCTGAGGACACCATTACAATAGAAAGCAGGAGACATTTGGATTGTAGCTTCCCTCCAGGCTCCCCTGAGCAGGAGCTCCAAAGATAATCCATCTCTGTCCACACCTTCTCGCTCCTCCTGTAGTCCTGGCAGCCAAGTAGGTGTCACTTTAAAATAGCCCTGAGCGTGGGGCGCCCTGGGTGTTCTTGGACTGAAGGAGGAAACCTTGAGTCCTATCTGGTAAATTCTGTGTTGGGTGCCCACAGAAAGGGCTCCAAGTGCCACCTCTGGCACCCGTGCCATAGGTTCGCCACCACTGGTCTAGGGGTTTAGGTTCAGACACAATAGCAGAATTTTGAAGAAATCTGATCTGAAATACTAAACTTAATTATTATGAGATGTCAGAGCAGAATGGCGAAGATTTCAGGTAATTCACACACCAGTAATACATGGAACAGAATCAAATGTAATGCCCACACCAGTGTTCTCCACACGCCTTGCTGTTAAAATATCTGTAGTTACCATTGAGCACCAGGTGGCCCTAATATTATTTGAGAATCATCAATGCATTGTTGAACTATGCTTTACAGAAGCTGCCATTTATCTTGGTGGATGGGGAGGTCCAAACTTCCCTATATCACATAAAAAACACCAGTAACATAAATAGCATATGATAGTTGGGGTCCTTTTACACTCACTTATCACAGGGTTATCACTGGAGAAGCAAATACTTTTGTGGAGAAAAGAATCATTTACATGTAGTGTGTATTTTTATTAATCTCATTCTATCAGTGATGGACAACCTTCTTTCTATAAGAGCACTTACAGAGATAACTGTCCCAGAATACATTATAGCAAGGCTGTCCTATAACAATGAGGGTTATTTAAACGTATGAAATCAAGCAAACAAACCCAATTTCCTTGGAGTGGAATAGGGCCTAGAGGCCCTTCCTTTGCCTCCGATTCACAAACAATCAAATATCTAACAGCTAAATTCTTTTCTTTATATAAATTTTCTTACATCTCATAAGACATACCATGCGTTGATACTGTGTGAGAGCATAAAGTCCATCAAAAGCAACAAAAAATAATGGTCTGCGACACTCATAGAAACCACAATGGTACTGTGCAAAAATACTGATTCTTTATTTAAGCTGCAGGTGCATGACAGAAGGATAAAAAACACACTGGATCGACGTGTTTCGACGCTATCGCGTCCTAGTCCTGATCTCAAATAAAGATCGTTTTGTTTGAGATCATGACTAAGACGCAATAGCGTCGAAACACGTCGATCCGGTGTGTTTTTTATCCTTCTGTCATGCACCCGCAGCTTGAATAAAGAGTAGGTCTTTTTGCACAGTACCATTGTGGTTTCTATGAGTGTTGCAGATTGTTATTTTTTGTTGCTATTTTTGATTGTGGAAGTCGAGGATCTGACAGCATGCACAACCGCTTGGATTTTCTGTCAGAGGCTAATATGTGTGATTGGGTGTGATTACCAAAGTCCATCAATAGTCCTTTTAAAGTCCAATGAACTACAAATATCCATTACAAACAACTTAGCAGAGTCCTAGTCTTGTGGATAGGTACGGCCGCCATCATGGGGTGCAGTGGGAATGTGTTCACGGATCCCCCATTTTGCAATCGCAAAAGAACGGAGTCTACATACCCCCAGTGATGTCCTGACCCTCCATAGAACTCAGCACTGTGTGTATCTACTGTGGTGCATGTGCTGGAGGCTATCTAACATGGGTATGTACTGGGGGTCTATGTATCTACCGCAGGGGCATTCCGGGGGTCTATGTATCTACCACGGGGGCATGCTGGGGTCATTTCTGTATATAACGGAAAGCTGTTAGGGGCCCCATAAAAACTAGTGGCGGCCCTGTGGATAGCAATGTCCTGTGTTCACCCCCACTACGTTCTCAAGCATCAATGGCTGTTATTTATCATTAGGCAGGCTCATATAGTTCTAGTGATAGTTCTATGACCGTCTTTGGAGATTTGGTGTTGGTCCTTTAATAAATTTGTCAGCAGTATCTGCGCCTTCCTTTTTTTTTTAAATCATCGTAAAATAATTGCAAGATAAGTAAAAAATCGCAGCAGCACATGCACCTGGAGGGGAGTGACTATGTGATTTTTTTTTAGATTATTTAAAGAAATCTGGCTTTATATGGATTTGCACTGTATGTGGTCCTATGTTCAAGCCAGTGTTGGGATAAGGTCTTTGCGATTTTTTGGCACTAAAAACCCAATTGTGAGTTTTTTGAGACACTTTTTTACACCAAAAAGTCAAAAATATCCTATTATAAATGGCCCCCAATAAATTCGGTGCAATCATATGGCTTAGTGAGTCACTAAATCTTAAAAAAAAATAAGAGGTATTTAGCTTCCAGGGACATGAATCCAATGAATGTACGAAAGCATGAATTGTGTCTACTTGGACCAGAATCTCCCATTGAATGATTTCAGAACCTTGCTGAAACTATGCCATAAATAATTCAGTGCAAAAGTGTAATAACCATTTCTAGAAAGGTGTATTTGATATTCTTATACTGCTTAATATGAACATGTTTGTATGAGGCGGCTTTTGATCACTTTCTGTAACAAAAAGGGTCATTCATTGTATGAGACTCTAATGACTTTATTTAATAAAAAAATGTGACCATAAATGCCTGAATGAAGCCATGCCCTCAGTCCCATCACTCCCAGCGCTCATAACATACGGCTCAATGACTTCACTTTAATAGCTGGTCATTAATTAACTTGTTTCCATGCAAATTTCTGATTTGGAATGTTGAAAATCTAAAAACTCTGAGATTTTGCTTCCTGCAACACTCCCACTATTGACATTCTTTATAAGACACCCTACACAAAATGTACAACGTTCTTCATATGCCACAGAAAATACACTGCAAAATCCGTGTATCCAGGTCATATTTGGGGTGATATATATAATATGGATGAGAAAAATACTTCTGGCTAAGACTCTAGCGGGCTGCACACTCACAGAAGATGATCAAAGAGATGCTGTAAACAACGTATGTACATAAATCAGACTTTACTCATCATGAGGCTATTGACTTAATATTAACTATCCTACAAGAGGCAACCAGCTTAGTGGTTATAGTGACTAACAAAAGGCAACTGGCTCAGTGGTTATGGAACAGTATCTCAATGAGGGAGCAACTTACGAAACAAGTCAGTACACAAAGCCATATTTCTCTACAAGAAAATTACAACTTAGTTTTCATAGTTTGATGCCAACACAGATGAAATCCTTTAGGTATATGCCCAAAGTTATTATTGACCCATATGGTGGATGCTCATAAAACAATAATCCTTTGCTCTCTTTCTAGCAGCAGGATTTCAAGTGCCATCACATTAGACGCAGCTTGAAACTTGAGTGTCACTCAAAATTTATAGACTTGTAGTCTGCCCTCCATATTGTTTATTGCTCCTAGTGGGACACTCTCATTAAATTTTACCTCCTAGTATCCTCAGGTGGAGCATAATAATGTTTACCCATGAAAAATATCCTTCAAAATTATGTAAAAATAATATGACCCTGCTCTCCCTACCCTAGGAGAGCAGGGCCATATTTTACCTAAGATTAAGTTTAGAGGCTGCATAGGAAGTGTCACTTCAGAATCCACTATTTTTGGTTCTACAGTACCTAGAAACCTTTGCTTTTTGTGAATTATTTAAAAGAAGAATATCCTCTGAAGTTACAGGCATTTAAAGACATAGTTAGAAATGTCAGCTGCAGATAAAGATCCTGGTTAGTTCCAACCTAAGTTTCTGGGCACTATAGAATATAAGACAGGACTGCAGTGACAACCACTGCAGCCTTTACAAATAATTAATCTCATGCTAAATATCTTATCTTCTCTGCTCATTTTCGCATTACTTTTTTTTGGAGAACTTTTTTTTATAGACATATAAAATATATAGACAAGTTCAATTTTACATAAAAGAGGTAATTCTAGAAAGGACATTTTATTCCGTTCCTGAGGGTACTAGTAGTTGGAGTGAGGGGTGTCTGTCTGTCTGTATTGATGCAAAGACAATAACTTCCATATGTAGCAATAAATTGACAAAATATTAAATAGAACAGGCCCAAAATTGCACAACCAGTCCTCAATACACAAACGCCAACAATGTTTGTTGGATCACAGCTCTTTCTCCCCTCCCTCATAGACATGTAGGCTTTCAACCACTAAAGTCCATAAGAACAAGTATTCTCATCAGGCAAAGTAAGTAGCAGTTTTATGCAGTAGATACTTAATGCATTTTGTGTAGCCTTAGTCTCCAGATTTCATTCACTTTTGTCATAGCTGCAAAGACAATTTGGTTGATATGACCAATGCCTAACTCCAAATTGTTTACAAACTTATTCAATAGCTTATGAATGTGTCACAAAATGTATCCGAGATTCTATAAAATCTCTTTGTCTATGGCCAACATCAGTGTAAGGGACAGTTGCCAGTTAGTCACCACCAAGAGAGTGGGAGAAATTGATTCACTCTTGTTTTCTTTCCTGGCAACTGTTACAAAGCATCCTACACATTTACCAAAGCAGCAGAACTTGTCCTAGGAATATGTGTCTATATGTTCACTCATTATTCAGATATATTTTTTCGGAGCGACTATCTGGACAATTTAGACTGTGCATAATCATGAATCTATTTGCATTCATCTTCTGGCTTGCGTTAGTTTAAGCGATATTCTTCTTTTGAAGCACTCAGGATTCGAAGCAATTGAAACTATAATATCAAGATTAATGGGAAACAAAATTGCTCCCATTCTCTTATTCAAGGTCAATCCAGCTGAATGCTAGAGTAATACCATAAGCCAAAGGATATAAGGAAACTGCAGGGAAGACAACCCTTATAACTATATAGACTATGTTCCCCCAAATCAAAAAGGCACTTTGACTAAGCATATGGATTTAAGGGTTTGTTTGAATTGCTTTTGTACACAAATGTTACATACTATATACATATGAAATACGCCACCAGATAGCATCACTCCTTAAAAGCAATTAACTTGCAACCAACACTTCAAAATACAAAAGGCAAAACTGAAAAAAAAAAAGTTAAGAAAAATTAAAAAGTTAAATAGAAATTGGTGTAAAAGAAACTCTGCTATTTTCAGACTATAAATTAAGAGAAGTCTACTAGCTTAAAATTCCGGGCATAAGCTCGACACATGTAACTTTCCTTTTTCCCCATGATCTTTACTTGAAGGTGATATGGAAAAGATTCCATTGTATATTGTAATACGGCCATTTCAATCAGTTACTGAAGTCAAGCTCTCCCTGCCCTAGAATCTCTCCACTGCTGTGGAGACCTGTCAGGTGCAGCAACTGGTTAATTCAGAGCTTGACTTCATCCGATCTCCACCATCATGACTTTACATTACCTCAATTCAGAGTGGATTTTGTAGACGATGACACCGCTCTGGACCATGATAAAAAAAACATGATTTGGAAGGTGTTAATCTGTTTGACAACTACTAGCAGTGGTGTATTAGGTCATTTTCTGCTAATACTTTACCTTTAACTTCTCCTTACATTAGATTTTAAGTTTTCATTCTTGCCCTTGCTTTTGACAAATGGAAATTTACCATCTGCACATTAAGCTCCATACATATTCAGTGTTGACTCATGTGTTGATTTTTGTGGCCTGGTTACCATAAACAATTCATGTACTAAAGTAGAAAGTACAACTCAAAGGTCGGTGTTCAAAAAAGGACGTGTATTCCCTGTCGTCAATAAATGTTTTATAGATAGAAATTGTCACAATAGTAAAAAAACATGTGTGCCAACAGAAGACTAAGTGTGCATAGGCCAAAAAAAAATCTGTACAAATCTTTATTGAATATTGACACCACATAACATCCGTTTAAAAACACCTAAAAAGTACATAAGTACATCCGACCTTAACCCATGTATAAGATCACAATAGATCAATACATATCACATTGCACCGACAAACAATAAATGTATTGCCTTTTGTCCCATACAAATAGATCAGTGTAAACTGTAAACCATACAAAATATTATTTAAGGTCAATAAGTATAGTTCACACATAAGAAATGCATATAACACTAATGGAACAGATGGCACACTCTGCATAAGATATAGTTGATCAGCGGTACATAGTTACCAATCCATAGTGTTTGTAACAAACAGAGTATGACAGAGGGCAATGTGGACGAAATACCCAATGTGGCAATAGTAAAAAACATATAATAAAATATGATTTTTGAGGATTGGTCATTCGTATGGCATTTGTGGAGGTGCTAAACCCAACATCTTGACATCAGTGCTGCTCCACACTGGATAGAGCAAGAAACACATAATGGTAGTGTAGATAGTGTAGCGGTAGTAGTAGTGTAGATTTATCTTGGGCTGAGCCACCCTTTACTTTGATGCAAACCAAACCTGCAATACAATGGGCAGTGTATGGCAGATTTACTATCAGTTGATGGGTGAGGGTGTTAGGTGCCTATGGATAGGCCATTGATATAGTGGCTGCAATAAACATCACAGAATGGCACACATGGATATTAAAAGTCATATTGCCAACTAAAACAACTTTAAATTATGTGCCATAGAAAATGGGTTTGTGAATGTCAGTATAAGGCTACATTCACATGAACGTATGGGCGACGTATATACGGCAGATGTATATACGGCGTATATACGACCCCCATACTCTTCAATGGCCTCACGGTGCCAAACGGGAGCAGCACGGTGCAGCACATGTGCGCCACCGTACTGTTTCGTAGCCCGTAGAAAGATGAGACATGTCCTATCTTTCTACGGAATAAGGTGCCCCACGCTGTGTATTCCTATGGAGAGGGGCAGTGGTGAGCAGCACTCTCCTTCTCCTTCTCTCCCCGGTGCCGACGTATGCCCGCCGTTCTATGTTACCTAGTACGGCATATATCGTATGCATGTAGCCTAAAAAGGGATGAGGCAAATTTGCGGCCGCATATACGTCCACATAGTCGGCAATGGCAGCCCCATGACAGTACCGTGCCACACATGCATGCTCTATCTTTCCCCATGTGTGCGCCCGTTTGCCGCTTTTCTCTATGGAGGGGTCACCTCCTTCTCCTCCTCCATACAGCGGTATGCCCGCCGGGCAGCGGCTTGGTGGGCATACAGCTGTGTGAATGTACCCTTATACAGTAGATACAACATGAAATGCACTGGGCATTGTTCAATTTTATATGGCAACACAGTGTCTCATTGGTTAGCAATGTTGCCTTCATAGTTGATGAAGGATCTTGTAAGTTTATCATATTTTATGATAGGTGGAATTCATGGAGTGTCTATATTTCTGTTTATGATAATATTGGCTGTATGGAATTTTGTGTTCCTTTCACATTCTATATATATATATATATACTATATACCAATTTATGTGTTAGCACTATATGAATAAATAAAATAGTAATAATAAACAACATTGGTTTCAGCTTCAACAACAGAACCAGAACCTTTGCCAACTGTTTTCAAATATGTGGAGGCAGTCTCCGGGTTAGGTACAAGATAGGTTCCGTAGATTTACACTTAAGTTGAATTTGTGTGTAAGTTGGAACTGCTATACTTTATAATTGTAGCTCCAGACAAAATTTGTTTTGTTCCTGTCTCAATTGGATTTTCCAAATTTTGTGCTGTCATGGGAACAAGTATTAACAATAAAGCTTCATGACAGACACCTTACAGCTGATTATTGCAGTCTGCGACTATTGTAAAGCATCCAGAGAGCTTCACCAGAGGTCACAGTGGGAAGAGGGATTCGTCTGTAACTAGGGGTCATCTGTAAGTCGTGTGTCCTTAAGTAGGGGACCGGCTATATATAACAAGTCAAAAGGAATCAAACTATACAGCCATGGATAGTTTTAACATTTTTATAGTCCCAGCTTTTTCCCTGTCAATAACAGCTATTCTGTACTTTTTCAATTACTATAAAAACAGAGCAATTTCACCACATGGACTGCTGTAGTTGGGCTTAGTTTTAGCCACATGCACTTGCCCAAGAGTGTGACCACATTTGCACACAAATGTGGCCAAATTCACTTGTGAAAAACGGATGTTACCTTCTGTTATCATGTGTGATTTGTCTGACATCCATTTTTCACAGATCCTCATAAACTATAGTCCATGAGTGATCTGGTTATGACCAGGACATTCTCTACTTTTTAATGGATGAGTCACACGGTCCGTTAGAATAACAGTTGTGAGCACTAATCTACTAAAAAATATTGTAGTTAATGTAGTCATGTGCCTACCGTTGGTGCGTGTGTTGCTGGCCTAAGCATCTCGATAAGATACTAATAATTAACTAATTATAGAAATTATGAAATAAATTAGCTATGACATACTTGTCTCCAGTATACATTGTGTTAATATGAATGTGACTTTGTGAATGCAAACATTTGGGAACAATGGCATTACCTTCCTTGAGCAAATATTACCGAACAACTAACATCTGTCTCACTCTCTTTGAAAATGAACAATTTATTATTTTCTTGGGGGCCTCTGAGGGAGTTAAATGGGCGTTGGTACCTGTTTATTGACATCAGGTTTATCTAGCCTTGTAGAAGAACAAAGGGCAGCTCTAAGGAATTTCAGCCATACAAAATGTACTAAAAGTCCATAGTACAATAGGAGGGCTCATTTTAACACACAAAGATTTTTTTTAATATACAATGCTCAATTTCAATGACAAAATTGTTGTTTTACTAAGCACATTTTACTGAACATATTGCTGGGGTTATGAAAATAAATGACTGTATCTGCCATGGCATTCACCTGGATTCCACTTAGAATATAGGGCATACTATGCCTTTAGTAAGCCTTAGGCCTACTGCACAAGAACGTGCTTGGTCTTTGGAAATGGACCTGTGTGTAGGTCAGATCCCACAAACCAAGGATTGTGCAGTGGAATGGAGTCCTTGCATCAAATCATCCTTAGAGTAGCTTTTTAAGTGTTTTATGTATACTTTTATTTTCTAGTGTTTTCCAATACTCTAAAGAACTTGTAAAATGGTAGCAAAAGAAAATACACAAAAATGCATGTGAAAAAAGACATTGGGCGTATTTACTAAGGGCTGTGCAGCAGTTTTCCGTCTGACTTTGCACATTCTTTTAGGTGCAAACTGCTTGCACAGGTATTTAAGAAGTGTATGCACCACTAATGTGTCACACGCAATCGTTTTGGGGCGCAGCTGCAGTAGGCATCATGCAACACAAATTAGTGGGTTGTTCCGATGCTCAGTCGGACCTTGCACCAAATTGATCACGCAAAATCCGACAGAAGTGCGCCACACACCCTTTGTTAAAGGTGCACAACAAAAAAGTTGGTGCACTCTTGGTCCGACGAAGATGAAGTCCGGCGCGATTCACCAACATCGTGCGCCCGAGATCTTGCTTCTGTCGCTTTCCCGCTGAGGTCCGCCGGAGTATGTGAGTGCATGTCTTGCGACACAATTTGCGATGTTAAATACCGCGGTTGGTCCGAATCCATCGGATCGTTCCCCGGCCGTCCCCGATTTGAGCCACGTGAAAGCCAGCGCCGATGCGGCAAAATCCGATCGCGTGCACCAAAAACCCCTGTTAAATTCGGCGCAACGTGGAAATCGACGGGAATCCAGATGAAAATGTGGTCTGTGGATCCTTAGTTAATGAGCCCCAATTTGTGAATCTACATTTTCAAGAGGAAGTTTTCTGGGCTCTTCCCATCCCTGCACAAGTCATGTTTACACTGATAGACGCAACACTGCGACTTACGCCGCAAAAGCATTCATACACGTCAGGTCCGCTGGTCCTGTATGGCGCTTCAGCGTTCTCACATCAGAATGCTACAAAGGAGCCTGATCTGTAAACATATTTCTCTACCAATAATGAATACACTATCAGATACTCATGAATTTTATGAATTATACCTTTATTATACCTCTATTATGTATTACAGAATGGTGTTACAGATTTTATTGTGACAGACCTTTGTCGATGATGCTTTGACTATGAACTTCTGATGAATTTATTATGTACCATTTAAATATTGTTTCATTAACTCTTGACCTTCAGTACTATGTTTTTAGACCTTTGTCTTATACATGTCTTTTGTGCATGTTACTGTTGTAAACTTTTTTTACCTCTGTCCGTGGATAATTCAACTAGCAGCGCCGCGCCAGTAACTTTTATGGTTTTTCAACCCCATTATTAGAGGTAAGGAGCAAGTAAGTTTGGGACATCCACCATCAGTAAATCTGATGGTAGATGTCCTTTAAGAACCAGGGCATAGACTTTAGACAACCAATGTTAAGGCTGCAAAGGGATGGCACCTATGCTACCACAGCACACTTACATCTGGACTTTTAGTCTATTAACTCCAATTTTTTTTCAGCTTTACAAAAATGAAAAAAAGTTAATTTAGTCAAACCTTTATTTTCAGCAATCTTTTTGTAAAACATCGGGAAAAACTAAATTGGGTAATTTTCCTTTTTTTGTGGCACAGTTTCCTTTGAAACTCTGGCAACTTTATGTAAATACCTCATAGTCCAGACCCTTGAAGTATAAGCAAAGCTGAACAAAGTCATTGCCTAGACTTTACATTATCTATACTGGAATTTTCAGTGATGAGAATAACCTGTTTGAGATGAGATCATGAACCACATGCATTGTCGATACTAAATATAGCTCTTTGTACATTTTTTTCTTCTCCTGCTATAGTATTCAGTAGAATGAGATCACACAATCATGTTATCTTGTTTTAGGATGGTTTCACAGAGAAGTATCCTGTGTGTACCACCAACACTTCATTTCCTTCTTGATAAAACAACTTTGTTGATACATTTCAAAGACCCATGTGCCGTGTTTTTCCCTTTGATTGGCTGTTGTGTCTTCTTATTAGATACCCAATCTACAACAAAGGAAGAGGGGCACTGGCCACCCTTGCCATCAGTGCAGACTGACCTCAAGCAGTGGTGAGTAGAACTTTCTTCCTACTCTCACCCAACTACAACACAAGGTTGACAGCAGTTTCCTGGTACTTCACTATGTCTTCCTTCCTCTCATCTACTTTACAACTGTGCCTAAACTTTGAACAAACTCCGGAATAACAAATTCAATTCAATAACTTATAAGACTTGTATTAGTTTATCTCTCTGCAGGCTCTCCTTAATCCACATTTGTCTCAGATCTGATGAATGAAGCCTAGCTGTAATGATGTCTCTTTTACATTAACATTGAGGTGAGTCAGTACGTCTATCTAGTATCTAACTTAGAAAGATCAGCAGGATCCTATAGACATATAGAAGTTTATAGAGAAGTATCCATAGATACATGAATAAAGCACTTGGAGTGTGATAGGTAATACAGGTAGTCCCCGGGTTACGTACAAGATTCCATAGGTTTGTTCTTATGTTGAATTTGGATGTAAGTCGAAACTGTATATTTTATAATTGTAACTCCAGACAAAAATTTTTGTGCCCCAGTGACAATTGGAGTTTCAAAATTCTTTGCTGTAATGGGACCAAGAATTATCAATAAAGCTTCATTAGACACCTTACAGTTGATCACTGCAGCCTGGGACTATAGTAAAGCAATCAGAGAACTTCACCAGAGGTCACAGTGGGCAGAGTGGTCCATCTTTAACTAGGGGTCATCTGTAAGTTGGGTGTCCTTAAGTAGGGGACCGCCTGTACTTGGTTAACTTTTGCGGGCCTGTTTGTTCCTTTATTTAATCTCTCACTCAGCTCCTTCTTACCCCTCCACTCTCCATGGACTTCTATGTTGAACTTTATATAATAATTCTGCAATTTTGGATTATAGTAACTATTTCAGAGTAAATGTCAGTTTAGCAGGTAGAGGAGAAGGAAATGAGCCAGATAAGAGAAGAAAGGGGAATTTTTGTTTGATGAGATATATTACAAAATTTCCTTTATTGCCTTGTTGCAATAAAGCTTGTTGAAAAGTTACTGACAATTTAATTTCCCCATATTCTATGTGCTCTTTCTCTCTTTATTGGTGGCAACTTTGCTAAATTACTATTATACTGTAATTGTGTAAGATGATAATGTAAATAAAGGAGCTATAAAATAACTTTTAGTGTTATTATCCCTACTTTTTATTTTTACCTAATTTCAAAAATTTTTCACATTATTTATGTTAATTTACATCACATTAATTTATACTAGAGTTTATACCCCCTTTCTGCATCCTTTTTTACTGATTCTCCTTTAATTTATTAAAATAGGAATTGCCCCCTCTGACTATTTTATTCAATATTTCTATTCCTTATGAAATTTAAAAAATTGGGCAACTTTATGGGGGTCATTTATATTATCTCTGTTTGTTTTTGCTTGTTTTTGCCTATCCTTTTTCTGTCTGCTACTTTGATGATTTATCAATCTCAATTTTTTTGTGTTAAATGGATTTTTTTTCTTTTCAGATCTCTTTGTTACAGATGTCTCAGAAATGTCTCAAGTCACTTCTTTCCAAGAATGCTTTTGGCTAATGTTTTGGGGTCAAAACATTTAGCACATCTGGAGTAGAAAATAAATGTCACTTACTGACTATAAACAAATGTCCAGCGGACTTCAGTGCACATTTCAAAAAGTCCCGAAAAGGCGCAAAAATTGCAATACACTAAAAAGTCTCAAAAATGATAGAAGAAGGAAGAAGAATAAAGTAATGACCCCCTATGTGTTGCTGTTGCTTTGTTATCATTATAGAATGTATGTGTAGTTTACAAAGAAGCCGTTTTTAGGTCTAGAAGTGTCCCTGACAGTGTGATGTCGTAAGTGATGATAAGACACCAGACACCAAAGGAACACAGCTCCAACTGTTAATATCCACTTGGCTTACTACCCATACATTAACAAAGGAATAACATAAATATGCAACATAACATTACAAAAAAGATGCAATCATTTAGTAAAATAGGAGGATTTAACAGGTCCCCTTTAAATGTTTCATCACCTTTCCTTTGGTGTTCTCTTGTTGTTATTTTAATATGTTACAAGAATGAAGAAATTCCTCTTATTTTGCTTATTCGTACTCGTTGACCAGGTATAAAATACATCTACTTATCTTTTGTCACCATTCCCCATCATTCTGAAAATCATGCCATGCAAATGAAAACACCATATGCTGTATAGACTTGCTATCCAGCAGCACTAGCAGTAGATCAATTACAAGTATGTCATAGGCCCCCATATTGGTTGGGGTTGGGGTTACCATTGGCTGCCCTGTGGATATAACAAGTGACTAATGTGTTTGTGACTTTAGCACAACCTAAGAATGTGAACATATACATATTACCTCAAACAATATACCCTGGAATACTACACCATACCTGAGCTTCACTTCCCCTTTTTTGGCTTAATAGCATACCATAATTAACTCATAAAATTCTAGATAATATTATAAGGCAATTGACATGAGTAAACTACCCTCATATTTTGGCCAAATCCTGTTACACAAACATAAGCAGCTATACAACAGCTATACATTGACTGGGTTCGACTGAAATAACTGAACCACGTATATTTATATATGCTGCTTATGTGTTATTTGTTCTGCTAGACGGCTGGTTATGACATGGGTGCATGGAGGAGGAAAATGGGTCCTGTCAGAGTCCTGTTCCCCAC
The DNA here is from genome assembly GCA_019512145.1 of Engystomops pustulosus. NCBI lineage: Eukaryota > Metazoa > Chordata > Amphibia > Anura > Leptodactylidae > Engystomops > Engystomops pustulosus. The sequence continues at coordinate 46,495,598 of CM033642.1, read as the reverse complement.
AAAGCCACCCGATTGGGACATATTTTAACCCATATTTTAACTTAGCAGTAGTCATAGAGAGCTGTGGGCAGATTTCTTACCAATTGAGCCAAATGTATTTCCACCTATAGTTAGATTTAGAATATACTTAAGAATGTACCTAAAATCATGAATACAACAAAAACCTAATTGGAATGTGATCACTGGAATTGTTATGCAGACAAATACCCAGCTCTTTACAGTCTATATTTAAAGCGGTTGTCTAGGATCTGCACTGTATAGAGACTGCAGCGCTCAGACTTATGGAAGTGCTTGTTATTGCAGCTCAGCTTCATTCACTTGAACGAGACGAGACTTAACCTGCACACAGACCACATAATGAATGGAGATGTCACTGGCCTGTGAAGCGGAAGTGGTGCTCACCAGAGCGCTGCAACCTGATCCAGCAGCTGACTGAGTGGTGGCAGTTGTCGGACCCTCATTGATCTGACATTGATCACCTATGATAAGAATAGGTGGTCAGATTTGAAAACCCTTTAATACTCCTTTAATTTCACCACCTATTTTTTATGGTATTTCCCGTACCAAATATTTACCACTTTGAGAGGCATAAGAGACTCTTATACTATAATGATTTGTAATATAATTTAGTTTTTTTTGTATCTATATACTCCAGTGCATTGCAATACAATGTTATTTTTTTGTATCCACATACTCCAAAGCATTGTAATATAATATAATTTTCTTGTATCCATATTCTCTGATGCATTGTAATGTAATGTAATTGTTTGTATACTATGAAAAATAACCACCCCAGTGTAGTTTGTTTATGTGGGTATACATAACATGTATCTAAATACTTCTTTGGGTGGTGCAGGGTTTCAGTGGGTTACTGTACATGGTGCAGCTGCACTCCATTGAATGAGCCTTATGTTGTCTTGTTATCCTATTGTAAACTGGCATCACCTCCTCCTACACTCTGTCCATTCAATGTCTGTCTATCTTTCTCTGCAGTCCCATCCAGTGCTCAGTGCCAGCACAGGCGGAATGTTGATGGATGTTGATTTTTTGATAGTTCAGAGTTATTCTGTGCTGGAACAATGGCCTTTGTTGTGTGTGACTTTCTGAGCTGGCCTTAAGTTTTTGTCCTTCGGGTTCTGAAGTGCATTTGACACATCCTCTTGTTATCCTCCCACAGACAGGAGGTGCAGAAATGAGGACACTGACCTTCTGCTTTCCATTGTACAGACGGAAAAACATAATAGAATCTTAGAAATGAAAAAGTTCAAAGAAAATTCCTAAATAAACAAGACTCGATCCTGATTTCGATGTTATAGCCAATGATGAGTTAATTAAAGAATCCATACATTATATAAGCCGTCTGCACCTTTAAGCATCTTGACCTAGGAAAAAAGGTCTGCAAGTGGAATGGTACTTGGACTTCTTGCCAAGCCCAAACAATAGCCATTTTCCATTCCCCAAATGACTTAACAGGGTGAGAATTTGCCAGCACAGAGTTCAGAAGCAACATACCAGCTAGCTCCCCAGCCTGCCCACAAAAGAGCTTTTCAGAGACGTCACTGCTGTCAGGAAGCGGGGCAAACGGGGAAAAGGGCAACGTGGGACTAAAGAGAGATCACTGTGCCCTGTGTGCGTCCTTCCCTTGGCAGGCACAAATGATTCCTTGTAGACACCTCTCCCCTGTCACCTTATATTTCTCCACAATGTAAATTGCTAAATCATCATGTCTTCTATTTGCCAATAAAATATACGCTTGAATTCTGCACAAATCTCACTCAGTGTAGTACTGTATGGATATATGGAGCTTTCACTATATTGACATCCATACATGTGTCCTTGGAAATATAAGAAAGCAACAGATTTCTGAATAATAACATCTACTGAATCCCTGATATGTAAATGTTATCACATATCAGGGTATTGAGGATGTGATTTATGTGGTCACCAAGAACCTACAAGGGTCCACTTAAAATAAATACTTTATTTAAAACTATGATTAAGAAGCATGGCCCTTATCCCTAAATGGTTCCTTTTCCTGCCTGCAATGTAAAAAAATTAGTTTGTATAATTATATGCAACTCAGCTGAGGTGAGTTCAGTAAGTGAGACCAGAAAATTCATTGTTCTCTGTACTGCCCTGCCTCCCTGTTCCTGATTGACAGGTCTCACTACTACCACCATGCTGGTATGGAACTAGTATGGAACTAGTACTTAGGGACCGACTGCCAATATTCAACTAGAAACATATGCAGCTACCTTTACTTTCACCTGCAGGGGCTGTATGAAATTCTGGAACCTTAAGAGAGAGACAGAGACTTGAAGAGACTTAAGAGAATGGGATGAGAGAGGTGTGTGACTTATCTCTGCTCCATAAATACAATACAGGGGACAACCCCCCAAAGCAGACTATACAGGATACAGTATGACACAGGCTCAGGTACTCATGGAGACATACATTGGGGGACAAAGTCTGTCTCTCTGCTCTCTCCCCCTCACCATCCATGGTTCTCTGGCAGCATTTCACAGGAGGGAGAGGGAGGATCTCACTGCAGCTGGGTCCTGCACATAGACGCTGCACAGGAAGTGTAACTGGGCTATCAGTGGGTAGTGCAGCCTCAGTAAAGCTCCTGAGTATTGTGAACAACTGGCTGTACATATGAGTTTTGAGAGACCTTAGTATTGTGCTTAGTACCTGTTATTCATACTTACCATCCGGGGGACTGTGCATTGTTTGGTCTTGGGTGCTGAAGCGGTTGTAGGAAACAAGCATTTTTACCTTTACTGTGATACTTCTGTTTTTTGGCAAGTTTGGAACTATAACATAGTACGCAGGAACCGAGCAGGGTAAGTAAGCTTTCTTTTTTCTCCAACCCTGCCCCTGGAATCTGGTAAACCCCTTTAATGTTTCTTATCTTGTATTTGAGGAAAAAGTTACTTTACGGTTACTATACTCTCAAACATCTTAGCGCTCTTGGTTCTTGATTTACAAAATCAACATTTATCTGAATGGCTGACTAAAATAGTCCTCTTTATTAGATCTATGGTGGACAACTTTCCTTAATCTTCTATATACTGTATGTTAATGTGACAAGTGTGCATGTTTCTAATAGAGGGACTGCCTATTATTTTAGGCTTGCCTTAGTAGAGGAAGTTTAAAAAAAGAAATAAAAAATAACCTATACTTCTCTGTCAAAAGTCCTACCCATCTAGTGCTGCCGTTTTGTTGGTCTTTATTGCTCTTAAAGAAATAGCTGATAGCTTAAATTATCTGGGTAATCTGCCAAATAAACTTCTGTACTCCTCCCGCCCCTTTAACATCTAATTGAAATATTTTTTTTTAATGGCTGATTATTTGGTTTTGTTGCAGATTCAAGACAAAGCAAGTAAAACAAAACTAGACTGGTACAAGTGGAAGGACGAATCTGCCATTGGGGGATCACAATTTTTATAGGGGTTATATGGGGACACATGGAGACACTTGGTGAAAGAACATAGCAGTGGGGTTATTGCATGTCTTAAGAGATTCTAAACAGGTGAAGGCTTGAAATGAATACAGTGTGAGAATACATTTTTCTAACTTTTTAAACTCAAACTAAATAAAAATTTTCCAAAATTTCTATGCAGGGGAAGTGATGTCATAATGTCATAGTAGTAACTACTTTCTGTTTGATTTGCTACTAAGGGCAGGAATAGTAATACAAATTTAAAGAGGATATGTCACCTCCCCTAACATGTCTATTTCAGAAAATAATTGCATTCTCCATAAAATACTCCGGACTCTTGATTATGTTTTCTCATAACTCAATCTTGTTTAATTCTTTTTTTTATTTTAACCACGTATTTATGAATGGTAATCTAATTGGTTGTTACAATTTAGGGTGTGTCCCTTTACATACTGTCTCATACAGTGAAATCATTGCTAGCAGAATAGGGCTATGCAGCATCACACCCCTTTACTAGTAACACTCACTTAGCTTACTAGTGATAAATTATTACAAGTAGTAACAAAGGAGCTGCAGAATAGTGAGTTACAAAAGGATGAACAAGAACGGTTCTTTCAATGAAAATAAGTATTTTCTGAATCAGATTTGCCTTATGAGTTGACAGGTTCTTTTTAACAGTGGAATGACGATTTGGCTTCTTCTAATACTTGTCCTAGGGAATCTGTCACCACTGTTCCCATAGAGCCCTATTAACTCCCACCCTTCATTTAGCTAAAAATTGTTTTTCCCAGATATATTCAACTTTATAATTCCACCTTTTAGTGAGTCCAGGTGAGCGTGGCCTCCTCGGGCTGAATCCAGTAGTCATGTCATGTGACCAGGGTTACACAATCGCAGGTCCTTTAGCCTCCTAACATTACCAAACTGTACACCATGCACATATGAGCGCATTAAATCACAGTAGCCTGCATGGAGAGGATTAGAAGGGCATTCAGGCATGCTGTGGTCAGATTTATGCATGGTGTACAGTTTGGTAATGTTAGGAGGCTAAAGGACCTGAGATGATGTCACCCTGGTCACAAGACATTAGGCCAGTGTGTCTCCCCCCCCCCCCCCCCCCCCCCGGTCTCTAGATACCCCTGGACACCAGGCAAGTTTATAAACATTTTTTATCTTAAAAATGTATCTTCTTTATCTTAAAGAAGGGATTCAGTTAATAAATAGGGCTCTATGTGAACCTGCCACTAGCTGTATTTGTGAAAAAGGTGGTGACTTGAATGCCAACTGGTAAGATAATGGTATATGATTTAATAATTGACTGACAAGTAAATGGCTTGGACTTAGTGACTTGGATAGGCATTAAACAGATACTATACGTGTTATACAGATATTACAGTATTACAGTTTGCACATCCCAGTCAGCAATACTGTTATATAACTTGGAAAAAGTGTAAAGCAAGAAAAATAATCAATAAATACCAAACTGCAGTTCTGGTATTCACATGCCATAGTATGAATTCCACTGTAGTTACACAAAGTGCTGTAAAGTGGCACTCAACAGTTTCACAGTACTCTGAGTGGCACAAGAAGTTCAGGCCTCCTTACAGCAGCCGACAGGCTTGAATACAACTACATAACTTACATACATAACCTTCTAATCCAAAGAAGTCATACTGAAGCTCTGGTTCTGATAACCCCCTCAGCTGTAACAGACCTAGATGACGTGTCAGGAAAAGTGTGGAAATATTTCAGAAGTATCTATTATTATGCTCACTACATTCCTCCGAACATTTCTAATATTTGTCTTACATTACTGTTGTACACAGGGTTAGTCACTTTCCTTTGAGGTGCACACGGGGACACAAGTAATTTGACAGTAACTACTGGTACCCTATGCTTGGCATTATTACTGTTATGGCTGGTACAAATATTTTGGGGCAGGCACTATTGGAGGCACATTTCTATGACCAATGATTATTGTAAGTACAGGGAGCACTATTACAAAGGAGAAAACTTTGGCCACTTGTACCAAACCAAGCACAATATATTTCTAATCATTACTGCTAGGAGTACCTAGCTTGGTACCAGACAGCCTATCTGTGCGCCACTAAATGTAAAGTATGGCAATGTTATATATTATGTGATACTTTACTGTATATACTATACGGTACTTTATTTGGATGGAATTCAATGTGCCAATGTTATCTCTGGGCAGTCCATCAATCACATTGGGGCACATTTACTAAGGGTCCGCAGCCGCGAATCCATCGGGTTTTTCCCGAATATTTCCGCTTTGCGCTGTATTTCACGGGATTGTGGCGCACGCGATCGATTTTCACGCGACAGAAATCGGGGGGAATGGCCACCGGACAACCCGAAGGATTCAGAAAAACCGCGGAATTTAAAAAGCCATTTGTGTCGCAAGATCAAGCACTCACGTACACCAGAAAAAAGCAGGTGAACTCCGGCGGACCTCGGCGCAGCAGCGACACCTGGTGAATATCGGCGCACGGACCTTAGTGAATCCCGGCAGAACCCGAATCAGCGTTGGAGAACCCGCCGCTGGATCGCGACTGGACCAGGTAAGTAAATGTGCCCCATTATGATGTGTATCAGCCAGATGACACTATAAAGGCACCAGCTTGGAAAAGTTTGGATTTTAACAAGTCCAGACAACAAATTCTGTAAAGATAACTTGTGGTGGGAAGAGTTCTCCACGGGATATTGGGCGCATGTGCTATGTGCTACTCACGTAGGCAGACCATATCCTACTGAAGGCAACAGAATAACCAGAATCATTCTGGTTATATTAAAATAATAATGAAAGTGATTTTTTCATACTGATCTGTAAGGCCATGATATAGTGCACAACATTCATACTTTATTCGTATTGACTTCTGAGCTAATCTTAAAGACTCTTCAGGGGAATGCATCACAATTGGTAGAGTTAAAAGGGTATCCCCATTTCAGCAAATCAATGTTATTGTTTGTATGATGAAATGAAAATACATTTTTCCAATATACTTTCTGTACCAATTCCTCACGGTTTTCTAGATCTCTGCTTGCTGTCCTGCTATAGAAAGCTTAATTGTTTATTTCCAGTGGATAGAAATCTGGTCACCATGGTCAGATTTCTGTCCACTGGAGATAAACAATTAAGCTTTCTATAGCAGGACAGCAAGCATCCACTATCCACTGGAAGTAAACATAGAAGCTTTTCTATTGAATAATAGCAAGCAGAGATCTAGAACCACGAAGAATTGATACAGACAGTATATTGGAAAATTGTATGATTCTTCATCATACAAACAAAAATATTTATTCGCTGAAATGGGAATACCCCTTAAAACTGTGTCCATGCTCGGTATGAGGCCAGAGAAAAACATATGCAGGGCAATAAGCTCAACATCAATGATCATGAGGACGTAGTCATCAAGATATAGGTGAAGAGAATGCAGTTGCTATAATGCTTTGTACATGCCTTATCCCTACCCCATCTACACCTCAGTAGCTTGCAGATATCAGGTGGAGAAAGACATCAAGGTGTGTAGCAGAAGGAAATTAGAATGGGAGGGGGCGCTCTGTTGTCTGAAGGGGTGGTGCTTTGTGAGTTCAAGGAGTGCTACAGGGTCAGCAAAAGTTTATCACCCATAAAAAAGAAAAAAATAAATAACACTTCAAAATCCTTGAAATTACTGCCATTCCAGTGGGCTGGGAAGAATGTCAGACAAATCTTGCAAAGAGAAGAATAAATTTTGGGGATGGGGCAGTCTTTTGACCCATACATTAACACATAATATAATAAAAGATGTAGTAAACTAAAGTTCCATTTAACTATGTACTTTATATAATGTATACACATATACTAAATATTACAGCATAATACATAACATATGCACACATTCTAGATTAATAAAACCCTATATTTATCCATAGTAACCAGTAATTTTTGTTTCGACCATGAAAATATGGTCAACTGCAACCCTTTTCTTTAGCAACATTTGATGTTGAGACAAAATATAGATTGATGGAGGAAGGACCATTAATTTTGATGGAGGCACCTGCCACATTTTAGTCGCCTTGCACCGGCCTTACACATAAGACAAGTGGACAGATTAATATCAATAGACACAAAAGGGCATCAATAACTTCTATCAATTTATTTGTGAATTAAGTCTTCTTTAAAAGTATTAGATGTTCAGCCATTTGACAAAGGATGTACTAAAATAGATGGGCACAATAAATTTTGGCATGGCAGTGACTTATTCTTCTCTTCCCATTGGGAAACATGCAGGCATAGGGATTATTGAAAACCCATAGAGGGCAAGAACAAGAAATAAGCATAAGAAAGCATAATTACCCTGCCCTGGATCGCAGTTACTGCTTTTCTCTGGTACTTCTGGTTTTTGGAATTGCATCTGGGTAGAGGTTTTGGGAGAAGGGGACAGGGCCACATCTGCCAATGACCGGTTCCTGAGTGGGTCAGCAGAATTGCCATATGTAATTTGGGTGACTCAGGTAGCCATTCGAATCACCCACCACAAGCACGGACCTGCTTCTGGCAAACCAGTACTATCTGCGATATATGAATGGCATCTGTGTCTCACAGAAATTCAGAGCGGAGCAGAACAAACCCATTTGTCTGCACTGCTCTGTACACTTTGGAGAACCCAGGTGATGTGTGATGACCTGTTCCTGCACATAACCGCAACCCAACAGAAGCTTTGTGTGTGTGAGGGGGGGGGCTGTATATACACTGTGGGGAGGGGTAAATATATACTGGGGGCTGTATATAGACTTTGGAGTCTGTGTATAAACCGTGGGGGGGCTGTTTATAAACTGCGGGTGGACTGTGTATAAACTGTGAGGGGCTATATATAGTGTGAGGGGCGTTTTGAAACACATTGACAGAAAAGGCATACGTGTTATATTAGTAGAAACATGTGTTTTACATTGTTCATTTTTAATGTTAAAAGACAAAACTCATGTTGTTACTTATTTAAATAACTTACACATATGCGTTTGGTGATGTGTTTTGCCTCCTGTGTTTGCACTCAGTTTTAAAACAATACATATATATTAATAATAATTAGGGATTCCTGTATGTAAGCCTGTTATCCAGGTGACATTATACTGTAAGTGCCTGTGGTGTTTTAAGGGCCACAATATGGAGATGTGTTTGGGGGAGCTGAAGACACTAGGGGGCAAATTCAACCATGGCCAGGAGAAGTCATAATGAAGTCTTCTTCTTGATGGAGCAGATCATTTCCTGGAAAGTATTTTGTTATGAAAGGTTATACCTCTACTGACAGTTCTATGTAACATGAACGTATATATTTAAATATAATCCTTACATATGTAATGTACATATATTCCATCCGATTGGATGAATACAGTGTGACGGGTAGAAAATTGTTATGGAAGACTGTGGGTTAAGACACCTTTCTATTCTAAACAAAACAGAGGTTTTACGTAAGTGCAGGTTACTGCCTTATACCAGTACAATAAAACCCTGATGGCTCATTCCCTGAGCGGATTTCCTGGTCACGGTGGGGCTGAGGATTACATACGGCACCCAGCACCGATCTCTAGTGACGTGACTCACGCATTCCCGAAAGGATCATGGACAGCACTGATCCGATTTAAACCAGAAGCTTGGAAGTACAGTTTAGATCGGGCTGTGCGGGCTATGTGATGTGATAAAGGGGAAGTATGCCCTAACTGCACGGTCTGGTCACCATATTGCCAAAATATTCCTGCATGGGGTACATGAGGTACATATACAGAAAAATAAGACACTACATGGTTATAAAACGGTCAGATGAAACAATAGGAATGGGGGCCCCGATAGCCTAGTAGTAGATAAACTAAATTAACTAAATTAGTAGATTAACTAAAACCTTAAAATATGATGGTGATCCCTGCAGGGGATACAGGGGATGCAGTTAATGCCTGATTTATAGTTTTCCATGTCACTGTCACTTTCCCTAAAAACTCAGCAGAGTTTCTGCCCCGTATTTTACCATCCTATGCATGTAAAAGACTATTACATGAACTTTGAAGCACAAATTAAAGACATCACTTTGCACTTTCTTACAGTGGATTTTAGTGGATTTTAATTGTTCACTCTTTATAGAAATATAAATCTTCTGCACATGCAGGTACTTCTCTAGACCATATTTGCTCCGGGAATGTTGTTCATGTGACTGATACGTCTCCAGACCTGACCATGGATCACCTGACCTGATTTTACAACATAATTGTGACTTATATTGCTTTACTGTCCTATACCTATATAATACTATGAGTATAGGGCAGTACAGCTACTGTCATAATTAATACGACATTGTAAGTATAGGTCAGATGATCTGTGGTAGGGCAGGGAAATACAGACAACACACGTATCACAGTTCCCTGCTGAACTTTGTAGATCTGAATGGCCCCTTAAGGAATCCAAAGGGTGCTTCAATTTGGTGAAAAACGATAGAAAGTTCACTGGAAACAGAAGAGACAATTCTCCCCAATGCTTGGGCTGGTCATGGTAATTCTCAGTTGGCTCACGAACACTCAACTTCTCAAAGTATGCAAATTTCAACAGCCAGGTGACTGGTTCCATTGTAAGGTGTGGGAAAACATAGAAAAAATTCTCGTTCCCTCCTCCAGTTCTTGCCAGGTAAACAAATTCAGCTCCCATGCAATAAATGCTGAACGTGCATACAACAAGCATCTGACCTGATTTACACTATTTGAACACCTGTTTATAAATGAGAAAGGTCATTAGTGAAAAGTGGCTGACCTATTCAGGAGTATTCATGTAATTCATGTCACAAGACTCTCTTTACCATCCTATAAGTTAATGGAAATGCTGTGATACTCTTATTTAACAGTAATTTATTTACCATATATACTCGAGCATAAGCCTAGTTTTTCAGCACACAAAAAATGTGCTGAAAACCCAAACTCGGCTTATACTCGAGTAAAAAAAATATAGGTTTTACCAGGTTTTTGTGGTAAAATTAGGGGCCTAGGCTTATACTTGGGTCGGCTTATACTCGAGTATATATGGTACATTGATTTCTGCTGCATGTGAACCACTTACATTGACTTTATTTTCAATCCAATTTTCTATTTACTAAAAATGGTCACAAACATGACATATGCAGTGGATCAGTAGAGAGTTAGACTAGATAGTCACATACTACTCCAGATTTATCACTGTGTCTGATGCTGTGTCCTCTGCACCACCACATCGCAAACCACCCTCCCTTTATCGTACTAATCAGCAAAATATCTAAAAAGTGTCTCAAAACCGTAGGCTATTTTTGAGCAAATTACTACATAAATCAGTCACAACCATTATGGTGAATCTGCCCACCGTTCAAGGCTGTGGATTCCTGTGGAATAATGTATTATATCTCCAATTTCTAAAGGAAGTAGTAGCCCGGCAGAAGGCGCATTTATTAATTTGGGGTCAGGATGGCGCTGAAACCATGCTATATTTTTCAGTGCGATGTAAGTTTGTGCCGCAACTGATTAATGAATTGGTGCACAAACAAAAAGGTTTAGAACTCCCAAGACTTGCTTTTAGCTTCTCTCTTTTTGCGCCACAAATTGCACCAAAAAACAAGCCAGACAAATAGAAAGCACCAGAAACTGTTGGATTCAATAGCGGCGCCAAAATTTTATGCCCAAAAATAGAATACGGTAAGTCAAAAACACCAAGTCGGAAAACACCAATATTATGGAGCCAACAATTCATAACGTAAGGCTTAAGAAGCACAGAAAGAAAAAAAATGATCACAGTGCATACAATAATGGGTAGAATATTTTAAAGGAAATCTACCATCAAAGCAAGATAAACCAGGGGCACTATATTTGTTATCCATTGCCTCCTTCCTTCTAAAAATTTACTTTTAAAGTATGCTAATGAAACAGAAGGGCTCTGGGGGCAGTTACCAGAGCACATCCATGCTGAAGCCTCACAGGGGCATGTGTCCTCCTGCCCCCTGCTTCCTCAGCACTTCCCCATCCCTTCTGTAATCTCACACAGTGGGAGGAAAAAGTTCTGTGAAGCTACAGCATGGAGGGTCTCTGGTAATGCCCCCCCCAGAGCCATTCTGACTCATTAGCATGATTTTAAAAGAAAGGAATCAATGGATGACAAATATAAGAAGATGACCACAGTCACAGCGCCTGGATCTATGAGTACTGTATATACTTGTGTATAAGCCAACGCAAATATATAAGCAGAGGTATCTAATTTTACTGCAAAAAAACTGTGTCTGATGCTGGTTGACTCAAGTATAAGCCCATGAGTCACACCCAGTATGTAGCTATTCTGCCCCCTAATCCCCCAGTATATAGCCAGCCTACCTATGCCCCCAGTAAATAGCCAGCCCCTGCCCCCCAGTATATAGCCAGCCAGATCCCTGCCCCCCAGTATATAGCCAGCCAGCTTCCTGCCCCCTAGTATATAGCCAGCCCATGCCCCCTAGCATATATCCAGTCCATGCCCCATAGTATATAGCCAGCCTATGCCCCCTAGTATATAGCCAGGTAGCCCATGCCTCCTAGAATATAGCATACTAGCCCATGCCCACAGTATATAGCCAGCCCATGCCTCCTGGTATATAGCCAGCCCCCTGCCCCCAGTATGTAGCCAGCCAGCCCATGCCCACAGTATATAGCCAGCTCATGCCTCCTAGTATATAGCCAGCCCATGCCCCCTAGTATATAGCTTTCCCATGCCCCATAGTATATAGTCAGGTAGCCCATGCCCACAGTATATAGCCACATCACAGCACTGTCCTTCCCTATATCAGCTGGACGATGGCCGGGGAGAGGCGATAGCCGGTGCTGGGGTGGGGATGGCAGAGAGGATGCCAGAGCATGGGTAGTGCCCACGCTGGGTAACAGGCACATCTGGCTACGATCTCTCAGCAGGAGTTTGTCACTTGACATAACATTGGAATTTGTTCATTAAAGGACCTGTTGGTTTACCAGGACAGTGCAGGCTTTAACCGGGTCATGGATAGGATGGCAAACTGACGACCTGCTCTAAGTCACCCACAGCTGGCACGCCAGACCTCCATGATGAGATTACTGCCAATGCAGCAGCCTGATGTGGGCATTTACAGCAGGATCACCTGGCACCTGCTAGAAGCCTTGGGGTTAGACAAGCGCTGTGCCATAGCTGGGTGCCCGCCATGAGTGCTAAACAGAGGACATGCCATCAGCCCGGTTTTGGTCCTGGTCGCCTGCTTCTGGCTCCTGCTGGTCCGGTGAGGTGCTGTGGTTCCTGGCCGGGGTCCAGTGGGCCGGCGCCGGTACATGAGGAAGCTGGTTCCCCGCGCTATAAACATCCGTGCCAACATGTCTGAGAAGACCCTTGGGGGCGAGTGGCAGGACAGAGGGCAAATCCGGCGAGATTCCGATCGGGTTCCGAGAGCTGGTTCTGAACACAACCGGACATCGTCTTCAAGGATGAGGAGACACCAATGCAGACCGGGTCTAGGACTGAGGTGTGTACCCACCTGTATGCCAGAGCATGCCCTCACCCACCTACATCCTACACCTCTGCCACATCACATTCTGCCGCACTTACCGCTTCTATATCGGTTTCTATACTCTATATATATTGATACTTTTGCCCAGGGTGATCACTTATATCTTCTACACTGGGTTTCTATACTGTATTATATATTGATACTTTTGCCGGGGTGATGACTTATATCTTCTATACTTGATTTCCATACTGTATTATATTGTTACATTTTGTTCTGAGTTTTATATGATATAAACTTACTTTGCATATTTTTCTTAGGGGGTTTATAGTATATACTGTTACTTCTTATGGGGAATGTTTTTATATGAATACAGTGTGACTTCTTACAGGGAGGGTTTGTTTAAAAGATGATATATGCGTCTTATAGAAGGTATTTATTAAGTTAATTTTTTTAAAGGGATGTTATATATTACATACTTCTTTTAGGGTTATTTATATTTTAGTGTTAACTTCTTATGGGGATGTATATTACATAGTGTTCTTTTTGTGATATGTGTTATTATATAGTGTTACTTATAGGGATGATTTAGGCTTACATTGTTTTTTGCTTGATAGGGAACTTTATATAATGTAGTACTAAGAATATATATTATTATAATCTTCTGATACGTTTATACTATACATTGTTACTTCTTGTAGGATAATTTCCTTCTGTGTTCTATGGGATTGCAGCAGATGTATTCTGCTATGATGTATTTGTTATATTATTATTAATGATTAATACAATGTGTGGGCCATCTCAGCACACTGCATAACTAACCAGTTTCTTTAAAAAGACACAATCTGTTAACCCTCTTAGACAGAGTCACTGGGATCTAATTATTGTGTGGCAGCGAGATATGGACATGAGTGTAATCATTTTAGCTGTGATTAGCTATGACGCACATGCAATGATCAGTTTCCTTTCTGTGCAGTGTCATTACACTGTCTCTTTGCTGAAAAGTTTAGATCTGGCCTGTGTGGTGCGATTGTATGTATAAATAATTCTACTACAATTCTACACATTCATAAATAATTATGGCTATATCTGGTGCTAAACTCATGAACACATGCAGTATATGTATGAAGCTGTCAGTTCCAGAAGACTGAAGTAACCACCTATGTGCTCACGCTCCCATCTCTATTGGGTTTTAACTGTCCAATCCTTTTTTTTCTGGGGATAGATAAGCCACTGTCAGAGAAGCCTTCCCTCTGCTAAGGCGACTCTGCCGAGGCTGAAATGCAAGAAACATAGAGCATAGAAGAAAACAGATAGCAAGTAATGTAAAGAGAGAGCAGCCGAAGAAGGCTGAGAAAGCATAGGAATAACACAGCTTGAGTAACATATGACGTCAAGAAGGACCATTAGGACTATGGTGGTTAGACTGTCAAAATCCTTTTTTTCTGAGCAGATACAGCCAAGTTATCTTAGTGAATTGATAGATTGCCGATTGTCTCCTTGTACTTTGATCCGACACATGCTAAACGACTCGCCCAACTGGAGGTGCATCAGGGATAGGAGGGGTCGAGGTAGGCGATGATGATTCATTCATCCCCCATAAAGTAATGGGCACATGATTGCTGACTTTAGATGGCAGGAAACAATCAAGAACAAATACCCTAGAGAACATCCAAATCAAGATGTTCCTGCTTTGTCGGTACTTCATATAGGGCCTTATAGTTAGATTTCTTTTTTTCTGGAAAGAATATTCATCAGATTATGGTAGTGCATATATTTCAATCTGACTCTAAGCTTGAGAGAGCATGAAGTCAGTATGCTTTAGTTCAAAGTTAAGGTCATATTTTATCCATAGAAACAAAACAAGTGACATGAATATATTACTCTGTTATTGGAATGTTCGATTCTCTGGTATGTGTGCTGAGCTCGTGATAGAGTGAACTAGTTTACAATATACAGACCTAACATGTGAAGAATCACCTCTATACCTCATTTTAGATTTATATATTTACAATGTACATTAAAGTGGATTAGATTACATAAAACAATCCTTTATGCTACTGTATTAAGTTACAGCCATAGTCCAAGCTTCAATCACAATTCTGCTGGTTACAAGTAATATCAGTCAAAGACTTGTCACCTTTCACCGCTTAGCTGCACTTCTATAGTTGGCTCCGCCAGCTGAGAGTTAAAGGAGTTGTCTTGGATTGTAAAAGAAACATGCTATTTTTTCCACACGTGGATACAGCATCACACCTTTCCCAGGTTTATTGTGGTACTGTGATCCGTCCCATTCAGCTCAGTTCATTGTACCTGCAGATGTGGTGCTGTTTGCTGGTTAAAAAGTGAATGTTTTGAAACATCTGAAAAATCCTTTTACAGTGTATTTCCACTTGGTCATTTTTGTGCATTGAGCCTCCGAGATCACTCTCATCTAAAATGAGGGTCCCTCAAAACACATTTGCCTGAACTGTGACTGTAGCTGCAAGCTATAATTAAGTTCAGGGATGTAATTCAGCGGATTTACAAAGTTACTCAATGTTTATGGAGATGTTATCTGTGGGTAAAGTGTAAAATGTGTTCAAAGGTGAGCACATGCTTTTAGATGACCATTATATTAGATGTCAATATCATAAGCACCATAGAGGCAGCCAATGGTTGTACTATGCCCCCAAAGGTAAAATGAATAGAAAGTGAAATAAAAAGTTATTGTGTAGATAAGTAAAGTGTATGGTAGAACGTGGCGTCTAGAGTGGACAATGTTGGCTAAAATGAAAGGTCATGTGGTTTGCTGGTTTTATGAATGAATGGTGTGTTCACTTACATCAATTGTTGCACAGCAAGCAGTTTTAGGTAGAGCCCTACAAAAACTAATCACCTAATGGTGTGCCATGCAGTCATCATTTGAAGAGAAGATTGTATTTTCAAGGCGTTTAGCAAACGCATTCATACTTCCATTGCTGATGCAGGAGAACAGGGGGAGGTGGCGTGAATTTGGGAAACGCCACACAAACGCCATGTGTTTTCCAGCTTTGAAAGCATTTTTCTTCATAACTGGAAGTGTAATCAGCTGTATAACATTGGGGACACAGTATGCTACACTTCAGCAATGAAGAAATATCTTCAAAGCTGGAAATCGCCATAGCAACACGAAAACACATGTGAATGCCAGTGTACATGCACCCCCAGAGTTTTCCAAAGTATATAACTCATGTATAATGTTATTATATATGCAAAAGAGCAAAGTGGTACAATCGGGGCCTTTATATATAATAGAAAGATAAAAATAATGTTAGACAATTCCTGTTTTAAAGGAAAATCTACCATTGTTTTTATGCATTGGCGTACATTACTTGAGAATGCTGTTGCTACACTGATGCAGAAACAAAAAAATGTTTAATCTTTGATCCGAGTGGTTTTGCTCAAAAACAATTATAAAATTCAGGACTTGGGAAAGCTGGATGAAATACTGGTGTTACTGTGTTTACAGAAGCAGACTATACTGAGGGCGGCATGGCTGGTACATACTGGGCGGGTTGCCTATAACTGGGGGCAGGCGATGTCTGGTTTATATTCAGGGGGCAAGGGCTGGAAGGCTATATACTGGGGGGCATGGGGCTGGCTATATACTGGGGCAAGGGCTTTAGCATATACTAGGGGCAGGAGGCTGACAAACTACGTCCTGGGAGGCAGGGGGCTGCTTATATACTGGGACAGGGGCTGGCTATTATAGGGGGCAGGGCTCTGGCTATATACGGGGGGGGGGGGCAGGAGCAGACTATATATGGGGGCATGGGGTGGCTGGCTATATACTAGGGGGCATGGGCTACCTGGTATATCCAGGGGGCATGGGCAGGCAGGATATATACTAGGGGGCATGCATTGCTAATAGCTAGGAAGCATGAGCTGGCTATATTACTGTGGGCAGGGCGCGATGGCTAACATATGGGGGCAGAGGGCAGGCTATATACCAGGAGGGACATGGTGCTAGTGTCTTTTACCAGGTTTTTGTGGTAAAATTAGGGGCCTAGGCTATTACTGGGTCGGCTTATACTCGAGTATATACGGTACATTGATTTTCGCTGCATGTGAACCACTTACATTGACTTTATTTTCATAAAGGTCTCATCCAATTTTTATTTACTAAAAATGTCACAAACATGACATAGGCACTGGACCAGTAGAGATTTAGACTAGATAGTCACATACTACTCCAGATTTATCACGTGTCTGATTCTGGTTGATAAATCCTCTGCACCACCACATCCCAAACCACCCTCCCTTTACCGTACTAATCAGCAAAATATCTAAAAAGTGTCTCAAAACCGTAGGCTATTTTTGAGCAAATTACTACATAAATCAGTCACAACCAGTATGGTAAATCTGCCCACCGTTCAAGTGTGGAAATGTATTATACTCCAATTTCTAAAGGAAGTAGTAGCCCGGCAGAAGGCGCATTTATTAATTTGGGGTCAGGATGGCGCAGGAACCATGCTATATTTTTCAGTGCGATGTAAGTTTGTGCCGCAACTGATTAGAGAATTGGTGCACAAACTAAAAGGTTTAGAAACTCCCAAGACTTGCTTTAGCTTCTCTCTTTTGCGCCACAAATTGCACCAAAAAACAAGCCGGACAAATAGAAAGCACCAGAAACTGTGGATTCAATAGCGGCGCCAACCATTTTATGCCCAAAAATAGAATAAGTCAAAAACACCAAGTCGGAAAACACCAATATTATGGAGCCAACATTCATAACGTAAGGCTTAAGAAGCACAGAAAGAAAAAAAATGATCACAGTGCAAACAATAATGGGTAGTATTTTAAAGGAAATCTACCATCAAAGCAGATAACCAGGGGCACTATATTTGTTATCCATTGCCTCCTTCCTTCTAAAAATTAACTTTTAAAGTATGCTAATGAAAACAGAAGGGCTCTGGGGGCAGTTACCAGAGCACATCCATGCTGAAGCACAGGGGCATGTGTCCTCCTGCCCCCTGCTTCCTCGCACTTCCCTCCTTTGTAATCTCACACAGTGGGAGGAAAAGTTCTGTGAAGCTGCAGCATGGAGGGTCTCTGGTAATGCCCCCCGAGCCCTTCTGACTCATTAGCATGATTTTAAAAGAAAGGAATCAATGGATGACAATATAAGAAGATGACCACAGTCACAGCGCCTGGATCTATGAGTACTGTATATACTTGTGTATAAGCCAACGCAATATAAGCAGAGGTATCTAATTTTATGACAAAAAACTTGGAAAACTAGTGACTCAAGTTAAGCCCTGAGTCACACCCAGATGTAGCTATTTTGCCCCTAATCCCCAGTATATAGCCAGCCTACCTATGCCCCCAGTAAAAGCCAGCCCCTGCCCCCCAGTATATAGCCAGCCAGATCCCTGCCCCCAGTATATAGTCAGACCAGCTTCCTGCCCCCTAGTATATAGCCAGCCAGCCCATGCCCCCTAGCATATATCCACCATCCCCATAGTATATAGCCAGCCTATGCCCCCTAGTATATAGCCAGGTAGCCCATGCCTCTAGAATATAGCATACTAGCCCATGCCCAAGTATATAGCCAGCCATGCCTCCTGGTATATAGCCAGCCCCCTGCCCCCAGTATGTAGCCAGCCAGCCATGCCCACAGATATAGCAGCTCATGCCTCCTAGTTATGCCAGCCATGCCCCCTAGTATAAGCTTGCCCATGCCCCATAGTATATAGTCAGGTAGCCCATGCCCACAGTATATAGCCAGCCCATGCCTCCTGGTATATAGCCTGCCCTCTGCCCCAGTATGTTGCCAGCCAGCCATGCCCACAGTATATAGCCAGCTCATGCTTCCTAGCATATAGCAAGCGCATGCCCCCTAGTATATAGCCTGCCCATGCCCCCTGCATATAGCCAGGTAGCCCATGCCCCCTAGTATATAGCCAGCCACCCCATGCCCCCATATATAGTCTGCTCTCTGCCCCCCCCCCGTATATAGCCAGGCAGCCCTTGCCCCCTAATATATAGCCAGCCCGTCCCAGTATATAAGCAGCCCCGTGCCTCCCAGGACGTAGTTTGTCAGCTCCTGCCCCTAGTATATGTAGCAAGCCCTTGCCCCAGTATTGCCAGCCCATGCCCCCAGTATATAGCCTTTCAGCTCCGCCCCCTGAATATAACCAGACATCGCCTGCCCCCAGTATATAGGCAGACCCTGCCCAGTATATAGCCAGCCCATGCCCCTAGATATATCTAGTATATAGTCTGCTCTGTGAAACACAGTAACCAGTATTCATCCAGCTTTCCCAAGGTCCTGAATTTTATAATTGTTTTTGAGCAAAACCACTCGGATCAAAGATTAAACATTTTTTTGTTTCTGCATCTGTGTAGCAACAGCATTCTCAAGTAATGTTCGCAATGCATAAAAACAAATGGTAGATTTCCTTTAAAACAGGAATTGTCTAACATTATATTTTTATCTTTCTATTATATATAAAAGGCCCCAATTGTACCACTTTGCTCTTTTGCATATATAATAATAGTATACATGAGTATTATATACTTTGGAAAACTCTGGGGGTGCATGTACACGTGGCATTCACATGTGTTTTCGTGTTGCTATGCGATTTCCAGCTTTGAAAGCATATTTCTTCATTGCTGAAGTGTAAGCTACTGTGTCCCAATGTTAATACAGCTGATTACACTTCCAGTTATGAAGAAAAATGCTTTCAAAGCTGGAAAAACACATGGCGTTTGTGTGGCGTTTCCATTCAACGCACTCCCCCTGTTCTCCTGCAATCAGCAATGGAAGTATGAATGCGTTTGCTAAACGCCTTGAAAATACAATCTTACTTCAATTGATGACTGCTGGCACACCATTAGGTGATTAGTTTTGTAGGGCTCTACCATAAAACTGCTTGCTGGACACAATTGATATAAGTGAACACACCCATTCATTCATAAAACCAGCAAAACCACATGAACCTGTTCATTTTAGCCAACATTGTCCACTGTAGACGCCACGTTCTACCATACACTTACTTATCTACACAAATAACTTTGTTTTTATTTCACTTTTATTCATTTTACCTTTGGGGGAGCATAGTACAACCATTGGCTGCCTCTATGGTGCTTATGATATTGACATCTAATGTGAATGGTCATCTAAAAGCATGTGCTCACCTTTGAACATATTTTACACTTTACACACAGATAACATCTCCATAAAACATTGAGTAACTTTGTAAATACGCTGAATTACATCCCTGAACCTTTATTATAGCTTGCAGCTACAGTCACAATTCAGGCAAGATGTGTTTTGAGGGACCCTCATTTTAGATAGAGAGCGAGTCTCGGAGGCTCAATGCACAAAAATGACCAAGATGGAAATACACTGTAAAAGGATTTTTCAGATGTTCAAAACATTTCACTTTTTAACCAGAAACAGCACCACATCTGCAGGTACAATGAACTGAGCTGAATGGGACTGAGCAGCAGTACCACATAAAACCTGGGGAAAGGTGTGATGCTGTATCCACGTGTGGAAAAATAGCATGTATACTTTTACAATCCAAGACAACTCCTTTAACTCTCAGCTGGACGGAGCACAGACTATAAGAAGTGCAGCTAAGCTGTGAAAGGTGACAAGTCTTTGACTGATATTACTTGTAACCAGCAGAATTGTGATTGAAGCTTGGACTATGGCTGTAACTTTATACCAGTAGCAGATAAAGGATTGTTATTATGAATCTAATCCACTTTTAATGTACATTGTAAATATATAAATCTAAAATGAGGTATAAGGTGATTCTTCACATGTTAGGTCTGTATATTGTAAACTAGTTCACTCTTCTACAGAGCTCAGCACACATCCAGAGAATACTGAACTATTCCAATAACAGAGTAATATATTCATGTCACTTGTTTGTTTCTATGGATAAAATATGACCTTAACTTTGAACTAAAGCATTACTGACTTCATGCTCTCAAAGCTTAGAGTCAGATTGAAATATATGCACTACCATAATTGATGAATATTCTTTCCAGGAAAAAAAGAAATAAACTAAGGCCCTATAATATATGAATACCGACAAAGCAGGAAATCATTGGAAATGGATATTCTTAGGAGTATTTGTTCTTGATTGTTTCCTGCCAATCTAAAGTCAGCAATCATTGCCCATTACTTGGTATGGGGATGAAAGAATCATCAGCCACCTGACTCCTCCATACACATGCACACTCCAGTGGGCTGAGAGTGCATGTGTAGTCAATAGCAGAGGGAAGGCTTCTCTGACAGTGGCTTATCTCCCCAGAAAAAAAGGATTGGACAGTTAAAACCCAATAGAGATGGGAAGCAGTGAGACACAATAGGTGGTTACTCAGTCTTCTGGAACTTGACAGCTTCATATCATATACATTGCATGTGTTCATGAGTTTTAGCAGCCAGAATATAGCCATAATTATTTATAGAATGTGTAGAATTGTATGTAGAATTATTTATACATACAATCGCACCAGCAACAGGCCAGATCTAAACTTTTTCAGCAAAAGAGACAGTGTAATGCACCTGCACAGAAAGGAAACTGATCATTGCATTGTGCAGTCATAGCTAATCACAGCTAAAATGATTACTACCATGTCCATATCTGCTGCCACACAATAATTATATCCCCAGTGACTCTCTGTCTAAGAAGGGTTAACAGCATTGTGCTTTTTAAAGAAACTGGTTAGTTATGCAGTGTGCTGAGATGTGGCCCACACATTGTATTAATCATTAATAATAATATAACAATACATCATAGCAGAATACATCTGCTGCAATCCCATAGAACACAGAAGGAAATTCTCCTAACAAGAAGTAACAATGTATAGTATAAACGTATCAGAAGATTATATAATATATATTTTTAGTACTACATTATATAAAGTTCCCTATCAAGCAAAAAACAATGTAAGCCATAAATCATCCCTATAAGTAACACTATATAATATACACATACTCACAAAAAAGAACACTATGTAATATACATCCCTCATAAGAAGTAACACTATAAAATATAAATAACCCTAAAAAGAAGTATGTAATATATAACATCCCTTTAAAAAAAATTAACTTAAATAAATACCTTCTATAAGAAGCATATATCATATTTTATAACACAAACCCTCCCTGTAAGAAGTCACACTGTATCATATAAAAACATTCCCTCCATAAGAAGTAACAGTATATACTATAAACCCCCATAAGAAAAATACGCAAAGTAATTTTATATCATATAAAAACAAAATGTAACAATATATAATACAGTATGGAAATCAAGTATAGAAGATATAAGTGATCACCCCGGGCAAAAAGTAGCAATATATAATACAGTATAGAAACCCAGTGTAGAAGATATAAGTGATCACCCTAGGCAAAAAGTAGCAATATATAATACAGTATAGAAACCCAGTGTAGAAGATATAAGTGATCACCCTAGGCAAAAAGTATCAATATATAATAGAGTATAGAAACCGATTATAGAAGCGGTAAGTGCGGCAGAATGTGATGTGGCAGAGGTGTAGGATGTAGGTGGGTGAGGGCATGCTCTGGCATACAGGTGGCTACACACCTCAGTCATGACCCGGTCTGCATTGGTGTTCTCCTCATCCTTGAAGACGATGTCCGGGTTGTAGTTCAGAACCAGCTCCCGGAACCGATCGGAATCTCGCCGGATTTTGCCCTCTGTCCTGCCACTCGCCCCCAGGGTCTTCTCAGACATGTTGGGCACGGATTGTTTATAGCGCAGGGGAACCAGCTTCCTCATGTACCGGCGCCGGCCCACTGGACCCCGGCCAGGACCACAGCACCTCACCGGGACCAGCAGGAGCCAGAAGCAGGCGACCAGGACCAAAACCCGGGCTGATGGCATGTCCTCTGTTAGCACTGCATGGCGGGCACCCAGCTATGGCACAGCGCTTGTCTACACCCCAAGGCTTCTAGCAGGTGCCAGGTGATCCTGCTGTAAATGCCCACATCAGGCTGCTGGCATTGGCAGTAATCTCATCATGGAGGTCTGGCAGTGCCAGCTGTGGGTGACTTAGAGCAGGTCGTCAGTTGCCATCCTATCCATGACCCGGTTAAGCCTGGCACTGTCCTGGTAAACCAACAGGTCCTTTAATGAACAAAATTCCAATGTTATGTCAAGTGACAAACTCCTGCTGAGAGATCTGTAGCCAGATGTGCCTGTTACATCCAGCGTGGGCACTACCCTGCTCCTGGCATCCTCCCTGCCATCCCCCTGCACCGGCTATCTGCCTCTCCCCGGCCATCGTCAGCCTGATATAGGGAGGACAGTGCTGTCCCCGCAGTCCCCTCCCCCGGGCACGCCTCTAGTCCTGTGCCCTCCTCACATGTGCACAGCCCGGAGCCAAGTGACCGGCAGGACTGCAGGTAGTACTGGGGGTGCAGGCATGTCTGCAGGACCCACATGGCACCACATTGCTAATAAAGGTGCTGACAACCCCTTTAAGAATGTTTGGTGATAGCCAGTTAAACTTCCATCTCTCACTGATGCAGTCACTCAGCTTTTCTACATCCCTCAATGTCAAATCTGTCAAGAAACAAGACAAGGAAAATGTTCAACTTTTGGGAAAAGTGGATGATATATAATTATATAAATAATTCCCTAATTTATAGATGATAACTAAAATGACAGGGCAGGGGCATAGTAATCATGGGGCACCAATAGCCAAAGTCATGTGGAAGTTAAAAATTTTTCTTTTAGGAGGAGGAGTTATTGGTGTGTGTATGTATTCATTTCCATATTCTACTGCCATAGAAATACCTGTATATTTGTACAAACGGTACTGAACATGTGCTATATAAATAAAGGAATTATTATTAAATAAAGGAGTTATTAAAATCTATATTATGACCAATAATAATACTAGTAATAATATTACCAAAATATGGCTATACCTGAACCAAATATCACTGCCCTACTGTTACTGAACAAATACCACAATGCAAAGATAAATGATGGAGCTATACAAGAACAAGATATTACTATCATACCATGACCACACCCCATCATGACTGCTACCATTACCTCTACATGACTGAATAATACCCGTATGACCATTATCTCTACAAATTGACTGAATAATACCCATATGACCATAACTTTTACATAATGACTGAATAATACCACCATAGTATGACCTCTACATAATGACTAATACTACCATAGTATAACCATTACCTCTACATAGGCTTGGACTTGGACCAGTGGATCCACTGGTGGGTCCGGACAAATTTATATAGTTTAGTTATATCTCAATTCCCTTTATGTCCTAATAACTATGTCTTTATACCTTGACCTTATACCTTAATACCCCCAGGGGGCCTGATCACTTATACAATATATACAGAGACTGTAACAGAGAGTGCCGAATGACAGCTATCATTGCAGTCAATGGCAATCGATAGCGAAAACTCTGTTGTCACAGGGAACACCAATCACCATTTAAAGATGTGGCGGCCATGTCCATCACTGTTAGGTGTCACGGTCAAGTTTGACCATGATAACTAACAGGTTGTCAGCAATAACTGTGGCTGCTACCACCAGGTGTCAGCTGTATAATACAGCTGACACCCGTTGTGTATGGAAAGAGCTCAGTCTCCAAGCTCTTTCCATTTACTACTTAACCACCGGCCGATGTATATTTACCTTGGCCGGTTGTGAAAGGGTTAAGGATGTTGCCTCTTACAGCAGGTACTGGGAACATCAGGGTTTGTACTATGTCTCTATTGGAGCCCAGATGAGTATCTACAAGCACATCTTTAGTTTCTTTTGTATCACCTTTTAGTGATGAAATGTCTTGTTTGTTTATAGCAAACACACGCTAAGTGTCATCAGTACTCGGATGGTCTCTTTCAATGTAAAAAGATTGAAAACTTCAAAGAAGAAGAAGTGAAGATTTAAACTTTTTCTAGATTAAGTGTTTTATTAAATGAGCTTTCCAGGACCTACATCTTGAGCTTCTACATCCTTGGCTTCTAAGACCGAGTATCATCATCTATTATCTTTTGGAAGTAGGAGCGTGGTTCCAGTACATGGCAATGCTGCTATCCTGTATCACATGGCAGCCATCACATCCCATATTCTACACAGGAGCATCTTTACTATTTCACTATTCCTGCTATTCTGCATCATAACATTATTTTCTTGTAATCACTGTCTAAACCAATACACCATGGATTTAATAGCAGATAGTTGACTTTCAGCTCATATATAGGTGCTATATAGGAGGACAAAAGACAAGTCTGAACTGTTCCATGTTCTATAAACATTTTAGTGGTAACTTTTGGTGAAAATTATTTTCATTTATTCAGAAAATCTTTTTTTATTCCAAATTATAAAAAATATTTTAAAATTATTTTAATACAGATACTTGATAGTCTCATACTTAATAGTCAGCTAATAACTAACATTTCCCACATCTCGTCTTAATGTACTATTTTTAAACATTCCTTTATGAAGACATTGGAACAAATTAAATAGTAGTTTTCAATTTTTCAAGAAAATTTCATAATTTATTTTTTGTACCAATTTTTTGGACCAATGTTCTTCTGAAGGGATTTTAAAGCACTATATATTAGAAAACAATTATTTGTCACCCGCAATGCTCAAAGTAAAACAAAGTAGGAAGCTTGTTATTCCTTTAAGCGTTGTGAAGTGATTATGAAGGAAAGAAGTCATTTTCAAGTTTTGCACAATTATTCCTAAACACATTCACAAAGGATAGAAAGAGAAAATCCATCTCAAAACATGTGAATTTTATCTTTTGTCTGAAAGGAGGCAACCCCCAAACTTCATTAATGGTTCTGTGTCATTCCTGGGAGTTTATTATTGTGTTATGTGTAACAATAATAAAAATAAAAATAATAAAACTTTATTTACATAGTGTCATCATATTCCAGTGTGCTTTACAGATCATGGGGTGAATATACAAGTAAAATACAGAGTAATAACGTTGTCAGATGAAACAATAGGAATGAGTGCCCTCCTCAAAAGAGCTTGCAGTATATGTGATATATTTTAAGAACTCTTTTGCTTGGTATCTGTTTGAGTTATACCATATGATGTTGGTTGCACTATTTTCAGAATGTGTGTCAAGACAGGGAATAAGTATGAGAACTGAGCTGCCAACATCTGTTCTTGTGCTAAACCTTAGATGACAACTGGGCGCAGTCCCTACTCTTGTCAAAGTGCACAGTACAGCAAGACAGATAAACAAAGAAACACAAGACAAACAACAAGGCCATTCAGACAAACCAGGTCCAAAACCAAGATGATGGAGAGCTCCAAAATTGTAAGGCAGAAGAGTAGTCAAGTTTTAGGCAAAAGGTAAAAATCACAGCAAAATCACAGCAGAGTATCACAGTATCTCACAAAGAGCCAGAAAATCAATATAAGGTGTTGGTAAAATGAACAAGCAGGTATACATGAAGTGACCAGAGGCCGAAAGCCGATTAGAGCAGCTCACCGACACTCCCATTATACTGTGTGTACACAAATTCCCTCTTCAGAGAAGCTGCTGACCTGTTGATTAAACAGCCTTCTCCAGAACATTACACCCAGGTGTGGTGCACAGCCAGGAGAACTAAACTTCGAAGCTAAATCGAATCTTTATCTTTAGGATGAGGCTTATTTGGGCTCAAAACATGAAACCACCCGATGAGATGGAGAGAATGAATGTCTCCAGGAGGTATCCACATCCTTTCTTGAGGACAGTACCTCTTCCACTGAACAAGATACTGTACAGAGCCTTGGATCCTTTTGAATTCTAGGATGTCACAAATATCATTCTCAAGTTTACCTTGAATAATAGATTTTGGCGGACTGCGTGGAGACATATTTTTAAGAGATTTATGGAATTAATAATTTATAGGGGTTTTTTAAATGAATTTTAAATTAGGGCTGTGGGCTGTCAACTATCATCCACACCACACTATTTCCTGGCAGAAGAAAAGATCTGTGATGAAATCCATTGACAAATGTGTCCAAGGTCTGAATGGGACAGGCAAGGGCCAAAGTTGTTCTGCAGGATGTCTCCTGGGCACCTAAGACCTAGCACAAATTTCACATGCAGAAACATAATTATTCACCAGATATTTTGGCCACTAGAATGAGGTGACACGCAAGCTGTCCCTCCCTCCCTTTGTTATTGAGATGTTATGTTTTTTTGTAATGTTTTCCCTTTGTATTTTATAGTTAATTTCAACTCACAGCAGGAGGAATGGTGGAATTGAGATGGCGTTTGCTTGGTTGGCCGACTTGCCAACTAGGAGTCCAGCTGGGCATACAGCTACCACAGCTCAAAATATGTAATTCCATCCCAAGTGCCTGAAAAAAAATAAAGCTGTGACCTAATTTTCCACCCAGCAAGAAGTGTTTGTCACATACTGGAATTTAACTTATACAGTTAAAGATCATTGATATTTGTGTTACGGGTAATTTATTAAAGTTCCCTTACAGGTGGTTAACAGGAATACAGGTTAATAAGAATACAAAACCATGATATTCCTCCAGTACATTGCATTGACATTATCAGAAGCTATCTGTTGGTTGTTTAACGTAACAGTAGTCAAATTCGGTGTAATAGCAGACACAACAATTTATGGTGGAAGAATAGTTTCTGGCTAAGGCTTTTGCAGATAGGTGGAATGAAAGCTGTGGGAAAAAGCATATGCCCTCATGTTTTTAGAGACAAGACAGTATGAAACCATAAAATTGAACCAAGTAAAGAACAATGCCCATCTTGCCAATTTAGTCAGATTCTAATTGTGATCAGTGAGGACAACTATCCGCTGTTGAGCTCTCTCCAAAGAGTGTCGCCATTATTAAAATGCCCACTTGATGGCAAGGAGCTCCCTGTTACTAGCATCATTAGCTCTTCTCTTGACTAGAGAGATGGTTTGTGGTCTAAGATTCATCAGAGTTGAAGAACCTTAAAGAGGACCTGTCATGCGATTAATGTATTGCAATCCATTCATATTACCACAATCTATTACTAGCAAACCTATCCATCTATTTTTTAGCACTTTAGACCCCCCAGTTACCTTATAAAAACATGTCCTACATCATAACAACATACAATATATTGACTGTGGCCGGCAAAAGTGAGTTGTATAAACTTTAAGGTATATGAACAAATGCTTGATGCATAGACTAAGGCCACTATATAACAAAGTCAACCAAAGTTATTCCTTTATGAAGATATTTTCAACAATTCACCACATTGCAAGTGAAGGACATTCATCGTTCTCCTATATTCCACACTTTTTATAAAAATACAGAAATTAAGTATTTTTAAGTTAGTTTTTTTTTCTGAAAAGGTCGGCACTAGGGCCCTACAGTGCCACCTCTCATCATAGCCCAGCCTGTGACCCTATTTACACAGATCTCATTTTATGTTTTATATGAAATGTTATTTGCCTATAGGTGAATTCAGGTACATTCCTGTACTTATATTGTGACGTTCTGTTACCTATCAAATATAGCTTATGTCAGAATCTATAGCCACAAAACTAAATAAGGCTATTAGTTGTTATCAGGTCACTATTTGACTCTTTAATTCTTTTAAAACAAGAAATATCTGTTCCAGATTTGCATCACGTGTCTGGTGTAGTCCAAGTTAGTGCTTGGTATTTATTGCCCTGAGAAACCCTGACAGTGAGAGAAAGAGGAGAAAAATGAGATCCAGAGATGGAGACACTGAAGATGTGGTCAGAGAGATACGAAGAAAACCAACAGGATTCAGTGTCCTTCAGGCCAATGGAGCGAAGCATCCTGAGGAGGAGCTGGTGGTCCACAGTTCCAAACACTGCCAAGAGATCCAGAAGAACGAGTAGAGAATAGTGTCCTTTGGATTTAGCAGTGAGGAGATCATTGGAAAACCAAGCCCCCATTAGAGAGGTAGATACTGTAATGTGTCCCCTCTTCAGACTATCTTGGATGTACTTATTTATAGCTAATCTTTCAGCAGCTGAGAGGTCAAACATTTTCCCTTGAAAAGTGCAATCAAGGACCACATTTATCACAGCATGTACGCCTGAAAACAGGCATACAAGCTGTGATTTAGTCTCAATTCCCAGCACAGAAGCGTCTTATTCACCCTCTACACCGGTTTGACAAGGATGGATGTGCTGGACCCTGCAGTGGGGCGGCAAAGGGTGTTTCTGCTATGGATATCTCATATAAAAAGTCCAAAGCAGATAGCATGAAATACACTGGGACCTCCATTTAATTCACCTTTTCCTCAATCAATAACAGGACATTGGGGCACATTTACTTACCAGTCCCGTCACAATCCCCGAGGTGCGTTGTCCGACGAGGATTCGGAGCTGCCGCGATTCACTAAGATCGTGCATCCAATTTACTGCATGTGTCGCTTCCTCGCTGAGGTCTGCCGGAGTTCAGCTTCTTCTTCCCGGTGCATGTAAGTGCATGGATTGCGACACAATTTTGAATGTTAAATCCTGTGCGTCGTCCGAATCCGTTGGATCGTCCGACAGCCCGCCCCTCGATTTGTGTTGCATGAAAGCAGGCACGGATGCGCCAAAAATACGATCACGTGCAACAAAAAGCCCTTTTAAATACGGCGCACATCGGAAATCGCTGGATACTCTGACGATAGTGTGGTCCGCAGACCCTTATTAAATGAGCCCCACTGTGTTAATGCCAGGGTGGACCACATAACACATCTAAGGACAAGTAATTCATTATGAGTAAACAATATCTTTCTCCCTCTAAATCAACAAAGACTTTACCAGACACTGATTTTTATGCCTAAAACAGACATATTGGTAACATAATCTCAGCATAAGTTCAGCACATAACTGTGCACCCAAGTGATCTCCCCCATTATCACTTAGCCACTGAAATTATGCAGTGGTGGACTCTTGGGACAGGATCTTATGACTGGATTTACCACAGTTTTTCTTCCCTTGATCTCTGCGTTCATGGGGTGACATGGCTCCTACCTGCATAGGTTCATCAGGCTCCACTGGTGCGTTATTAGAAGGAATAGGAGAAAGATGAGAGAGAAGAGTGAGTAGGAAAAGTGGACATGCTTTCCTGATTACATTATCTAAGGCCACAGTCATACGTTCCGCTAGCGCACCGGGGGCAGGTCTCTTCCCAATTGCATATGCTTTTCCAGGAAAACACCCTTGTATTATTAAATATGAATTTATAAATCCAGCGCTAGTAGAATGTCTCCTCCAGTGTTTTAGGATGGGGATGAGGAACTTTTAAAGGACATCGACCAAATTACTCTAAAAGTAAAAGCAAGTTTCCTATCAGTACTATAAAAGTCAGGTAACTTATATTTTGTATATAAGTTCAGACAGTTTCTGTACCATCTGAACCAGATTCTGCATCTGGTTAACCACAGTGTGGTTACTCTGTCAAGACAGGGAAGAAATGTGAGCCGTGAGATTCAAACAACCTCTGTCCTTGCCTTCAAAACGGTGAAAAGTCCTCAAGGATTCTCTCAAGGTTCACAGTAAGCATCCTGACCCCATAAGTGCCTTTCAAAAATGTATTAGTGGTGCATACAGTGGGCATTTTAGAACTGACATTTTTGTACCCAATTTTTACTACCCGGTCATGCATTCATATCTGTAAAGGCTGCATTAATAAACAGTGTAAATCTATGCACCTTTACTAGAGGTATTTTTGGTGAAGGGCATAATGTATGTATGTACGCTTTGTATGTATATTACATATAGTAAGTGTCAGTAAACTGACCTTCCATTTGCAAAACCACCCTCCACAGAGGTTTTAGCAAGGGCTGTACAGAGCATTTTGAGCCACATATTTATTTTCAGAAATAAAGGAGGTTAAAAAATAATATATGAGTATACACTCACCGGCCACTTTATTAGGTACACCATGCTAGTAACGGGTTGGACCCCCTTTTTCCTTCAGAACTGCCTCAATTCTTCGTGGCATAGATTCAACAAGGTGCTGGAAGCATTCCTCAGAGATTTTGGTCCATATTGACATGATGGCATCACACAGTTGCCACAGATTTGTCGGATGCACATCCATGATGCGAATCTCCCGTTCCACCACATCCCAAAGATGCTCTATTGGATTGAGATCTGGTGACGGTGGAGGCCATTTGAGTACAGTGAACTCATTGTCATGTTCAAGAAACCAGTCTGAGATGATTCCAGCTTTATAACATGGCGTATTATCCTGCTGAAAGTAGCCATCAGATGTTGGGTACATTGTGGTCATAAAGGGATGGACATGGTCAGCAATAATACTCAGGTAGGCTGTGGCGTTGCAACGATGCTCAATTGGTACCAAGGGGCCCAAAGAGTGCCAAGAAAATATTCCCCACACCATGACACCACCACCACCACCCTGAACCGTTGATACATGGCAGGATGGATCCATGCTTTCATGTGGTTGACGCCAAACTCTGACCCTACCATCCGAATGTCACAGCAGAAATCGAGACTCATCAGACCAGGCAACGTTTTTCCAATCTTCTACTGTCCAATTTCGATGAGCTTGTGCAAGTTGTAGCCTCAGTTTCCTGTTCTTAGCTGAAAGGAGTGGCACCCAGTGTGGTCTTCTGCTGCTGTAGCCCATCTGCCTCACAGTTCGACGTACTATGTGTTCAGAGATGCTCTTCTGCCTACCTTGGTTGTAAAGGGTGGCAATTTGGGTCACTGTTGCCTTTCTATCAGCTCGAACCAGTCTGCCCATTCTCCTCTGACCTCTGGCATCAACAAGGCATTTCCGCCCACAGAACTGCCGCTCACTGGATGTTTTTTCTTTTTCGGACCATTCTCTGTAAACCCTAGAGATGGTTGTGCATGAAAATCCCAGTAGATCAGCAGTTTCTGAAATACTCAGACCAGCCCTTCTGGCACCAACAACCATGCCACGTTCAAAGGCACTCAAATCACCTTTCTTCCCCATACCAATGCTCGGTTTGAACTGCAGGAGATTGTCTTGACCATGTCTACATGCCTAAATGCACTGAGTTGCCGCCATGTGATTGGCTGATTAGAAATTAAGTGTTAACGAGCAGTTGGACAGGTGTACCTAATAAAGTGGCCGGTGAGTGTATATGAGCGGTGCATGGTTCATAGGTAACACCAAATTTTGCACTATGTAGCCCCTAATGTTTAGGATAGCAGGGCATTCCAGGGGGAAGGGGTCATTTCTAATCCTCCTTTTCATATAAAAGTGTATATTAATGTATTCTTACATAGTTTAAACTCTACATCCACCTCCCTACTGAAGCTAGTTTTGGCTAAAAGGACAAGGGTTTTAAGCCATAACATTTTTGTTTTTCAGGTAATTTAACCATATAATGGCTTTTTTTTTGTGGGATGACGTGTATTTTTCAGTGACACTATTTTGGGACTATTATTATACTTCAATGATGTATATTTATTATATCTTTCAGACTGGATACAGCCTACATCAATTTTGTAATTTATTTTTAATCATTCATATTTCATTTGAATGTACACTGTTAATTTTTCATGGGTTAGTAAAATTACAACAAGCAATTTTTTTTCTTATGTTTTATTATTTGTGCAGGAGAAACTCTTAATAAGGGGGGAAGAGAAAAATCACTACTTTTTGCATGATCATCTTCAAATCAGTCATAATAATTTTATTCTTAAGTCCATGGGGAGAAGAATCTAGAAGAAGAGGAGGAGCATAGCGGCACAGAGCAGCGCTGCTGCTTCACACATGGGGTGGACATGAATTCTAGTCCCTGGTTTATTTAAACAGTTGGTCTGGTGAAGGCGCATCCGACCAATGTATGGGGCACCACTGGTCCATGAGGCCCCATACCATTGCATGTCATGGGTTGAGAAGAAATCCACCCTTTGTGTTTCCTTTACCTCGCTAGTAATTCCCTCTGTTATATCTCTCATTTTGAATTCTTGCAAAGCTGTCAATCTGGGCATCTCTATCTAACCTTGATTATCTTTCGTAACTATCGCTACCCTCTGCACTACTACTACCTTTAACTTTCTCTGTTGTGCTAGGAACACTCTGGCCCTTCTCAGGACTCCTCGAGACCTATTCCCCACCCATCATTTATTCTACCTGTGGGATTGGTATCAGCAAACAGAGACAGTTTCCAATACAAGCGTCAAAAAGACAAAGGTGATTTAGGTGGTTCAGAGGAGGGCAGGTGATAGACTATGGGGGTCAGAGCTCAAAAGAATCTCAGGTTGGTAAACAAATGTTCTTTCAATAAAGAGACAGAGGCCAGGCCGAGAGATAAGAAATGGAATCAGAGGGTGTCGTAAAGTGAATTTTTTGTATCCTGTTCCATTCAGTAACACGATTGTCACATAGGTTCCCTTCTCCAAAGCTGTCTGAGGTCACTGCCAGAGCACTGAATTCCCGGGGTTGGTTTGTTTTCAGTGGCTCTAACAACAGGAATAGCATAAAAAGTCTGTTATGTAACATTCCCGATATACATTGACATACACAGTCTGCGAGCCTCACATGCCTATTTCTTTTACAGAGAACAATTGGAGAGCCGTTAGCATTCCTCCACTATATCAGTATTAAACCACACCACATATCATTTCAACACCAGCCCTAAACAGACAGCTCTTTTCTTACTCTGCTTCTTGTCTGTGTTTTTGGAAGCTGGAAGGGATTGATAGGAATTTTGCATTACAAAAATGACAAGGTTGGGTCATTGCTGTGTATACAGTATTCAATTCTAATAGGTCAGTGCATAAAATGCAAAGTTAGAAGGGAAATTGTGATTGATGGCTGATTCACTGTCATAGCTGTGGAAGTTGTACTGGATCAGGCAATATTCATTTATACAAGGAGACTCCTTATATACATATATAGCTCCCCCTAGAGGTGGCCGTGGGCAGGACAGTATTTTCATTTAATTCCTGTCTTTGAAGGTAAGCAATGGCTGTGCAAATCTGCATGCAAAAAAAAGAGGTCATGACGTTACAGTTATACTCCATGCACATAATTTCTGCCGTTTTAGTGTCTGGTAGCGTTGTATAATACTGTTGTTTTTTATATATTGTTCAGTATCCTTGCCACATCTTTAAATGGATACTACATTAGAATAAGACCAATTTCACACAGAAGTGTTCTGTGAAGTATTTTGCATCAATTCTTATGCAAAAACCTGGCTCCTTCTTATACAGAAGATGTACAGATTTTTCGATTATACTTTTGTATTTAGTGTTGATACTGTCAGCAGCTGTCAGCCTACACAGAATGCATTGGCTGATTATGTAATATCCTGTAATACATTAGTATTGTAGTATATTACACTGAACAAGTGATCAAATGATCACTTGTTCATGTCCCACCCTGAGACAAAATAAGAGTCAAAAAAGTGCAAATAAAAAAATTATTTAAAAAAAGAGTAAAAGTCCCCATCCAATATAAAAATCAAATACAACATTAAACAGTGAAAATCACCACAGATTGGTATCTGCCCATAACAACCCGTACAAAAAAAAGAAAATTGTCACTGAACCCGTATGGTTAATGCCGTGAAAAAAAAAGTAAAAAATAAATTCACAAAAATTCACATTTGACCACATAAAAACTGGATAAAAAGTGATCAAAAAGTAACATTTACCCCCAAATGAAACCAACAAAAAGTACAGATTGTCCCACAAAAAACAAGCCCTAAAACTGCTCTGTAAACAAAAAAATAAAAATGTTATGCCAATTAATAAGCGGTGACGCAAAAACAAGCGAGTTTCTCACAAAATGACTTCAATGGGTATCACTGTAATCGTGGTGACCCATAGAATAAAAATAACTTATTATTTTTATGATATAGTGAACGGCCAGAAAAAAAAGGTAAAACCCTAAACCAGAATGAATGTTTTTTTTTAACCACCACCGAGAAAGAGTTAATAAAATGTTATCAATTAGCAAGTGAATTCTCCTTAATAATGTACCTGAAAAGTGGATCTCAAACCGCAAAAAGAAATATCCAAATTACAAAAAAATAATCATTTTGCCTAGAAAATGTGACAATGCAAATCTGCTCTGGATGGCGCCTCCTTCCGTTCTATCCCCAGCCGTGTGCCCATACAGCGGTTTACCAACACATATGGGGCATTGAGAAATTGGGTATCAAACTTTCTGGAGCTTTTCGGCATTTAATACATTGTGACTCCATTCTCTATTCAGATAGGGCTAGTTTAAAATTAACAATTGTTAAGCATTGTTTTTCATTTTTCGTTTTATTTGGGGTTAATGAGTTGAAGTTGTTCATTGTTTCCATTTTGGGGTCTGTATGACCTTTCAATCTCTTTCACCATTTTGCAAAAAATTTTAATAATAAAGTGGTAATGTGGATGCCACTTACCGTTTTTTATATTTTGATTGGGCATTTTAGGGTTCACTGATACCTATCAAGTTTATTGTTTACTTTATTTACTTTTATATCACTTCTAGCCAACAGGTTAAACAAAGCTCTGACAGACCTACAAGCGGGACACCGGGGGCTCTGAAGAAGTTGAGTAAAGGTTTATTTTTTTTAAAAAGCAGTTTGCACAGAAAAGAACATGCAGAGTCAGACAGAAAACTGGTGCAAGCTCCTTAGTAAATGTGCCCCATTGTGTACAGGATAGGAGAAGAGCCATAGTATGAAGGAGTAAAGGAGTTATGAAGTATACGGGCATGGGTACTTCTTTAGAAGTAAGGGTTGTCATAATGTATAGGAGCAGGAGCATTTAGTATTGCAAGAGTTTTCTACATGATCATAACTGATTAATAAGGGACAGTTTTATATCTAATCTCCTTTTGTTAATACTGTCCGAATATTATTTTAATTAAATTATTACAATTGTTGAGTATAAACAGGGACTTAATGGCAGAAGGAGCTGTAAATATGGCCCAGGGGGGAGGGGGGTTCTTAGCTATAAGAAGAGGGCACAATGCCAAGTGTAGGCTGTAGCAGAGGCATAAAGCTCAACACTACCCGCCTCTTTATGATGTTTCACCAGTGATAGATAAAGTTAAGTTTGCTGGGTGCCCAGAGAACACTACCTACAGGAATACATGGTGCCTATACAGGCAGTCCCCGGGTTATGTACAAGATAGGCTCTTTAGGTTTGTTCTTAAGTCGAATTTGTATGCAAGTCGGAACTGTATATTTTATAATTGTAGCCCAAGCCGAATTATTTGGGGTCTTTGTGACAATTGGATTTTAAAAATGTTGGGTTGACATAAGAACCAGGATTAACAATAAAGCTTCATTACAGACACCTGTGATGTAACTGTTAGGGCTAAAGCACAATAAATTACCAATATCCAGTGGTCCGTTTGTAACTAGGGGTCATCTGTAAGTCAGGTGTTCTTAAGTAGGGGACCGCCTGGAATAAGATGTGATTCCAGAGACCTGCAAGAGCAAGTTCTTGTGCCACCTACCTGTAGGGTCACTGGTAAACAAGGATCCTACATGGAGCTATGAAGCACCATAGGGAGGACAATAACATGTCACTGTTACTAGTTTCTTCTTTCGTGTATTATTGGTTCAGTTAACTGAATCAGAACAATGAATAGAGACTTCCTGAATAAAGATGTAGTCTATATATGATTGTCTGCATATCACTATGTCCGTGATGGTCCTGGGTACGCATTTACAAACATGGTAGAAAGTTCCGTCTGTTTTCATTCTTCCTTCTGGTCACCTCCTATGTTTAGAGAAGGGCAAGTGTAGGGCTGCTATTTCCTCACATATAACTTAGCTTCCTGCTTTTCATGATTACAGCGAGGCATGCTTGGGTGTAAGGAGATTTTATTACTTTTAGTGAGGTGGGATGGGGCTGCCACAGTGAATGAATGAAGGATAAAATCCCAACTATTTTTAACTCCTTTCTAGTTACTTATCTATGGTCACAATGCACGCTGCATGGCCAAGAATTGGGTTAAAATTTGCAACTCTTTACTGAAGGAGACGATTCTTGTATGTACTTGTATCTCCTGCATGTTCATCCTAACAGGTGTAATTTATGGACATGTGAGCTAAAGTTTGACATACAGTACGCTGATAAATGAAAATGATTGTGCTTCTCTTATTTAAGTCGCCAATCATAAGAATACCGTGTATTTTGCACTGAAAATATGTATTAGTTAAGGTTAACATAGCGAAAAGCAGATTGTAGACCCACTGTGCTATCCAAATGGTGTGGCTTGGGCCAAACACTAAGGGAATTATCCTTGGACCTCTCCGGTTTTTAGCCTTTCACCCCCTACACGGGGATTAGGACTTCACTGCAGAGAGATCACGAGGCTGCTTCTTCTGATGGTCCTGATATGGGTAGCAGTTGGTTCAGTAGCCAAAGAGACACCACTGTTCAAGGCAGGCAGCAAAGTAGGAGAATGTAGTAAGAGGCAGAGGGTCGAGGCATGCAGCACAGATTCAGTAACTATCTGAGATCATGGTCAGAGAGGAGAGGAGACCTCATGTCAAAGCACACCTTCACTAGGAACTCACATGAACGTTGATGTTGAGGCACCTTTTATTATCAGAGCTGTCCATCAGAGGGGCATATTGGAAGAAGATACCCTGACCGTATAATTCTAGGAGTGGCACAGAACAGGTGGCGTGGCTGTGGTCACAAGCCGTCGCTGCTACAATGAGTCTAATGTGGTTTCTTATAGAGAAATGCATCTGCTAAACTTTACATTTTGAATGAAATGGCATTCTAACAAATTTAAAAATCCCCAAAACAGCCATTCTTGCCTGCATCATATAGAAAACTGTACATTTAAGTTTCAGAATTTATCATTTATGGGAACTGAGACACAGTTCGTGACTCTGGAACACATCTAGGATGCCCGATTTCCCTTTTGGCAAGTAAGTGGATATATACTCTTAGCAATGCTAATATATATACAAAAATGTGTTATGGAAAAGGGGCAATTAAAAAGGAGCAAGACTCCACACAATAATATAAAACGTGTAGTTTGTAACCATAGAAACACATAGATTTTGTACAGCAAGTTTTTTTATTTTTATCTATATATTTTTTAATTAAACCACACATTAATTGACTTGACAGAATTAAACCTCAATTATATACAATAAATGACTTTTATGATGTTAGAAGTGATAACTTAGTTATCATAATACAGGTGATCCCCTACTTAAGAACACCCAACTTACAGACGACCCCTAATTACAAACGAACCTCTGGATGTTGGTAATTTACTGCACTTTAGCTATACGCTATAATAATCAGCTGTAGGAGTTATAAGAGGTGTCTGCAATGAAGCTTTTTTGTTAATTCTGATTGTAATGACAACCCAACATTTTTAAAATCCAATTGTCACAGAGACCAAAAAAATTCTGTCTGGGGTTGCAATTATAAAGTATACGGTTCCGACTTGCATACAAGTTCAACATAAGAACAAACCTTCAGAACCTACCTTGTACGTAACCCGGGGACTGCCTGTAATATAATAAATTACTTACCGTATGTATATATTTTAATTGCGGCATCATATTCTGTAGCACTTTACAGATGATGGGGTACAAATACAAAACAGTGACATATAATAGGAATGAGGGCCCTGCATGCAAGAGCTTACAATCTATGCGGAGGAAGGTGGGACTCAGAGTACATGTAGCATCTTCAGGCTGATTGTATGAGTGGCAGTCAGATGCTAGAGAACAGCTGCAGAGGTGTAACACAGCTTTCAGGGTTTCCTGACTCGTGCCAGTGGCTGCCAGGCGGACGGACAAAGCTGTCAGTGCTGCACACCGCACCCTCCCTAGACAATGTAATCAGTGGCAGGAAATACATGAGTACCCCCCATCACAGAGACCGTGTGACATGAAGGACAAGGAAATAATTACTTATGGATTTCCACTTCAGAGTAAAAAGACACATATACAAATGCAAAACTTAAAATAAGACCAATAATAACTTCAGGGTTTTTTTTTGAGTAGAAGATGACCACAAGATCAAATCTCTTCCCGCAGGGCCTCACCCTCAGTATTCTCACAATAATACTTGGAGAGTTACTATGTGACTCTGGGGCACAAGGAGAATAGAAAATGACAGTTACATAAAGTACATTATAGGCCTATGACAAGTCACCTCATTCACACAGACGCGTGCCCTGCGCATCCACATAAAACGTGAGCGTCTTTTTCAAATCCTCAAAAATTGATGGATTTCTAATCTACTTTCTGCCCTGTCCAGTTGGTTGTCTAGTAACATTTGAGAACAACGGACCAAATACAGATGTTATTTGTGTGCCACCAGTTTTTTTTTACAGATCCATGGTCTTCCATGGAGGTACGTGGATTGCATGTGAGAAAAAAAAAAAATAGTGCATGCTGCAATTTTTTTTTCACTGTCTGCACATCCGTGAAAAAAAGGATGTGTGAACAGAACCATAGGAATACCATCGGCAAATACAACGGATAGCATACCTACCTCACGCCTGTCTGAATGAGCCTAAAGCCGGTTTTCCTAGCAGCATAAGGCCCCTTTCACACTTGCGTTTTTCACGCGCGTTTTCTGCGCGTGCTTTTGACGCGCAGAACTTGCATTGCACTCTGACCCATTGTAGCCAATGGGTCTTTTCAGACTTGCAATTTTTTTCATGCACACACGCGCGTTTTTTTAACGCGCGTTTAAATCTCGGCATGCTCTACTTTTGCAAGTCACGCGCGTGAAAAACGCACCATACAAGTCTATGGAGATGCATCAAAAACGCATTGCACTCTGAGACACACATACAAGTCCAATGCGAGTCCAATGCGTTTTTCACGCAGCAATTGCCATAGAAAAGATAGAGCTCAGTCCTGAGTCCTTTCACTGAGACACTGAACAAACTCTGACTGAAAACTGATTGAACTGATTGATGCAAAATGTGCGTTTTTCACTGACCAAACCCTGATCGCACCCTGATCAGACTCAGACGTGATCTGCAACACAAGTGTGGAAGGGGCCTTACAAGCTGAAACCATGTCAGCCATTGAATTAGAGCATGCAGGCAGTGAGACCCCCCATTTTGGGCTCGTATTACACGCATTGTAAATCCTAATAAGCTTTTCTTTAGGATTGTTTGATTTGTTGTTGGATCTTGTAGCTGATATTTCATGTACTTTGTTGGGAATCACAGTATTCCTCTTGGAAAACCCATGTGTGATAGCATAATTGAGAAAATAAGTGTATAGGTCAACTGCATGACTCTACAGCCTTTGCCCATGAAATGAACAGGCGAATAGCCATTGCTTTCTACTCTATGTTTACATGTGGACCATCGCATGATATGTTCCACTAAATTTAAAGATGTGATAAAAAAATAATGGATATGTTTCATCATTTTAGGTGCTTATAGGCTTCCTGACTAGACCACATAACTCGTCCTACTATATGCACTTTAGGAAGACAACTTCTTCATCTAAGGTAGGAAGGAAAGGGTTACACTTTTAACTACACTTTTGGTAAGTTGTTATCTTAACCTAGATCTAGGAAACAATTACAAGTTTATCATCACCATTGGCCAAAGTCCTTCTAGATAAGTGTTGTCCTGACCTTAAAAAAAAAAATTTACGTAAAATAAGCCGCCAGGTGGGTGAGTAAGGGGGAACATAGCATATTACATGCGGATTTGACAAGCAAAGTTTTTGTACAGTAAATCCACAGCATGATATAGTAGCAGTGTAGTTATGTGATTTGTAAAAAAATAAAATTAATCCACAGGGGGAACCTCTGATTTGAGAAAATCACAGCATAAAACGCAACATAAACCACATTATTTATGCACACAAAATGGCTGTGCAATTACCACTGTGGTAAATACTGCAGATACTGGGGCTCAATTAATAAGGGTCGCGACGCTCTTTTTCTTCGGACTGTGCGCCTTTTTCAGGGATTACACACCTTGCACAGGTATTTAACTAGTGTAAGTAAATGTGCCCCATTATGCTACATGTTCACATAACTCTACATAAGCTCACAATGGAACTATACATAAGGACTACAGATAAGCGGACCCATTCGAGTTCAGGTGCACCCTGCAAGATTTCAAACATGAATTGAGATGCAGTATACCACATTCAGAGGTATTAAAAATGTGTGTGCTTCATTATGGATAGGTGATTCCACATATAAAATCACAGTCGCTGTCACAACAAGGTATATCACAGGATACAAGAGTTCGCCCACTCCGGCCAAAGCGTTTCTAGTGTCGTCCGACGCTCTTAGTCATGGCTGTTGGTGTGAACACATGCAATGAATACCAGAACTCACGTTAGTTCCGCGAGTGAAAACAGAAAGTATGGCATGGATTTACAAAGCGTTCTACCAAATGGAGAAACGCAACAAAATGTTCATACATTAGGATAAACCGGTAAGCAAATAAAAATGTAGCAATACATAAGGCATAATAAATATATATTACTGATAAAAATCCAATGTAAATACCCTGTCATTCATTGTGAACGGTATAACATTGTACATGCATTATATACCTGATGTAATTGTACATTGAAATCAAAACAAAAACAGAAAAAAGCACGGCTATTTTCTAGAAAAGATACCGAGTAACAGCATTGGTTTTACATACATTTACGGTGTTTTTTTCTGAATGTATCACAATATGCGTGTCACCTAATGAATAAATGTGTGAGTACGGTGCCTTATACAAAAGCACTGCAAGTCATGCTAATTTTTATTATACCTCTGTAATGGAACATTAATTCATTCCTATAATTGAGACCTTAGAGAAATCTAGTTTGTAGGTGAAAAATCCAATAAGCCTCTCTGTCAAAGAGGAGTTTTTGGATGTCACCACCTCTTTTATTAAATTG
The DNA here is from genome assembly GCA_019512145.1 of Engystomops pustulosus. Classification (NCBI taxonomy): domain Eukaryota; kingdom Metazoa; phylum Chordata; class Amphibia; order Anura; family Leptodactylidae; genus Engystomops; species Engystomops pustulosus. The sequence goes on along the minus strand of CM033642.1, from coordinate 46,453,805 downwards.
TATTTTTTCTATGGAACGAGCTCTGAGAGACTCTGTTTAACCCCCATGAATCTCATTGAAATGTTTAGATGCCCTTATATTGTCCTTTCTGATTCCGGGAGTCCTACCGTTTTTTTTTTACTTTGTCCCCCAAGTTTTCCAGGAATCGGATCTTAAACTTTCTCTTAAACGCCTGTGATTTTAAACGTGGGATTACGTTTCCATAATAAAGCACAAGAATTTTTAATACCTCTGGATGTGACCCGCTGGATCTCATCTTGGGTTTAAAATTTGTTCCTACACATTTGTCCCGTGCGGAGTCCATGACGTGCACCACCGGTACATAAATCGGGTGAGCTACAGATATATATTTTTTCCTTTCTATTGCACCCTGTAAGACCCTGACAGATTGCTGGATTGGCTGTCCATCAGCCAATTCGGAATATTAATTCTCTGTTCCCTTGGCCAATCACAGCCATGGCTAGTTTTTAGGGGCATTCATTTGCCGGATTGGCTGTTCAGCCACCAAGCTGGCAATATATACGGGTCGCACCCCGAACGGGAAGTTCAGGTCCTCTCATCTTTAGTAAAGATGCCATATCTTTATTTACACTGTCAATAGAAAATGGAACCTTGCACAGCAGAATACTGCACCAAGTAGAGGTAATAGTCGACACACTCAAAACGAGCAAATCAAGAATCAGAGGAAAAAGTAGTGTGTCACTGACATGATTTGATTCAAAAAACATAACAAATTTTATTAATATTCAACACTGAACACAAACATGCATATAAAACCAATTAAAACTGTACCAAAGTACATACAATTGTCTACCATGTAATGCACTATGGTCGGTGCAAAAACAAGACACCTCCTGAATGGGTGGTATCCACCCAAAACCACCCCTAAACAATGAAAAGACACATATAAAGTGCAAGTGCATCTGTCAAGCTGCCATGGAAGTAAGGGTTAAGTGAATTAATGCCCACAATGTAAACATGGTAAAAAGTCGATAAAGGTAATGGAGGCAAACCCTAGTACATATGACAAGTGACCTGGCAAACAAACCAGAGAAATAGCAGCATGCAGGCGGGGTGGTGGAATGATCAGGAGGTGGAGGGCTCCCCTCACGTTACATCTCCAACTGGAGACTTCCTCAGGGGTATTTACACTACCATTGATTGTTTTATGCAAACGTAAAGACCATAAACTACAGTTAAACATAACACTTTACAAAATGTTGAAGAGACAAAACCATACAGATTACTCCCAGTGTTTGCTCAGTGGAGCTGGCTCTATCGCTGCCGCCTAAATTTATCCATCTAGGATCTCGGTTACAGGAAAAGTGAACAAACGCTGGTGCCAGTCAGTGAGGGGGATGCGGCTGGCATTTACAATTATTACGGCTGGTGAACAAATGAGTAGACCCTGCCAGGAGATTTCCAGCAGAGGGAGGAATAAGATGTAAGGTCTGAGAGCGAGGAAAGACATTTTTCCCATTACATATAGTACGTGCAGTCAGGAAAGGGTGTAAGGGATGGAGAGTACAATACAGTATCACCAGCGGGTAACCGGATTAATAACATTCTTTTGTCCTAACAAGCTTTTCATATCAACTCATATAAAGAGACTCCTCCCACCAAAATGTTTTTCCTCAAGCCCAGTTAGTAAAGGATATGATGTAACCAGTACTATATTTTAGGTTTTTATCGCTCCTTCATTCCCAAGATATAATATGGTGTAACGTTGGCCCACCTGACTGAAGTTATGGCATTACAATCTATCCAAAATGTGTAAGGGCATATGGATATGGTAATCTCCTGCTCCAGACCATTGTCATTATATATTCTAAGAGAATATGTACATGATAGAGAGAAATCCATAGATGCAACATCCACCTGTGAAAATGACTAGTGCCCATCCAAAAAAGAAAAAAGCTGCAGTAGGCGATGCAGGGAAACTAAAGAAAAATTTCCCTCTGCTATCAACATTCCTCCAGTTGTTTGGGGAAATCGGTCAGATCAAACACAATACCTCCTGGTGAGAAGAAAAGAGAAGTAGGGATCCATGATCTTCACTTCTCAGGAATGGAGATCCTCAGAGGTAAAAGATTGTGGATCCCTACTCAGCGTCTTCTCACCGAGAGGTATTGTGTTTGATCTGACCGATTTTCCCAAACAACTGTGGAGAAACTTTGGTATCAGAGGGAAATTTGTCTTTGGTGACACTTATGTACAGGACTGACATAATTTCTTCCCATCTAGCTCCGTTCCTTTTTAGTTCCAATTGTGTGTTGGCTTTTATATGTGCATTGTTAAAATCTAAGTGCGATAATTATTTGTAGATGCAGGGAAGCTACTCAATTGTCCACTTTCCTCTGCAAATCAGCTATTTGTCAGGGTGGTCAGGAGGGGCCAACAGAGAAAGGACTGTTATTAATAAAGTTTCATTAGAAGTGAAGGGTTAATGTAGGGATTTCACTATTGTTCTGTGCATTTTTCCCCATGTTCTTGCTGTGCAAGGTGATGCAGTTTCCTTAAAGCATCTGTACAATTGAAACTATGCCAAATGTGTCTTAATAATTTAGTACTTATGCTTAATAAAAAGCAAATTTCATTAAATCTGGTTGAACTTAGGAGATTTGATTTCTTAATTTCTCTATTCAAGCAACCATCCAAAACGTGCTGCTACCATGTTTCTACTATATAGTCTGTAATTCCTTCACATGGCTGCCTGTACTGTACATGAGCTATGCTTAGTGTACAAGCCGGAAAGTTCCTGAAATATACATTGAGCATACCCATTGACATATACTGTTGGATGGAGGCATAGTTTTGCCTTAATCTACACAGTATACATTGTAAGCTGCGCCGTTCATTGCAATGTGTACACTCAGTGATGTCACGGTCCATAGGGGAAACACCCTGAAAATACTCACTCTTCCTCATACTTTCAGGGAAAGGAAAGGATCAGAACAAGCTATTTCACTGTGTACAGCAGGATATGTTTGATCCATCCATTGTAATGGTACGTTGGGAATCCTCACAATCTACCCTGTGGTGCAATATAAATGGTCCCTGTGTAGCATAGTCACTCTTCTCCCTCTACCCAGTATTAAAGATAGCAACACAGAGGAATAGGGTGTAAATACACGGCAGAGTTTGGAGAGCGTGAAAATCTACATCTGCAGAGGAGATCATGCTCCCCTATTTCCAAGGTACATCGAAAAAGCAGCAGCCTGGAGCACATTATATAGCAAGATTACCTACTGTAGACAGGATACCAGCACTAATGATGATAGAAGCAGCAGCACCGGTCTTAGTTTTGTTGCCCCCATGATCCTGAAGACAAATTTCACTACTAAAATGAGGGGGAATGATCAGTGCATGTGGCAGGAGAAGAATCTGTTGAGGCAGCATCTGACTTAATAAAAGAAAAACACGTTTCTGTACAAAACAGGAGGAGATTTAATAATTTTTTTGAAAATATTGTTTTATGCTTTAAACAAAACAAAAATATACATCAATAATACACACCCAAACTATTGCATCTTCCTTATGCATTTCCTGTGCAGAATGTCCAGTTCTTGAGGACTACAAATCCCAGCATGCCCTTCATACCATATGGTTGTACATCAATTCTACAGGGGTTACATGCTTTCACAGTTTATGTATATTCATTTAAATTATTGCATCTTAAAAGGTAATCCACAGTATCTCCGATCTGGGCCATGCACTTACTGTATACATTGGGTGTCTTATGCCCCCATCTCCATTATGGTATGGATTTTGACAAATCCTAGGAAGCCCCAATTGTATAGTGTAGGTGCAAGGGCAATATAATCCTCTTCTGACGGCTTTGGGCTCATCCAGATTACATTCCTTATAAAATTCAATTCATCTGAATCTGGAAAGTTAAATCTGGCTGTTCCCAATATCACCAGAGGAGTCACTTATTATACAACCAAATATATTCTTTACTTTTCTGTACAAAACAAGAGATATCAGGAACATTTCAATGTATAGAAATCCACATTCATCACTACCTTACAGACGTCTATCATGCTCAACATTGAACGGAAGAGCTAATTGGTAACACTGATTCGCTTTCTCCTTCCTGATATAGTTACTTTCTAGTCAAAAAAATACAATTATCTACAAACCAAAGATTAAAAAATAAGATATAATAAAAAAAAAAGCAAATAAAACCACAGATTTGTCAAACAATCATGTATCCAGTCAAACACAGAAACACACAGCACAGCAGCTAAGGTCAGAAAGAAGAAGAGGGGCTCACACAGCACAGTGACACTGAAATACTGCATGGACAGAACAAATTACCATTCATCATTAAGGATCAAACTACTAGGACCACCACTGACCATGACAATGGGGGCCCCATATCCCTAGTATGAATATGATTCCCAATGGCGGGTCTCTACAGTCAGGTGCTGCTGATCAAACATTAAAGAAAATCTACCACCAGGATAAAGGACTGTAAACCAAGCACACTGGCCCCCTATGACAGGATTTGCTCTTCTTTTAGCTTCTTATGTCCTAGTTCTTAAAAAAAACAACTCATTTGCATAATTTATTAAGCCTTTTTTCCTTAAAACAAGGGTATAAGAAGCTTAAAGAACAGCAGATCCTGTCAGAGGGGGCACACACCAGTATGTCAGTGTGCCTGATTTACAATCCTTCATCCTGGTAGTAGATGTTCTTTAAAAGGAAATCTACCATCAAAAACCATCATGATAAACCTGGGCACTTACTCATACATCCAGGCACTATAACTGTGATAATCTTCTTATATTTGTTATCAATGGCCTCCTTCTAAAATCAACTTCATGAGCTAATGACCATGGAAGGCATTAACAGAGCCCCTCCCTGATGTAGCTTCACAGACTGTGCAGGTACTTCCAAACCCTACAAACTCAGGCCGAGAGACAGTGGAAGTAGCCCTGCAGAGTGTAACAGCCTGCAAAGCTACAGCACGGAGGGGTTCTGGTAATGCCCTTCAGCCTCACTAGCTCTTAAAGCTGATTTTAGAAGGAGGCCATGAATAAGAAATATAAGAAGATTACCACTGTCACAGTACCTGGATCTATGAGCAAGTTTTCTGGTTTATCATGCTGGATTTTGATGGTAGATTTCCTTTAATCCTATGTATAGGAGATAAAATTGTAAACTTGTTACAACCTTAAGCTTGCAGGGAAGGGAATATTACATACAATTTGTAGTAGAACTCAGTAACACTGAATGTACATAGAACACTATAGAGTCCTGGCAGTTGGTTAGTATTCACCAAAACATGAGCATACAAGGGATACATTTATAACAGGGAAGCATTTAGTACTCAGCCACTAATACCTCAGGAGGATCTGTCATTTATTGCATTATATCAGAATGTATCAGCAGTGACAGCTCTGGTCTGTGGGTAGATTATTCTGATTGTAGTGAACTAAATCCTCCACATTCTAAAGCTCATTGCCACAAACAATATATTGTATGTATAAGATTCCTGAACAAGACATTTAAAAAAATTGTGTGAGTGGATGCGAGTATATGGATTTTGGCAGGTTTCATTCATACAAACTAAAGACAAATCTGATGTGACTATAAACCGTCTACATGTACCACACTTCTTTACATGGCATCTCTATAAAAAAAAAAACAGATAAAACAACACTCAATTTCTAAAATACACAGTTAAAATTTGGTCCCCAAGTTCAGGAATTTTGGAATCAAAGCCGAAGGGAAAGAGGGATGGATATTATTTTATGTGTAAGGGGACCAAGTTTTAACATGTTTTTACCAAACTTTCCCCATTTATAGGCAAAACTACCGTTTATTAAAAGAATATTTAAGAACCTAGTCAAGTCCCGTTCACACCTGCACTGGACAGGAGTTGTAGTGTGGAAACCATCAAAAATCCATGGAAATTAGATTCGTAAGACTTCTGTTTTTACTGCTTTGGTTAAGGTCTGAATGCAGGTGTAAACAGGGCTTAAGCTGAATTACAGAGGTTAAAAGTAAAAAAATCATCATATTTAGAAAAATATTTGGTTACCAACAAAATAAGATGCATCGAACCCCTCAGTTATTCTGCCACCTAGTGGAGGCTTTTGAAATGGACTGATTACTGTTCAGGGCAATTTTCCAGCTTACAGGTTTTTTCACTCAAAACGTGTTAAAAAAAATCTAAAACCATGCGTTGTGCATTCTAAAAGAGGAATACAAGATACTACATTGCCTAGTAACATTCTCAATTCTACATACAAGTCTTTAAGAGGTAATGCAGTCTTTTTCATTTGATTATCCTCAATGTATGAGGTCTGACACCCTGCACCCTCCACACTTGCCAGTCGGCCGTAATTATGCAAGCTCCGCTTTGACAGGCAGTGACGTCACATTTGTCATAAAGCGGATGTCCCCTCCCCCAGTCCCAATTAAATAAATTGGGCTGAAGCGTAACATCAAGCATAGCTTCTGTTTAATGTGTGGAGGTGTGCTTGGCACAAAGTGCAGAGACCACAGTATGTGTCCTTCACTGGCAAGATCCTAGGCAAACCCCTTAACATACAATGACCCTATAACTTGTATCTCAATTTTCCTAACACATTTTATCCATAAGGCAACTTTTATTGAAGCTTTATTGTTATTCAGTAAACAATCAAACATTGTAAACTAAGACATCTGACCTGAAAAGGCAGATTCAGCTATTGTAAGAAAATAACAATGGCTGGTTTACTACAAGCCATAAAGCAATGTGTATAGATGTAGTTTGGTTTCCCCTGCTAACAGATCATGGGAAGACTCCACTCTCATATATGTGAAAAGTGATTTGTGTATACGGCACAAGGTGAACTATGTGCACCTCCAGAATGTGAACCTCTAGTGACCTACATCTCTATGACCCACACAAAGGGTGAAAATTAGCTAAATGGTGTTAAAGATGGGGGTGGCAGTGAGTATAGATAGGTCACTGTACATAAAGTTTTTACTAAATTCCTCCTTGACAAACATGGAACAAAGATACAAAATACTGCAAGTCTACAACGTCTTCAGAAAGGAATTGCAAGACTAATAAATAAAGATACAGCAAGTGAGATATTCACAGATCCAGACTAATGTCACAAGAGACAAGTTCTCAGCCATATTACACACACTCAGGACCAGACAAGACCCAGGCACAAAACACAGAAAATCTCAATGAAAGGAGTAGAAAAGACGTAGAACACAGAAGGGAGTCGGTCCCACACAAGGGACAGAAGAGTCTCTTTGTAATGAGCTGGTGAATCCTTATCCTGATGAGATGATGGTGACAAGGTGCCCCATGGGCTGGAGTGGAGTTCATGTAAACAAGCACAAGTAGAGTGAAGGAGAGTCTACCTGCAGTCACAGGTTATTGGATCATCCATCTGGCAGGATATACCTTCACAGTCTCTTGCAGGTCCATGCACGAACGCTGGGGCTTTGTGTATCCCATCAATGCACAAACCCTTAATAAAAAAAATGAGTTATTTAATAAAAATAAAGGAAAACCAACACAAGTTTGTCTACTCCCTTCCTACTCTTTAGCAGCGGAAATCATATTCAAGCAATGTACAGGGGGAGATTTCACCCCTGCATGAACTGGCTCAGATTATTTTGGAACATCAGATCTTCATCCCGACCAAGTGCTAGCAAGAAAATGCTAACTGTTCCATCCCGTCTCAAAGTTCATACACAAGACATCTTCACTCAGGAACCAGCATCTGAGCAGTTTGTCAGACCAGCCACGGACTCCACAACCTGGATACCAGGTGTTCATCCTACTGAAAGACAACTCCTTCACAATTTAAGGCTTTCCTTGACTACGAATTCTGTTCACAGGTAAAGATAACCTGTCCAGCCCTAAAAGAGAAGAAGAAAACGGTCATCAGACGAGAGCTCTCACATCACAGGACTATTTTCCTTATTCACAGACCACCAATGGCTTTATTGCCCAAGTATTTGTATATATTAGTACATGTCCAGCCACATATAGAAAGAAAAATCTACTCTAATTATTCATAATCTGTCCACACAACACAATATAAATATACTGTGAAGATGTAGGCATATAATCAATGGGTTACTTGGATAATCCCCAGAGGTAAAAGACCTGCAGAAGAATCCATAGTTGCCAAAAGCGATATTGGCCAGGAGACATCACTGAAGCCGTTGATTGGCAAAATAGGTACCCTGACACCCAGCACTAGCCGACAGGTGCCAGTCCACTAAGATGTTGGAACAGAGATCAGGGCAAGCACATTATTATTATTTTGTTTACATCTGCCACCCCCAGGGGGATTCCTTGAAAAAACCCTTTGACCCTGCAAACCTCTACACCTGAGGCATGTAGCAGAAATACTGTACAGTGGGAATATAATGGGTGCCATTCAGTTACCATGGTATTGTTGGGATCCGTAGAAGAGATAATGGAGGAAATTTAATAAGACTGGCATATTGAGCCCAAGTCTTAATCCCCACCACCCATAGATTTACTAAGAGAAAAAAGGTGTGCTCCGCAGATACTATAGTGAATACAGCCACCCCCTAGCACTGCCCACTTTTGGAAATGGTGGCGTTTGGGTCAGAAAACTGACATGTTTAGACCACCAGAAAAATGGTCGACAAGTCATAATACATGTCCCTCCATTAATCAGTCTGACCAAACAGAGAAAGCCAAAAAACAAAACCTGCAAGAAAAAGACTATACATTTTATTTGTCCTTAAATTTTACCACATTTGGCCTTTTTTTTTTTTACAGCTTCCCAATTTACTGCATGGAACACTAAATAACTCATAGGAAGTACAAAGTCCTAATACAGCTCTGTAAATGGGAGGGAAAAAAATATGGCTTTAGAAGCTTAGGAATAAAAAAAACAAACAAACAAACAAAATAGGCCTGGACCTAAAGGGGTTAAGCAACTACAGTTATTAGGCAGGACCATTCACCAGATTTTAACTTCAAAGGGTTAAAAGAATATTTAATCTCTCACATCCCCCCTAAAGATACTGTATTACATGTCACACAAAAGGTATAGAGCAGGTATTGGGACAATTGCACTTCTACCCAAAACATATTTCTTGAGTTTTCCAGTAAACTACAAAAACAAAACAAAAATAAAAACAGACATACAGTATATGCTCAATTTATTAAAAAAAAAAATATATATTATATATATTTATTTCTACATCATCTTACCAAATGCCCGGATGAGCTCAGCTTGCATGGCCCAGGTAAACTTCTTCACGAGGCAAAGTGTGGTGAGACCGGCAAACAAGATGTTGTACAGGAAGATTAGGTAGAAATTCCCCAGCCAGTTAAAACGTCCAAAGTCACCCAGAAGGTCAAACCTAGTGATACCTAAAAGGCCATCGTATAGAGAAAGAGTCATGTCAATATCAGCTATTACTTATACTATTGTGGACCCAATCTAGAATGTGCCCTACATAAGACTTACCCAATGTTCTGGAGAAAACCGGGAGAGCAGAGCTAAGGACGAGCAAGGACACGCAGTTTCCAATGATCTATAACAGGAAGCAGAGGTTACTGCGAAACCAGCTTCAGCTTCTATACAATTTTCACAAACTATACAATGGCGATAACGGATGAATGAAGAATTACATTGTTCCCAAATAAATTAAAAGCATGCCAATAAAAGATCCTACTGAGGGCCCAAGACTAACCTAGACAAGTAAAAAAAAAAACCCTTACACCTTTGTGCGGTCCTGATGCTCCAGTCTTCTCCCTGCTGTAACAGCCGGCAGAGATGTCACCACCGATGACGTAATAGTGTGTGACAGCCGGAAGAGCGCATGGCCGCGCCTCTGCCGGCTGATGCAGCAAAAAGAAGACAGAAGAGGAGCTGTGGGGACCGGAGTATCATGGAGCTGCGCCGAGCATGGGACCGCCCAAAGGGGAGTATGCAAGTTTACTTTTTTATGTGCTGGGCAAACAGGGTGCTGGTCGGCTATATACTACAGGGGGCTGGCCGGCTATATACTACAGGGGGCTGGCCGGCTATATACTACAGGGGGCTGGCCGTGTGTTAAAATAGGTTCGATGAATCCGGTGCCAGGATCAGCGCTTAGTGTTGCAGTTTGCCACCACAGAAACAAACATTTTATGCCATCTAGAATAAATCTCCACAAATAAAAAAGTAAACAATGTCTTACTTTGGTCATGGTTGTGTTCTGCTTCTGGGGCAGGAGTCGTGTAAAGAAGGGAGAGCTGTAAAACCCAACGACGGATGCTGCCATCAAGTAGCTGAAGTGTGGTTAAGAATTCACACATAGATTCAGAAGTGGAGAATATGGATATATAGTTTTAAATATATGTACACATCTTCACACATTTTTTTTTTAAAGCAAAGGATACAATATGAGGATGACTTGCACAGCTGCTCCAAAAGGCCCAAAGACAGAGAAAGATACTTTTCCAAGCCGTGAATCCTGTGGAAGACAAATATCCATTAGTTCAGGTAATAAGAATCTGGATAATAAAAAAATTCCCATAACTGTGTAATATTAGTACCTGCATCCCTTTTGGCATGGCTGCATCATCGATCAGAAGTTCCAAGACATGGAAGCAGACGATCAGCACAGAGATGCCCTTGAGGAAAGTGAATAGAAAACATTAACCTTAATATACAAGCGATGCTCATGTGACATATATGCTGATGGTAAGCAATCTGCAGGTAGTCTAGTCAAGGTCAATTCTGTGTCCTGCTATAAACTCACAAAAGTACAATGAAGTATTAAAAAGCACTATATTTAAGATGATAGATATGGATTCTAATGCTTTTTAAAGGAAGTATAACATAATAGGCTGCATTAAAGCCAGACCTGCCTTGGCTTTATTCCTATTACATTGTGCAGAAGCATGGACTAATAGGTTGCCTGTATATAATGACTGCAATGCATTGGCATGTGGGTATATCCTAGCATATTAGTGGATCAGAAAACCACATTGTGAAAGTCCAAAATATTTTTCAATGGTTTACTACAACAAAACAATGGTTTCATGAAGCTGGTTTCATCTTGCAATATGTTAAAAAAAACACACACACAAACAATAACTTTGCAGTACTGGTAACAAATATTAGCTTATCAGGACATAATTGTAACGCTTTACTGTAAGTAACCTACCGTGAGAGCGAGGAGCAGTAACATGGCTAAGGGATAGACCAAATTACGCTGCCATGGAGAGGCTTTCCTTCTCATTTCTAAAATAAATGCCAACACAATTTCACATTAATAAAGTCATTTTAGTTTATGAAATAAGATGACCACATCATTTCCACATATAATCATTGCTCCCCATGGATGTTCTCCATTCAGCCACTAGATGGCAGCGTGTCACCGGACCACATGTAGTATGTAAGGTTCTACAACAGCCGTTCATGCTTTTTAAATACTATAAATTTACAAAGTCTAGTGACATGTAAAATACCATTCAGGAAAATATGGATAGATGGAGCACAAGTTTGTTTAGACTAAATAGTAGCATTTCATGTGTACATCTCTATATGTTTTTTTTGAGATATATACTAATGTTCAAAGCTCAAATGTACCTATACCATCTCACCTAATGTAATTCTGTGACTCTTTATAGCCAATAGCCTTTTTTGCAGGGCCTCCATGTTTAGGTTCAGCCAGCAAGATGCCTTGGCTGCAAAATAAAAAGCATTTTAGTGAAGGGAGAGGAAATCCAAGCAGATGTCAACCAGTAATCACATTTCCACAGATCGGGTACTTACTCGAGATCTTACGGGATATGGCCGCTTCTTCAAATGCTGTGCAGCTCAGATGTTCCTCTAAGTTCTCCAACAGCTATAAAGGTAAAGGGCTAGTGTGTAATAGCAGCAGGGGGCTAGATGATGTCCACCACTTGTCTCTCCCCAATTTATTGTGTCATTTCATAACAGGTAATTGCAAGAATAAAATATTGTGATGAAGATTAGGTATAGACTTACCCGAGGTTTGACAAGCAGCTTCCCAGTAACTGAGAACATCCGGGACAGCCCCAATGGAGTACAAACTGCAAGAAGAAAAAGGGAAGGATCAGCAAACACAGTCACACCATTCAATTTCTGGGAGGAAGTCCATGAATACAGAAAGATATGCCATCCTCATGTGACACTAATTTACTGACATTATATTAGCTACCATGCAAATGTAATAAAGGAGCCTTTGTGCAAAGAGATCTTACAGCCACAAAGGGACAAGCGAAATTGTCAATGGTGCCTTGTGCCATACAAGTATTTACTCCTTTCCCTAGCAAAAAGATGTACATTCACATTATACTTACATAATAGAAGCAGTACACCAAAAAGGGAGATGCCGGAGTACAGGTACGGGAGGTAGTATTCCCAGAGATCTGAAAGAAAAGACGAAAAGCCATCTCTATAGCTGACAACTTGGAGATTTCCAGCAAAAATAGAATTTCAATTTCCATTAGTCCACCATTACAGCCATCTAATATTGAGGTGGGGCAGTCCTGGGGGACAGGATGTGACGTGATGCTCATATAGCAGTAAACCAATTTCGTCAGGTTCTCTTTTTTGCTGCAGAAGTCTTTATTGGCAAATATCATGGCAAGTGTGACTGCCCATTAGTGAATTGTTCTATTAGCATGTTTATACAATGACAAATTCACCATCAGGTTCTGACAAGCTTAGTCACAAGTGACAACTTATACGACTGCCACCCTGTCATTACAACAAAAGGAAACGTGGCAATCGAGTCAGTGAAAAAGGCCAAGCATATCCGGCTGTTTACTAATATCAAGCCTTTATAATGGAGGCCACATCTAGTTACAGTAATTATATCAGGAGACCTCTACATATGTTGAATATGGCTGTGCACCATTGGGTGAGTATACAGTACAGTGGATGTTTGGCAAGACACCGGTGCTCATGTATAAGAGGAGGAAGAGAATATGTAACATTGCTACCAGACTTGATTCATGGAAACAGTGACAAAAGTTAACTAAAAGACGTACCATAAAGGGATTCCCTTCCAGCTGCATCATCGTCTACAATTGCAGAAGCCACCCATAGGATGCCGAAGACCAGGAGGGTGAGAAGCAGAAGAACTACTGAGGTCTCATATACTCTGGACATGACCCCCTGGAAGAGGAAAAATATATTGTTAAGAGGTGAATATGCACATTACATTACTACTAGGAAGGAACTACAACTATAGAAGGAAACCAATGCCATCACATTCACTGTGAAGCCATACACTTATGAGAGACGAGAAACACATTTACCTTCTTTGATCCTGAAAATCCTTCTGCCTCGGTGAAGAAATATGCAAACGGCATCAGAAATACTAATGACAGATTTGAGAAGAGAAACACCAGGTTCCACAGACCTATAACAGGAAAAGGAAGGGTTAGCTGGGGACGGACAGAACGTTACATGCTTAATGGATGAGATGATGAGCTTTTTAGGCCAACTAATCGTTTTGGGATTTGCTCTACATTTTTCTAAGTCTTTGCTGAGCAAATTTTACGGTCAAAGTATTTAACCCATTATTACATGTACATCTGTAACGAGGGCCAGAACTTTCCTTGAAGGTGGTGTAAGATTTCCACATTCTAGGACAGGAAATGCAATGTGATTTGCTCAATTTAGGCCAAGTGCACACGTGGAGGATATTTTCTGCTGATGAATTGTACTGTTTGCATAAAAAAGATCAAGTCTGCAGTAAAATAGAAGATGGTGATCATAAAATACCCCCTGTGTGTCTAGAAATCTGTAAAACTACTCAACACATACAGCCCTTAGCGCCATTTTATTAGCGAGGAGAGACTTCAGTACATGTTATTGATGAGGAGGGGAAGCTGCTGGACATTTTAAGAAGTTTTCAGAAAATGACACTTTATATGGGTTGGGGTAGGATATGGGGCATTTGTGGGGGACACAGTGACCATGGTAAGGGTGTTACCTGACCCGAAAACAACACATTTTTGGCACAATAAAAAAAAAGGACTGCTCTAGACCCTTGGGGCTTCTGTACTGCTGAATACTGCATTCAGTTCCTCAAAGTACAGCATTTAAATTATTTATGGTATGCAAATGGTGACGTAGATTGCAGGATACTCATCAACCTCTCCCCTCTATATGTATGCATTATTTACATTCCTCTGCCTTTCTTAAGAAGAGACAGTGGGTAGATTTATTTTTTATATTTTCTTCAAATAAAAGTTCTAAAGCCTTTTTGCCTGTACTCACCATGGATGAGGGATCCATTGAGCCACTGGATGTAGTAGTTGTGTGGCATAGAGAGTAGCACCTCATTACTGATGATGGAGAAGGGCAGCAGGAGCACGGCCCCCACGGACACAGCGAGGGTAAACGTGCACATCCAGAGCCTGTACAGAAACATGTAATGGGACCCATTACTGATGAGCTCAGGGAGAAGAAGGAGTAAACAAACATATATTATCATGTATAACAAAATCTATGCCTCAGTGGTGTCCTCAGAGGAAGCAAAACCCAGTGGGATCCCATTATCTGCTTTTTGGTCCTGTGACTCTGTGTAGTGATAGCAACAACAATAACATAGTATTAACAACATGTGTTCAGATACATTATGGTGCGCACATGTTGTGATTTACATTCTGATTCCTGTATGAACTGCGGACATATGACGCTATTCATCGGCTGCAGAATTCAACCCTTTCAATGTGAAGAATGAGCTTTGACCACTCTGATGTGTCAAAAAACCCCCCCAAAAAAACCAAAAACAACACAGAGAAACGCTACTGGTAATCTGAATTCTTACATTGTTTGATGGGAGGGAAGTGGCAATACTATGGGCAGGTACACCCGGCAGTATCCTATACTGCTGAGCTGCATATGTGGAAGGATCTTGTATTAGAGAGGCATAAGGCTTCCTTACCTCACCACGTACAGGGAGCTTGAGCTCATTCTTTACCAGGAAGAACGTGAAATAGGATTGACATTGTGTGACTCATCTCTAATCCCTGCAGCACCCTGAATTACGGGTGCAGTAATATAGTTATTTAGTGCAATTACTCTAAGAGCCTTGACACTATTATACAGAGAGATTCATTAGAAATGCAGGATAAAGAACCAAAGGGCGTCTTTCCTTCTCGCACACCTGTAGTTTGTACGGAATTTATTCCGTCATATTATTGTGTCAATCTACTGAATATAATACAATGAAAAAACACCACCTATTGTCAACCATTACAATCCTTTAAGCAGAGGTGGTAGCCTATGAAGTCAGAACGGATAAATACACCCAAGACACACCTAAATAAACTACAAAAAAAAAATACATCTATTCTTAGGTTGTCAAAACGAAATTTTTTTTGTATTTGATAATAAAATATTTGTGTGTGGATGAGATTTGTCAGCATAATTGATAAGACGCTACAGGATAGTTATTCCTTTATGTACAGGTTACACATTTCCCCAGCCTCGTGGGCAGTCCATAGGCAATGCTGCCAATATATATTGTATGGGAAGAGAATGCTAAATATTGCTGACAGCGCTATATGTTATGTAGAAGACGGCACGTGTGACCGCTATGGAGAGTGATGACTATTATGTACGCTCACCGAGCCATAGAAATGACAGGAAATGGAGCCAGATAGAACAGTCATATGCTGGGTGTCATCTCCCTGGCCCCAGGGCACCTGGGATGAGGCTATTTTCGGTGTTACATACGCAATGCATTGTAGTAGTTCAAGTCCAGCCAGTCAAAGCAGTTTTATGTAAATATGAACTTGAGTGATGACCCAAACTGGATATCGATAAAGAAGCTGTTACCACATTTCTGGCAAATTAGAGGAAAGTTTAGTCATGACTATTGCTGCTGAATGCAATTACAGATGGGGCTAAAGGTTAACTACAGGCGGTCCCCTACTTAAGACCACTCGACTTACATACGACCCCTAGTTACAAACGGACCTCTGGATATTGGTAATTTATTGTGCTTTAGTCCTAGGCTACAATGATCAGCTGTAACAGTTATCAATGGTGTCTGTAATGAAGCTTTAGTGTTAATCCTGATTCTTATGACAACCCAACATTTTTAAAATCCAATTGTCACAGAGACCAAAAAAGTTCTGGCTGGGATTACAATGATAAAACATACAGTTCCGACTTACATACAAATTCAACTTAAGAACAAACCTACAGACCCTATCTTGTATGTAAACCGGGGACTGCCTGTATTCTTCAATGGGATTAACAGGAATAAGAGAAAAAAATATATATATAGATAGATCTATAGCTTGCTACCATGTCACTCTCCAGTTTTGAGCCCCATGGCCAACAATAAGTTTTGGGTCACCGAATGAATGGTCTCCTAGGACTCCACTTCCTGTCTTGTCCCCTATCGCTTATGTGTGACCTGAGTGTACCATCTTCCCCCACCCTGATGGTAAACGTACATCTTCAGCATCATGATCCTTTGTTTTGGAAGGAAGATAAGCTGATACCATAGGAAAGTCTCTCTATTCAGAAAACATGCATGCTCGGTCATGCCTACCAGTGCATGGCGGCCTTGAGTCTGAAGAATATGAGCATCTTAAAAGATCCAAATGCACAGCACGACATGGATAGGACTAACCGTCTGCCTGGCCTTTTATTATCTGTACATGAGCCATAAGGGCGATTGTGTGCTTTTGAAGACATTTGCTGACGAAAGGAAGAAATCCTCAGCATTCATTCTCCTTCTTAGGCTACTTTTCAGGAGAAGATTATGAAAGTGTAAGATATCTGCTTCATGTTAATAGAGACTTCAATGAAAGAATTCATGTCTGGACTTTGAGGCCAAGTGTAAAAATGTAAAAAAGTAAACATTGCAAACTAAACCTCCTATGTGTGCCGGCAAATTACTTGTGTATAGGGAATTACATTCAGCATCCGTGTCATGGTTGTAGGGTTAGAAAGTATAGACTTGTTAAAGTGTCTCCTCAAAGTTGATTTTCAGTGTTAATGGAAATTATTGTAGACAAACTCTTACTACTATCACTACAGGTTGTGATTAATCATAATAATTTAGGCAGTACTGATTTGAGTAGGTGGTTTGAGTCATCAAATCAGCAAATGCAGCCAATGTGACAGATGGGTGTCTATAGGCCCACATGCCAACAGCTGACATAATGGCGTCACATAAGGATTTACTGTAATTCAGTAACATTCAGATACAACCTGCACACAGCCATAGCTATTATAGTGAAGTGGTGAGGGGTAGCCATCTCATTTCATCACTGTCTTGTAGATATCATAGAAAATGTTCTCTTGTGTAACTGCATTGAAATCAGTCTAAAAATAATATTTCAATATAACAGGCAGTCCTCTGGGGAAGCACTCTGGATGCAATGATCAGCTTGTAAGGGGTCTGTAAGGAAGTTTTGTTGATAATCCTTGTCCCCATGACAGCACAAAATTTTGTGAATCCAAATTGTCATCAGGACAAAAAAAAAAAAGTTTTCTAGCATTACAATTATAAAATACACTTGTTCCAACTTGCATACAAATTCAACCCAAGTACAAACCTAAATAATCTATTGTTCATAACCTGGGCACTGCCTATACTTTATAACAACATTCAACTCCCATAATACCCCTGTTCCTAAGGATTACGTGAACTAACCCCTTCAGTGACGTCACGCAAGACTTTGTTTTTAGAGCAAAATAATGGCAGTATTACATGTGTGTATAACATGTGGGTTTGTCATCTGCAAGACATGACTATAGACCAGCGCATCAAAACCAAACTCATTTTTTCCATTACTGCTCTCCAGCATTTGGTTCCCTGCAGCATAAAGATTAGGAGACAGAGGAAGAGATCAGGTTTCAAAGACATCTTAAAGAGCCAAGAGCTATGAAGTGCAGAGAAATGGAGAATCCAGACAATGCAAGTCATGGATCAGGAAGAAAGAGGAGACACAAAGAAGTCCTGCGATTTACTAACAAATCCAGAAATAGCCACAAAGTGCGATGCTGTGTCAGTGATGGAAATGACTAAAGTACGGTAGACCCTAAATGTCAGAAAAAGCTACAGGGGTCTTCCAACTTCTTTCTACTTAGTCTCCATCTATGCAATTAGCATAGCGGACATACCTACACTGATCTGCATCAGCTACATGTTCTGGAACTAGAAAGTTAGTGCCCATGTTTCTATATAGAGCGTTCAGTAAGAACATACAGGGTTAATGCACCATCAGCTGGATAAGGCGTCTTAGAGAGGCCAACAACAGCACAGCAGCGAGATGAAAGTCTAAAGCCAGATGACTGGGCTCAGGTCCCCGGCCAGCGTGGCAGAGCAAAGGCCACAGGCACATAGAGAACAACAACTATGACAAGACAGCAGTGATCACATCTATGTCCTAGCAGGACCGTGCACACACAGGAATAAGCACAGTACAACCCCCTCACACGTATCCTTACAGATACAGGGAGCCCCCGACAACATGGGTAAAGGTGCAAATCAGGAATATTGATCCCTAGATCTTAACACTTCTGCCAGTCAGCAGACTCCGCATCACTTTATAGAAGATCAATACCCTGAAGCTTTCATGTCATAAAATGTCAGAGATTTACTAGGAAACTACATGATCTTCTTATCTGCTGTTTTAAGCTTCTGGTTCACATCAAGACAATTTTACGGGGTTATTAAAGTTTTAGTTACATGCTGTTCTGCAGCAGCCTGACCCCACAGACTAACAGTGAGATTAAAAGAATATTTTAATAATTTGTATAACCTATTCAATTTAAAAGTTATGATAAAATGTGGCTTTGTCTTTGGCCAACAAGGAAGCCACCCCGGGCAGTCCGTGAAAAACGGACCGTGTGGCAGAAATTCACGGACCAACCGCAGAGGATGGGACTCCGAGCATCGTAGTGATGCAAGCTCCACACTGCTGGGAAGTGAAGATACCGTACATATCACTAAAATGCATCCTCTTTAGGGTTCCTGAAAAATCGGACTGCGCTACCTGTATTTCATGGACCGACCACAGTCATGTTGCAGCCAGCCTTATAGTCCAGATGTCATTCCTAGCGAAAGCCAGGAATCCCAGCTGAATAGCATGAAAACACACAAGACACTATAATCTGCAGCAACTCTCTCTTTCCTCTCATCATCCTCACACATACTGCATTTAGAAATCACAATAGCAGCCACAAAACAAGGGGTCTTTTTGCATATGCAGACACCACTTCTTGTGAAACCTAGTAAGCTGTACAGTAGGCAATAAAGTCAATGGAAAGTTGGACAGCGGCTTCTATCCATGTTGTGTGTTACATGTATACAAGCAGATCAGAGCCCTCTATCTATTACGACACAGAAGATCAGCCGGGGGGAACTGAGGAGGGCAGAGTTTTGGCAGCACACTAGTCCTGGCCCCGATTTGGTTTATGCTCAGTAATTGCCCTCCAGCACCATCTATTTATTCCTCTCATGCACCAACAAGAACCCCTCCAACATGTGCTGCTCATAGGACGTTCCATTACTAATGCAAATACATAGGTTACTAAATATTTACCCATCAGCTAAGGTGAGGCTTAGAGTCTGAGAAGCACAGTATATCCTAAACACACATAATAACTGTGTTATGCGCTATGGAGAGTTGTGCCAAAACACACAGAAGTGACACAGACACTGCAGCAGAAAGGGCAGACATTCATTAAACCACAGGTTGGTAAATATTCAAGTGGACAGTGCCTATTAACCATTACAGGACATGTACTTTATTAGCTATAGAGAAGGATAGAGAACACTTACGCAATTCTGTTAACGGCAGCATCTTCGACGTCCACTGTAAGAGAGCAGATAGCATTGATTATCCATAATGAAGCGCAGGCCGACATAGACGCAGCACAATTCTACTTTCTAGAAGGTCAGCGACCTCCATCTACACAATGAACTGATCGAGCAAAAACTAGACTTGATGTAAAATGACTCTATGAACTAGATGAACCTGACATTTTAATTCACCGAGTGATCCGAACCCTTTGGAGGGAAAAGGTTTCCCAACTGGTATCCAGACATCTCTGAATAAAGTAGATGTTTTGTATATGATCATGCTGACATGTTATTGTGCAATGTAATAGAAGTGACGCACCCGCAGTAGTTATGTGACACTCACAAGTTGTCTGATGGAGTTGGAGCACTGTGGATCTATTATAAGAAGTGCTGAGCAAATAAGTAGACTGATCCAAGTAGAGCTCAGGACTACAGCAAACTGGAGAAAGGAGAACCTGGACTCTGAGGCAATAACATGACTGACTCATGGGCAGAGATTATTGTGCATTCAGCAAGACTATTAAAGCTTTACTCTGCTCTCAACTCTGGCAGGGAACAGTCTCACGTGCCTTCAATTACTCTGCCAAAACCAAGATAGTCCACCCAACATTCCCCTCGGCCGAGTATATATAATAAGGCATGGTATAACAAGTAGGGGGAGAGTTGATACACACATGCATACACATGGAAATCCTTCTAATGTACGTAGGGACATGGGTCACACTACGGATACAGAACACATTTGCAATCGGACAAGCCCTCCCCATGGTGCTTGAATTGCATTTTTAAATGCAACTGAAATGCCATGTGTTACAGCCCTAGGGTCAGAATGATGTCCTTCTACATTGAAAGAGTCAGCATTACACAGAAATAGATCTTTAAACGCTATATACAAGTGACCTGTAAGGAGTCATGGGGACGGAGGAGAGGCAGACAAGGATGTCCCCTGCTCCCTTAGTCGAGGTCCTATAGTCCAGGTACAGCACCACACGTCTCAATGACAAGTGCTTAAGAAAGCTTATGATAATGTACTGGTCTTCTAGTAGGGGGGGGGGGGGAGACTATAGATTTCTCTAGAATGTAAAACATCATTGTGATCCTGTCATGGACATCGGGATGGTGACAGCTTGTGTGCCTAAATCCTCATGACAGGTTCCCCTTAAAGAAAATCATCACATGGATTTATTGTTTTTAACCCAAGGATACCTGGGCATGTGCCATTTAGCAGTTAGTGGATTATTTTTCATGAAAATGGACTTTTAAAAATATGCAAATGAGCCTCAGGAGCTCCTGTGTACATTACAGAAGCTACTTCTGGCTGCGCTGTCTAGCACCGGCTCTTTGGCAGGGGAAGGGAGGAGGTGGGAATAAGCACTGAAGGCAGGCATGAATAATAAGTGGCCGATGGAGCCAGGAGGGGCTTCTGGGATGTACACCAAAGCCCCTGAGGTGCAACTGCATATTCTAAAAAATAATTTGAGAAAAAAAAAGGCAATTAATAGCTAATTTAAGAACATATCTTGTTACAGGGGGCACACAACAACACGCGTGAGGTTGTTCTGTATCAAAATGCCCAATTGCCCTATATTATTGGATTATACTCCAATTGGAAATTAGCATACAGATGTTGGATTTGTTCACAAAGGACAATGCATAACGGTAAACGGTAAAACCTCAAGGACCTCCTTACAGACACACAAGGAAAAACCTATTGCAATGATGCACAAATCATTTACATTGGGGAAAGTTTGGAATCCTGAATATTTATTAATAATGCTTTAACTTTTACATTTCTGGGAGAAAAAAAAAAAAAGTGTTTAACTGAATTGACACGACACAGTTACACTGCGGACTGTGACTCACCGGTGGTGAAATCAGCATGTTTCTTGAACTTGGTGATGACCATGTACGAGAGGAGGTAGAGCGAGGAGAAGAGCAGGCTGCAGATCTGCCAAGAGAACAGGAAAAGACTATTACACGGTTTTCCTATTACAGAGGGTGTTAAATACTGTGCAAAACAGGATGTATAAGAACACACAGAAGTAAGGTAAACAGAACTAATCAGGAAGATGGTTTCCTTCTATTTTTTGCTTTTATAGTAATGTGAAGAAATCTATCCACCAAGAAAACAAACAGTAACATAATATCACAGAATGCTGTGCACAGGAACTAGGACATAAATATAACCAGCACAGCCATGCATTGCACACATACACAAGCAGCAGTGCTGTGTATTAAAGAAGGTGACAGTCTAGGGCTATTTTTAGGATGCAGTACAGAAAAGACAGAATCATATGTTCTCAGAGCCGTGTGGGGAATGATAAGCAATGCCAAGTGCACCCAAGCTTCAGCTCTGTCTCATCACACTACATATTCTGCTCTGCACGTCTTTGCTCTATTCAATTTCTATGAGTCATGAAGTGGTTTCTCTTCTATGTACATTTTACTGTTCCTTCAACACAAACGACAAGAGTAAAGGTATGCTTAGCTTACGTTCACTGCTGCGTCAGAGACGTTGGGAGGCTTTGTTGCAGATTCCAATACAAAAATATGTTAGGAACTCAGACGTATATAGCCCTTTGTAATGTTCATGTCAGTTATGATATTCGCATGCTCTTTTTAAAAATTTTTTTGCAAAAACAGGATAAATAAAAAAAAAATTTACCCATGCCTCCTGGTATATAGCCAGCCCTCTGCCCCCAGTATGTTGCCAGCCAGCCCATGCCCACAGTATATAGCCAGCTCATGCTTCCTAGCATATAGCAAGCGCATGCCCCCTAGTATATAGCCTGCCCATGCCCCCTGGTATATACATATAGCCAGTAGCCCAGCCCCCTAGGATATAGCCAGCCACCCCATGCCCCACATATATAGTCTGCTCTCCCCCCCCCCGTATATAGCCAGGCAGCCCTGCCCCCTAATATATAGCCAGCCCCTGTCCCAGTATATAAGCAGCCCCCTGCCTCCCAGGACGTAGTGTTCAGCCTCCTGCCCCTAGTATATAGTTAGAAGCCCTTGCCCCAGTATTAGCCAGCCCATGCCCCCAGTTATAGCCTTCCAGCCTCGCCCCCTGAATATAACCAGACATCGCCTGCCCCCAGTATATAGGCGACCCTGCCCCAGTATTAGCCAGCCCACGCCCTAGTATATATCTGCTCTGTGAAACACAGTAACCAGTATTCATCCAGCTTCCCAAGGTCCTGAATTTATAATTGTTTTGAGCAAAAACCACTCGGATCAAAGATTAAACATTTTTTGTTTCTGCATCAGTGTAGCAACAGCATTCTCAAGTAATGTACGCATGCATAAAAACAAATGGTAGATTTCCTTTAAAACAGGAATTGTCTAACATTATATTTTTATCTTTCTATTATATATAAAAGGCCCCGATTGTACCACTTTGCTCTTTTGCATATATAATAACAGTATACATGAGTATTATATACTTTGGAAAACTCTGGGGGTGCATGTACACGTGGCATTCACATGTGTTTTCGTGTTGCTATGCGATTTCCAGCTTTGAAAGCATATTTCTTCATTGCTGAAGTGTAAGCTACTGTGTCCCAATGTAATACAGCTGATTACACTTCCAGTTATGAAGAAAAATGCTTTCAAAGTTGGAAAAACACATGGCGTTTGTGTGGCGTTTCCAAATTCAACGCCACTCCCCCTGTTCTCCTGCATCAGCAATGGAAGTATGAATGCGTTGCTAAACGCCTGAAAATACAATCTTACCTTCAATGATGACTGCTGGCACACCATTAGGTGATTAGTTTGTAGGGCTCTACCATAAAACTGCTTGCTGGCACAATTGATGTAAGTGAACACACCATTCATTCATAAAACCAGCAAAACACATGAACCTGTTCATTTAGCCAACATTGTCCACTCTAGACGCCACGTTCTACCATACACTTACTTATCTACACAAATAACTTTTATTTCACTTTTATTCATTTTACCTTTGGGGGAGCATAGTACAAACCATTGGCTGCCTCTATGGTGCTTATGATATTGACATCTAATAGATGGTCATCTAAAGCATGTGCTCACCTTTGAACACATTTTACACTTTACCACAGATAACATCTCCATAAAAATTGAGTAACTTTGTAAATACGCTGAATTACATCCCTGAAACTTATTATAGCTTGCAGCTACGTCACAGTTCAGGCAGATGTGTTTTGAGGGACCCTCATTTTAGATAGAGAGTGAGTCTCGGAGGCTCAATGCACACAAAATGACCAAGATGGATATAACTGTAAAAGGATTTTTCAGATGTTCAAAACATTTCACTTTTTAACCAGAAACAGCACCACATGCAGGTACAATGAACTGAGCTGAATGGGACTGAGCAGCAGTACCAAAAAACCTGGGGAAAGGTGGATGCTGTATCCACGTGTGGAAAATAGCATGTATTCTTTTACAATCCAAGACAACTCCTTTAACTCTCAGCTGCGGAGCACAGACTATAAGAAGTGCAGCTAAGTGGGAAAGGTGACAAGTCTTTGACTGATATTACTTGTAACCAGCAGAATTGTGATTGAAGCTTGGACTATGGCTGTAACTTATACCAGTAGCAGATAAAGGATTGTTTATGAATCTAATCCACTTTAATGTACATTGAATATATAAACTAAAATGAGGTAAGGTGATTCTCACATGTTAGTTGTATATTGTAAACTAGTTCACTCTATTACAGAGCTCAGCACACATCCAGAGAATACGAACAATCCAATAACAGAGTAATATATTCATGTCACTTGTTTGTTTCTATGGATAATATGACCTTAACTTTGAACTAAAGCATTACTGATTCATGCTCTCAAAGCTTAGAGTCAGTATTGAAATATATGCACTACCTAATTGATGAATATTCTTTCCGAAAAAAAGAAATAAACTAAGGCCCTATATGAAACCGACAAAGCAGGAAATATTGGAAATGGATATTCTTAGGAGTATTGTTCTTGATTGTTTCCTGCCAATCTAAAGTCAGCAATCATTGCCCATTACTTGGTATGGGGATGAAAGAATCATCAGCCACCTGACTCCTCCATACAATGGACACTCCAGTGGGCTGAGCGTGCATGTGTAGAATAGCAGAGGGAAGGCTTCTCTGACAGTGATTATCTCCCAGAAAAAAATGATTGGACAGTAAACCAATAGAGATGGGAAGCAGTGAGACAATAGGGGTTACTCAGTCTTCTGGAACTTGACAGCTTTACATAACATTGCATGTGTTCATGAGTTTTGCAGCCCGAATATAGCCATAATTATTTATGATGTGAGATTGTATGTAGAATTATTATAAATACAATCGCACCAGCAACAGGCCAGATCTAAACTTTTTCAGCAAAGAACAGTGTAATGCACCTGCACAGAAAGGAAACTGATTTGATTGTGCAGTCATAGCTAATCACAGCTAAAATGATTACTTACCATGTCCATATCTCGGCCACACAATATATCCCCAGTGACTCTCGTCTAAGAAGGGTTAACAGCATTGTGCTGTTTTAAAGAAACTGGTTAGTTTGAGTGTGCTGAGATGGGCCCACACATTGTATTAATCATTATAATAATATAAACAATACATCATAGCAGAATACATCTGCTGCAATCCCATAGAACACAGAAGGAAATTATCCTAAAGAAAACAATGATAGTATAAACGTATCAGAAAGTATATAATATATATTCTTAGTACTACATAATAAAGTTCCCTATCAAGCAAAAAACAATGTAAGCCATAAATCATCCCTATAAGTAACACTATATAATATACACATACTCACAAAAAGAACACTATTGAATATACATCCCCATAAGAGTAACCTATAAAAAATATAATAACCCTAAAAGAAGTATGTAATATATAACATCCCTAAAAAATTAACTTAATAAATACCTTCTATAAGACGATATATCATATTTAAACAAACCCTCCGTAAGAAGTCACATGTATCATATAAAAACATTCCTCCATAAGAAGTAACGTATACTATAAACCCCATAAGAAAAATATGCAAAGTAAGTTTATCATCATAAAAACTCAGAACAAAATGTAACAATATAATACAGTATGAAATCAAGTATAGAGATATAAGTCATCACCCCGCGGCAAAAAGTATAATATTAATACAGTATAGAAACCAGTGTAGAAGATATAAGTGATCACCCTGGGCAAAAGTATCAATATATATAGAGTATAGAAACCGTTATAGAACGGTAAGTGCGGCAGAATGTGATGTGGCAGAGGTGTAGGATGTAGGTGGGTGAGGGCATGCTCTGGCTACAGGTGGTACACACCTCAGTCTGACCCGGTCTGCATTGGTTGTTCTCCTCATCCTTGAAGACGATGTCCGGTTGTAGTTCAGAAACAGCTCTCGGAACCGATCGGAATCTCGCCGGATTTTGCCCTCTGTCCGCCACTCGCCCCAAGGTCTTCTCAGACATGTTGGCACGGATGTTTATAGCGCAGGGGAACCAGCTTCCTCATGTACCGGCGCCGGCCCACTGGACCCCGGCCAGGACCACAGACCTCACGGACCAGCAGGAGCCAGAAGCAGGCGACCAGGACCAAAACCGGGCTGTGGCATGTCCTCTGTTTAGCACATCTGGCGGGCACCCAGCTATGGCACAGCGTTGTCTACACCCCAAGGCTTCTAGCAGGTGCCAGGTGACCTCTGTAAATGCCCACATCAGCTGCGGCATTGGCAGTAATCTCATCATGGAGGTCTGGCAGTGCCAGCTGTGGGTGACTTAGAGCAGGTCGTCAGTTGCCATCCTATCATGACCCGGTTAAGCCTGGCACGTCCTGGTAACCAACAGGTCCTTAATGAACAAAATTCCAATGTTATGTCAAGTGACAAACTCCTGCTGAGAGATTGTAGCCGATGTGCCTGTACATCCCAGCGTGGGACTACATGCTCTGGCATCCTCTCTGCCATCCCCCAGCAACGGCTATCTGCCTCTCCCGGCCATCGTCAGCCTGATATAGGGAGGACAGTGCTGTTCCCGAGCCCCCTCCCGCGGCACCCTCTAGTCCTGTGCCCCCTCACATGTGCACAGCCGGAGCCAAGTGCCGGCAGGACTGCAGGTAGTACTGGGGGTGCAGGCATGCTCTGCAGACCCCCAATGGCACCACATTGCTAATAAAGTGCTGACAACCCCTTTAAGAAGTTTGGTGATAGCCAGTTAAACTTCCATCTCTCACTGATGCAGTCACTCAGCTTTCTAATTCCCCAATGTCAATCTGTCAAGAAACAAGACAAGGAAAATGTTCCACTCTTTGGGAAAAGTGGATGATATAATATATAAATAATTCCCTAATTTAAGATGATAACTACAATGACAGGGCAGGGCTAGTAATCAATGGGCCAATGACCAAGTAGTGCAAGTTAATTTTTTTTTTTAGGAGGAGGAGTTATTGGTGGTGTGTATGTATTCATTTCCATATTCTACTGTCAGACAATCCACCTGATATTTGTACAAACTCAGGTAACGTATATATGGTGTATATTAAATAATCAGGATTTATTTATTAAAAATCTATATTATGATTCCAATAATAACAACTGTAATTTAATATTACCAAAATATGGTCATACCTGAACCAATATTACTGCCCTACTGTACTGAACAATACCACAATGCAAAGATAAATGATGGAGCTATACAAGAAAACAGATATACATCACATGACCCACACCCCTCATGACTGCTACCACACCTCTACTCGAATGATATAATACCCACTCTCTGACATAATTTTACATATCTGAATAATACCACCACTGTAGACCTACATAATGACTGAGTAATACTACCATAGTATAACTCATTACCTCCATAGGCTTGGACTTGGACCAGTGGATACACTGGGTCCTGACAATTAATTATAGTTTAGTTTATCTCAATCCCTTATCTCTAATACTATGTTTTATACCTTGACCTTATACCTTAATCTTAATACCCCCAGGGGGCCTGATCACTTATACAATATATACAGGATAGTGTAACAGAGAGTGCCGAATGACAGATTCATTGCAGTAATGGCAATCGATAGCGAAAACTCTGTTGTCACAGGGAACACCAATCAGCATTTAAAGATGTAGCGGCCATGTCCATCACTGTAGGTGTGCACGGTCAAGTTTGACCATGATAACTAACAGTTGTCAGCAATAACTGTGGCTGCTACCCCTGTATAATACAGCTGACACCCGTTGTGTATGGAAAGAGTCAGTCCCGAGCTCTTTCCATACTACTTAACCACGGCCGATGTTATTTAACTTGGCGTTGTGAAAGGTTAAGGATGTTGCCTCTTACAGCAGGTACTGGGAACATCAGGGTTTGTACTATGTTCTATTGGAGCCCAGATGAGTATCTACAAGCACATCTTTAGTTTCTTTTGTATCACTTTTAGTGATGAATGTCTTGTTTGTTTATAGCAAACACGCTAAGTGTCATCGTATCGGTTCTTTCAATGTAAAAAGATTGAAACTTCAAAGAGAAGAAGTGAAGATTTAAACTTTTCTAGATTAAGTGTTTATTAAATGAGCTTTCCAGGACCTACATCTTGGAGACTCATCCTTGGCTTCTAAGACCGGTATCATCATCTATTATCTTTTGGAAGTAGGAGCGGGTCCAGTACATGGCAATGGTGCTATCATGTATTCACATGGCAGCGTCACTCCCATATTCTACACAGAGGCATCTTACTATTTCATATTCCTGCTATTCTGCATCATACATTATTTTCTGTATCACTGTCTAAACCAAACACCATGGATTTAATAGCAGAGTTGACTTTCAGCTCATATATAGGTGCTATAATAGGAGGACAAAAGACAAGTCTGAACTGTTCCATGTTCTATAAACATTTTAGTGGTAACTTTGGAAATTATTTTATTTATTCATGAAAATATTTACAGAAAATCTTTTTTTTATTTCAAATTATAAAATATTTTAAAATTTTTTATACAGATACTTGATAGTCTCATACTTAATCAGCTAATACTAACATATCCCGATCTCTCCTAATGTACTATTTTTAAACTTCCTTTATGAAGGACTGGAACAAATTGAGAAACTTCATAATTTATTTTTTGTAGGGACCAATGTAGTTCTGAAGGGATTTTAAAGCACTTTTTATTAGAAAACAATTATTTGTCACCCTGTTTCAAAACTGCACTGATCAAAGTAAAACAAAGTAGGAAGCTTGTTATTCCTTTAAGCGTTGTGAAGTGATTATGAAGGAAAGAAGTCATTTTCAAGTTTTGTACAATTATTCCTAACACATTCACAAAGGATAGAAAGAGAAAATCCATCTCATAACATGTGAATTTATCTTTTGTCTGAAAGGAGCAACCCCAAACTTCATTAATAGTTCTGTGGCATTCCTGGGAGTTATTATGTGTTTTGTTAACATAATAATAATAATAAAATAATAAACTTTATTTACATAGTGTCATCATATTCCGGTGCTTACAGATCATGGGGTAATATACACGTAAAATAAGGCATTACAGAGGAATAACGTTGTCAGATGAAACAATAGGAATGAGTGCCCTTCTCAAAGAGTTGCAGTAATGTGATATATTTTAAGAACTCTAGCGCATGCCCCCTAGTATATAGCCTGCCCATGCCCCCTGGTATATAGCCAGGTAGCCCATGCCCCCTACGTAGTTTGTCAGCCTCCTACCCCTAGTATATAGCTAGCAAGCCCTGCCCCCGTATATAGCCAGCCCATGCCCCCCCAGTATATAGCCTTCCAGCCCTCGCCCCCTGAATATAACCAGACAGTCGCCTGCCCCCAGTATATAGGCAGACCCTGCCCCAGTATGTAGCCAGCCCATGCCCCCTAGTATATAGTCTGCTCTGTGAAACACAGTAACCAGTATTCATCCATAGTGTCTTTTACCAGGTTTTTGTGGTAAAATTAGGGGCCTAGGCTATTACTGGGTCGGCTTATACCGAGTATATACGGTACATTGATTTCTGCTGCATGTGAACCACTTACATTGACTTTATTTTCATAAAGGTCTCATCCAATTTTTATTTACTAAAAATGTCACAAACATGACATAGGCACTGGACCAGTAGAGATTTAGACTAGATAGTCACATACTACTCCAGATTTATCACGTGTCTGATTCTGGTTGATAAATCCTCTGCACCACCACATCCCAAACACCCTCCCTTTACCGTACTAATCAGCAAAATATCTAAAAAGTGTCTCAAAACCGTAGGCTATTTTTGAGCAAATTACTACATAAATCAGTCACAACCAGTATGGTAAATCTGCCCACCGTTCAAGTGTGGAAATGTATTATACTCCAATTTCTAAAGGAAGTAGTAGCCCGGCAGAAGGCGCATTTATTAATTTGGGGTCAGGATGGCGCAGGAACCATGCTATATTTTTCAGTGCGATGTAAGTTTGTGCCGCAACTGATTAGAGAATTGGTGCACAAACTAAAAGGTTTAGAAACTCCCAAGACTTGCTTTAGCTTCTCTCTTTTGCGCCACAAATTGCACCAAAAAACAAGCCGGACAAATAGAAAGCACCAGAAACTGTGGATTCAATAGCGGCGCCAACCATTTTATGCCCAAAAATAGAATAAGTCAAAAACACCAAGTCGGAAAACACCAATATTATGGAGCCAACATTCATAACGTAAGGCTTAAGAAGCACAGAAAGAAAAAAAATGATCACAGTGCAAACAATAATGGGTAGTATTTTAAAGGAAATCTACCATCAAAGCAGATAACCAGGGGCACTATATTTGTTATCCATTGCCTCCTTCCTTCTAAAAATTAACTTTTAAAGTATGCTAATGAAAACAGAAGGGCTCTGGGGGCAGTTACCAGAGCACATCCATGCTGAAGCCACAGGGGCAGTGTCCTCCTGCCCCCTGCTTCCTCGCACTTCCCTCCTTTGTAATCTCACACAGTGGGAGGAAAAGTTCTGTGAAGCTGCAGCATGGAGGGTCTCTGGTAATCCCCCCCGAGCCCTTCTGACTCATTAGCATGATTTTAAAAGAAAGGAATCAATGGATGACAATATAAGAAGATGACCACAGTCACAGCGCCTGGATCTATGAGTACTGTATATACTTGTGTATAAGCCAACGCAATATAAGCAGAGGTATCTAATTTTATGACAAAAAACTTGGAAAACTAGTGACTCAAGTTAAGCCCTGAGTCACACCCAGATGTAGCTATTTTGCCCCTAATCCCCAGTATATAGCCAGCCTACCTATGCCCCCAGTAAAAGCCAGCCCCTGCCCCCCAGTATATAGCCAGCCAGATCCCTGCCCCCAGTATATAGTCAGACCAGCTTCCTGCCCCCTAGTATATAGCCAGCCAGCCCATGCCCCCTAGCATATATCCACCATCCCCATAGTATATAGCCAGCCTATGCCCCCTAGTATATAGCCAGGTAGCCCATGCCTCTAGAATATAGCATACTAGCCCATGCCCAAGTATATAGCCAGCCATGCCTCCTGGTATATAGCCAGCCCCCTGCCCCCAGTATGTAGCCAGCCAGCCATGCCCACAGTATATAGCAGCTCATGCCTCCTAGTTATGCCAGCCATGCCCCCTAGTATATAGCTTTCCCATGCCCCATAGTATATAGTCAGGTAGCCCATGCCCACAGTATATAGCCAGCCCATGCCTCCTGGTATATAGCCAGCCCTCTGCCCCCAGTATGTTGCCAGCCAGCCCATGCCCACAGTATATAGCCAGCTCATGCTTCCTAGCATATAGCAAGCGCATGCCCCCTAGTATATAGCCTGCCCATGCCCCCTGGTATATAGCCAGGTAGCCCATGCCCCCTAGTATATAGCCAGCCACCCCATGCCCCCATATATAGTCTGCTCTCTGCCCCCCCCCCGTATATAGCCAGGAGCCCTAGCGCATGCCCCCTAGTATATAGCCTGCCCATGCCCCCTGGTATATAAGCAGCCCCCTGCCTCCCAGGACGTAGTTTGTCAGCCTCCTACCCCTAGTATATAGCTAGCAAGCCCTTGCCCCAGTATATAGCCAGCCCATGCCCCCCAGTATATAGCCTTCCAGCCCTTGCCCCCTGAATATAACCAGACAATCCCCTGCCCCCAGTATATAGGCAGACCCTGCCCCAGTATATAGCCAGCCCATGCCAAAAATATGTTAGGAACTCTGACGTATATAGCCTTTTGTAATGTTCATGTCAGTTATGATGTTCGCATGCTCTTTTTAAAAAAAAAAAAATGTGCAAAAACAGGATGAATAAAACAAATTTAAAATCATGGACAGAACAGCACTGTGGTTGTAGCTACCATAGAGCCCAAGGTAGTGGCATCTAAACAGACAATCCTCTCGCAGCCTCTCACCCTGACTCATCTCGGGCTAGAAGCGGTTTGCTTATGACTTCGGATGTGTATTTTTCATATGTAAATGGCAGAATTTACATAAAAGAAGTAGTGCTAAAAAAAAAAAAAATATGTCATACCCTACCATAGTGGCATAAAAGCTAGTGATAGTGTCCCCTTGCATTTTCTAATCCTAATAGTAAGAATCACTTTCTATTAGGATGCAAATAAGGACACTAGTGCACCCTCTCCTATCCAAGTCTTGCCCTGAGCATTTATCATTCCATTATCATGCCAGCCATTTATGATCCCTAAGAATTCAAGGATTCACGATAATCCTGAAAATGAAGTGGGTGGCAATGCAGATCAAGATGGCTACCAGGTTTTATTATTTAGAATGCAGAAAATGAAGTTCAAAATATGTCTTATTGCTAAATTTTACTAAACACTCTCTCCTGGTGAGCTGGTCTTGTGGTATCCAGGAAACATGGTCTATGTATCAGCCACTTATCTCCAATCTGACCACAGCTCAGCAGGACTGGATGTGTTGCATCTCATTGACGTACCTTGCGAGTTCCAGCACAATCTCAGCTCCACAGTCCTGTACTATCAGAGTCATTTCAATGATTCTTACCATATCTGGAAGAATAACAATCTCCTCTTATCATAACATCCCATAGATTTTATGATGAGACACAACGTGATATATGAATTTCCCTTTGTACTGAACAGTGTGTGTAGATTACAGTATTATACAATAGTGAGGGTGTGTACATCGGATTTATTGGAAACCTTCCAAAAGGCACTTCCCTTTTCCTGATACAGCTGTAAAAACATGTTTCCCTAGGAAAAACCTGGAACAATATACATATATTTTATTACAAAGCCATTCTATAAATGCTTGCTTTGTCAGGAAAGACAACTTTAGTTAAGGGGTTTTACTTCATTTCTGCAATAATAAAACCACTTTACTTTTAATATACTAATTTTATTGTGTTTGTGATTGCAGGTCTTCTTCTCTGTAAAATTCTAACCATTTGTATTTGTAGTCATTTGTATTTCTATTTGGGCAACACCTATATCATTGCCTCAAAGCTGTGGCTACTTCGCTACAGAAGAGCCTCATTGGAAAGACATAAAAGTTTCTTAAATCTATTTTTTACATTATTAAACAAAGAAGCAAATCCCTGAAGGAGTACGCAAACATTGCCAATCTGATAACTTGGAATTCTTGTCATTGCATTCCTATGCCAGGATTAGGATACAGGGAGAAATACATCCGTCAGCTTATCCCATATAGACCATGGAAACAAATGTTAACCAGACAGGATGGTATAATAATCACTACGTGCCTATAGATAATAAATGGGTGCATTAATATTCCTCTCTAGTAAGAAGGTTTTGTACAATCTATTCTCATAGATAAATTCTGTATAAAACATTGGTTACATTTTGCCAGATTGTACAGAGGTCTCGTATCAGCCGACACATCTCAGGCTGCAGCGCAGCAACTTCTAATATATAATCCACAGCTCAGACAGAGACGACGTAGGTGAAACATTCATTGACATTCAAGCCCATCACAGGCTGTCTCGGGGCCTGAACACATCAGAGGATTATAGCCAAGGCAGAAAAGTAGCAGGGATGCGATGACCTCCAGCTGTCTGATAACAGGACACAGCAATGCAGCAAGACATAGACCAATGGGAAAATGCACAGCATCGTGACTGTGTCTGGTGTAGACTCCTCTCCCTTCTCTTCCCCTTCTGCCTACACGTTATTCAGAGGGGCTAATAGCACCAGGGTCTTCTCCAGGTTATTAAAAAAACAAACAAACATTGAACAGATGATATTTGTGTCCAATGAATTTTAACACATGACAAAAAGTGCACTCTAATGTCAATGTAACAAAATCATCACTGAGCCTTCCTGTTATTGGAAGGCGAGTATTGAATAAAGAAACCCTTCCTGTTTGGTAGAAGTTTCTATTGACTTCCACACGCAAAAGGCTCAATCACTGGCCATAGCCTAACAAAATCTCTGTCTATGAGAGGAGCACGAATGGTAAGAAATGTGTGTGCGTAAACCAAGCTACAAGGTTAGAAGAGAGCAGAAATATAAAATAAGTGGAATTCCAATATTCACCATCCGCACAAAAAAAAGTGGTGCACAGCTGCCTCTGATACACATGAAAGAGATGGAGGTGACAGCTCTGTATACAGAGGATGAAGCCATCTGCTTCCGGTTTCCTTTTCTGAACCAAACAGCTGATGGTGAGAATGCCACTGCTGGACCCCCACAATTTGATATTGTTTACCTATTCTAAGGACAGGTCCTACATATCTTTTATCTTGAGAAATACTTTAAGAAGTATCCAGGGTTCAGATATTTAGACCGCACATCTGATAACTCCAGAGGCAGAGAGAAAGCAGAGCGAGTCATGCACAAAGTATTCAGAGAATGTGACTACTCAGCATGCATTATCCCACCAGTAATAAGATCTTCATGTCTGAACCTCTGCCCAGTCATTCACCACTAGAAAAACAACCTAAATGGTATGAGCAACAAGAAAGGGACCAAAGGTAGAAAGTAGCAGGGGTCCACAGAAGTACAGTACATGAAATATAACTAGGTGTGCTCACTGCTGTCCACTATCACACAGACACCATATCATGTCACTAGAGCATGCCCTATATTTTTCCTTCACTAGAGTAGGCGTTTTTCTTTTTAAACACTGATCTCTAATACATCAGTTCAGAACAAGGAGTCTTCTACTTAAAACTGCAGAAATAAAGTGACAAGAATCCAGTATGAGCCTCGCAGGAGGAGACTACACATGATAAATGCTGTACAGTGTCTTGTAAACAGCACTCAGGACATTGGCAGAGGAGGGGGGATGGGGTCATCTGTGCACAACAGCCAGAGTCTGTATGAGGTCAAATAAAGTACCGTATTTTCTGCCCTATAGGGCGCACCGGACTATAAGGCGCATTAGTCCGTCATCAGCAGGGAGGCACCTCTGCCAGCTAATAGAGCAGACCAAAGAGGAGCCGCGACGAGCATCGGGGCGCCGGAGGGCGAATATGTAATTTTTCTGTTTATTGACTCGTATATAGGCCAAAGTAAGGTTTTTCAGCATATTTTTTGTGCTGAAAAACTTGGCTTATACACGAGTATATACAGTTTATCAAAAAGAAGAATGAGCTTACAAAAAAAAAAAAACTCATATAATATAGTAAAATCTGACTATAAAGAGGGAGACTTTCCATATAGGGAGTCAACTACTGCTTGGTATCTTGTAGCAAAAATTGTGAAGGCCTGGAAGGGGGCGGGGGTTGGTTATCTGGATGAATGTTTGTTACCCCTCACCACTTATTTGACTTTTTAGTCAGCAGTGCATTCTCTGCTCACAGATTCCATACACTCATAGTTCTGGTCATGCACACAACCATTTCCTTTTACAGTGTGCTAAAAGAAAATCTACAAAACTGAGAGCAGGTCTTATTTCTCCCCGAGTTTGTGAGCCCGTTACTTGCGGCCAGAGAGCACCGAGTAGTTGTGGGCATGCCTTCTCAAAATGATAAAGAGCTGTAAGCCATTATACTCTGCATGGGTGTCGATAAGGACCTGTTTTGAAGGATCTGTCCCCAACTGGACTTCATGCATCCCAAGGAAGACAGAATCTTACAAGTTAAGAACCTGCCACTACATGTATGTATGCAACTATATTAGTAAATCTTGAAATTTGAGGTTTCTGATTGTCCCCCTGGTAGCTTCTCGTCCAAAGTTTTTGCCAATAAGTCGCCTTCACTTGCTGCTTTTAATTTTAATCTGTAAACTGGAGATTGCATCCCCCCCCCCCCCCTTAAACCAAACCAGCAGAGAACTAGGAATCCCAGAATGATCTAAAATGCACAAATTATATTCCTGTGAATGAACAGTCAGTAAAAATCAGGGGTCTGGCTCACATTGGCCTACTTCTCTGTGTTAACTTACAGCTTCAATATATATATTTGCATTTGCAAATAATTTCTACTATGTTCTGCTCTAGATCATTTCATCACTGCTATAAAAAAAAAGAAACCTGACTCCCGTTTGACATACGGAGACCAAGACAATAAGGTGCAGACTAGACGCTGCAGACGGATAACTGAGGTCAGTAGATATGAGGCCGAGTGACGTCTATGGAACATTCCCAGCTGCCCCGCGCTCTGTGACACCTTGTGGGTTCAGTAAGAGCAGAAAGCTGTGCCTGCATGGAGCCCTCATACATACTGAAGGATAATGTAAGGTGCCTTCAAAAGAACATACATCTATTCATCTGCATCTCAAACACTCCTTGTCGTCTCCAACATCAGATTACAGTTCTCCGACAGGAACGGATTTGTTTCCATGTTGATTTGTCTTATAAAGAAATATTGAGCACATTTTCATGGATAGTTGAATCCTAGAAGATTGGACCTGTATCAGATGGCTGGTCATACGTAAAGCTTTCTCTTTGTACCGGTACACTGAGCCACTCACCTCTCTGATGTCAGGAGATTGGATCATTTCTTATAAATGGGTTGTTGAATTTCAGCAAATAAATGTTATTGTTTGTATAATGAAGAAGTTGTACAAGTTTCCAATATACTTTCTGTATCAATTCCTCACGGTTCTCTACATCTCTGCTTGCTGTTTCTATAGGATTATTTACGTCCTGGGGACAGAATTCTGTCCATGACCAAGTGATGTACATACAACTACACAACCCTTAGAAGGAGACAGTTCTACTAAAAAGGAGGGGGGGACCTGTGTGCCAAATGTTCTAAAAGTGTCACAGGCTAGTTTTCAATTTTGAAGTAAAAGGGATACGTCTGCTATACAAAAAGTCTAGAGATCCATTACAGAATATATCTTTACAGTATACAACCATGTTTTGCGGGTTTTCAAAGAATATGTCATCTGTATGTAGAATGAATACAGATTTACCACTTACAGAGGCTCATAGGGCATGTTAGGGATCTAGTCCTTCTAAGCCAAACATTTCGTGCCCATCAGATCAGCATAAGGCTCCACATGTGGCGGCTTTCCTGGGACAATGGGAACGGTTATTTTGTGTGACCGTTGTTCCCATTGCATCAAAGTCTTTCTACTTATAAGCCCACAAATAATCCTACAATGCAGCTTCTGCACACAATAAGAAGTTTCCTTGTATATGCTCTCAGTGCGGCCCAGCAGCGCCGGAGATGTTTGCCCAAGTGTGATTACGTACATAGGAGGACCAGGCTGTCACTGTCACACGTAATACCCGGCTCTGCAGCAGCGTGGCACAACACGGAGGCTGCAACAAGTGCAAGTACATACAAGACATCAGAGAGCGTGGTCATCATATGAGCACAACAAGTCACATTAATGACTGGCTGGAGGGTCAATCATAAGAAGCCAATTTCCAGATAGAGTAACAGTGTGATATAGGACTACACATAGGCTTATGATCTGACCAGCTCTGTACAGCGCTGCATAATCTGTGTGCTATATAAAGGAATTATTATTTATTATTATTGTTCACCTATGGAAAAGTAACAGATTTTTACAGTCACTTCTATGCGTATTACACACTAAGTTATTAATGATCCAAAGATCTGGTATACAAAAGATAGAAAAGCTGCAGCCTCTACATTATACACTAGTGTGAACACAGCCATAAAGAAACAGGATCATCCCCCCCATCCCCCACTACAAATTCAGCAGATAATCGATCCCACAGACCCCAGTAGACAATGGTGACAATACAACACATCCAGGAAGGGGGATACAGTGAAGAACTACAAGTTCCAGCATAGACTGCCATTGATCTGCTGCTGCTCCAGTATAGCCACAGGTTGTTGCCCCTCTATGGGGGGGGGGGGGGGGGGGGGGGGGAGCCCCTCACACTTGTCGAAGCCTCACACAAGCACTGAATGGGTTAACAGTGACCCCTCCCTGCCCAGTTTAACCAGTTGAAGCCCGCACTCACGATGCATTCTCGGACCCATTCGTGGAAAAGCTGCTCTCTAAGCGACACATCTTGATCAGCTTCCATCCTCCGGCAGCATGGCGCCCCCCAAGATGGTTCCACACCTACAGAGAAGGAACAGAGGGAAGCCGCTGCTCCCCGACCGCAGCCCGCACTTTGCCTCAACGTCTCCGCCGGACTGAGCCCGCACCTCAGGGCCAGTATCTGCTTACAGCGGATCTCCTCCAGGCTCCACACGCCCCGCCCACTTCTCCACCTATGGTATAGCCCGGAGACTGGGAACTGCAGTGTGATTGGTGGAGAGGAGCAGTGACGCAGCTGGTAACGGCCGGGCAGTGCGTGCGGCTGGGGGCAAGAGTCCGGGCGTCCTGTGGTAACCTGACAGGAGCGGTCAGCGGTGTGTGCGGGGGCCGGAGCACCGGAGCTGTACACGGCTCCTGACACGTGTCCTCCAAGGGCATTCCCGGATAACACGGGGATTCCTCCTCCACCAAAACATGGAGCCGGGTGTACAGAAAGTCATAGGGTTTTACCTCACATTTCCTTCAGTGCAGTGTAATTACAGTGTGAAGTCTCCATCAAAATCCTCCCCATTCAGGATGCTTTTTGTTTTGCTGCAGAAACCTGTAGAGTGTTAGTTATACGCAATTGTCTGCTGAAATTGAAGGTTTGGTGACATTAAAGGGAACCTGTCACCAGGAATGTCATTTTCAGCTGGTGACAGGTTCCCATAGCCTGTGCTATGCTAATTATGAATGTGCCTTTGTCAGCATGCTCAATCATTTCAGTGCTTTATAATAGAGTATTTCACATTACTTGGCTCCCTGCCAGCAGCTTGTGGTGAGTCCTTGGAGGAAGCAGGGAAAGCTGCAGCCTGTGTCTCATTCTCTGCTCCTCACCCCTCCCATCTTCCTGTCATGTTCATTAAACAGGAAGGAATGGTGTGAAGGAGAGGAAGAATGCCTGAGGAGACACAGGCTGCACCATATGCTGCTGGCAGGGAGCCAGGTAATGTGAAATAAAGTTTTATGAAATGCTGATGATTCAGAATGCTGACAAAGGCATTTTTACAATCAGTATAGCATTGGTGGCACACCTATGACACAGGTGCCTGAGGTGGCTTTCAGAACCCTCTCTGTGGGCACCCATGCCATCACAAGAAATGATTCAAATTATGTTTCTGCAGACCCACACAGCCCGGGACGTGCCTTTTAAAGCTATAGTGCTGCCTGGGTCCTCAGGAGGAGTGGGAAAGTGTAGACAGATCTGGATTATTCTAGCTCCTGCTCCGGCCCTGACAATTCTTCCTGTTCAGGAGACCCTGGAGGGAAGGTACAATGATCATCCAAATTTTTTACTGCATTGGTGTCCCCAGGATGCTGATACAATTGAAAGCTATGACAGAGCAGGGATCAATAAGTTTATACTTAAAGAGAACCCGTCATGCAAAATAACCCCCTAAACTAAATATATTTTCATAAACTGCCATTAGAGAGCATTGCCTCTATCCCTTCATTGTTCCTCTACATGCCTGTAAACCTAAGCAATGAGGTCCTAAAGCTGTATGCAAATGACCTGTGAAATGAAGCATTAGCATATTCAAGCTGTCCACTCTATTCATGAGTGGGAGGTACAGCCACACCCCCAGTGCATGACTGACAGCCTGTATAATGATGTGAGGCTGTATAGTGATGTGCTTCCTGCTGCTGGTGGCCACGCCCCCTGCAGCCTGTGTGTGCATGTGTGTGTGTGTGTATAGGAGAGATGCAGCAGCTCCAGGCAGCCATGTTACAGCAGAACATGTCAGATTCATGTGTAGCTGATGTCTGTGTCTCTCACCTGTATATTAGGAGGATGCAGCATGTCAGCAGGTACAGCACTCACACTAGCCATGCTTTACTATACATTACACACAGACATGAGCAGGGGGAGGAGAGGGGAGGGGTAACAGGGGTGACATCACTGCCTCTGACCATGCGACCAGCCTCATTTACATGATAAAAAATAGATGATTTTACAATGATTAATGTATGAAATAACTAGATAATGGCTGTGATCTGCTCCAACAGGTAGTGGTGACAGGACTAGTGACACAGACCTGATGACAGGTGTCCTTTAAGATCTATATCCAGTGGAGGGGGAGGGAGGCAGAGCAGACAATTTGTTATGGCTGAGAGTGTCATTGTGTGTAATATGCATCTCGTGGATCTCTGATCAGTCTCATCTCTCTTTCTATGTGGCAGATACTAGTGAATGTTCAGGAGCAGAATAAAAGTGTAATTGCATGGCTCCGATAGGTATTTAACAGTTGTGCTGGGATTGTTTAGCACGTGATAGATTTCTGGTGCAGCCGCACTGGCTTCCATGTGACACAAATTGGGGGCTGTGCCGTCGAACGTTCTGACTGATTCGGACTGAGCGCAGGATTTTCAAATTTTGTCGCAAGACAATGCTCTTAAATGCACCATGGAAAAAAGGTGAACTCCGTCTGACCTTAGCGGGGAAGCGACACATGTAGGATCTTAGTGAATGTAAATGTGCCCCAATGTGTCTGCTTAGAGCAGTGGTTCTCAACCTTTCTAATGCTGTGACCCCGCAATACAGTTCCTCATGCTGTGGTGACCCCAAACCATGCAACTCGCAGTAAAAACACAGTAAAATTGCATCTCCGATGGCTTTAGGCGACCCCCGGTTTTGGTCGTTCGACCCCCACTGGGGTCCCGACCCACAGGTTGAGAACCACTGGCTTAGAGAGTCCCCTTCCACACTAACCAAAATGATAAAGTAAAGGGTTAAAAATGATCTTTATTGTGAAAACATCACTAGGGGATGATCTCACATTGAAATTTGAGAATTGTCTTTAACGGGCAATCCCCTTTCATGTACCGCCTGAATCGCTGCATAAAGATGGAAATGAGGCCAATACTTTTTCACACCACTGTAAGCTTTTTCATCTAATAATTTAAATCATAATGAAAACATACTGGTCGTGGATTATTAGATCAATTTCCAGAAAATTCTGCAATCTGTAGTCAGTGTGTACAGGAGGAGTAAACACTGTTTCTGGGCAATATATGATTTTCAATCCTCAGTTAATATAAGCTCCCATCTTAGCAGTTCTGTGTCGGTAGATGGATATTTTACTAATGTGAATCACATTAGTAATCCATAGAGCTTCTGTGTGATGTGACAGGTTCGTTAGTTCCTCTCAATTTTCCTTGCAAGAACAAATATAGCAGACATTTCATAGTAGGAGAGTAGATGAGAGCTAAATAAGTGGACAGGGAAGCTTTTTACTCTGATATATTTGTAGTATCTTGCCTTCACTTATAG
The DNA here is from genome assembly GCA_019512145.1 of Engystomops pustulosus. Lineage (NCBI taxonomy): Eukaryota > Metazoa > Chordata > Amphibia > Anura > Leptodactylidae > Engystomops > Engystomops pustulosus. The sequence continues at coordinate 46,412,321 of CM033642.1, read as the reverse complement.
TATTGATTTATCCGAAGGTTGCTAAAAAGTCACTGACTTCTTCAAGTCTTCTTGAATGGAGCAGTGGATGGACTGACCACACACTCTCCATTCAAGTCAATGGAAGCACTGAATATAGCCAAGCATGTAGCCCTGCTCCCACCGTTCCCTGTAGGGTATTTATGGCATATCCTTAAACTGTAACAATCAGTGAAAACATAGTTTTACCTCCTCACAAATCAGACAACACATGGCATATCACCAGTCTTAAACCTTTCCTCTGGGGAGATAGGTGCCAGAATTATTAAGAGACTCCCATTCTGCTTTCTATTTGGAGAATCCAGCTTCGCTGAACTGTGATTTTACTAAGTGTTATACTTATTACTTAAAGGTACATCTTGTTTTGAGGTCCCTTACAGGAATCTTCCAATATAGTTATTTTCCAATGTATTAACTTTATCATTTCTAGCATGTAACAGGTATGATAGCTTCCAATTTATGTTGTTGATATAAGGGAAAAGAATTGATGTCAGCACAAAGGGGGATTGCGCAATAGCTTTTTTGGGTGACTTTTTGGATGACAGCTGTGCAATGGTTGACTGTGAGTAGATTTGCCGTGTTTAGTGGTCCACCTATTGCTGCACCTTTTCTTAGTGGTCAACCAACAATTTGCCCAAAGCATGGGCTAGAATAGGACCAACCTTCTCTATAATGTGAGGCTCAAGCAGTTGTTGACACGTAGCCATGGCCATGGAAACCACATGAGCCCTTGGAAGAAAATCACTTTCACATTTTGCTAAATGTATATACAGTATCATCTGCTTTTATAGGGTATGGCTTTCAGACTTTAGGTCTTTTTCTTCAGTCCTGGGTGGCAACATTTCAAAATGTAAATGCCTCTTCTAGCTGGGCTGCTTATATCTGTGAATCTGTAGAGTGTTTACACAAGAAACTGGATGGATTCTAACTGCTGGAAGGAAGGGACTGCTACTCCCTACTCACCCTGGAAGGAGGGGGAGGTCATATGATGCTCTCTTTGTGTAGCTAGCAGCAGAGCCTTGTGTTTGCTGTTTTGTGAATACAGAAGTCTCCTGCAAAGAGTAGTGAGTGAATAGGGCTCATCTGTTCCCTGCCAGTCCCTCCACCCCAGTCTTTGATTACACGAAACTTTCTCAGTTTCTCAAGGTTTATCATAGACTTCTCTACTCCTCCCCTAAGCCCCTGTTCTCCTAACACTATCTACACAGCAGGGAAGCTGTTAGCTCATAGTGCTCACACAGACTACACACTTCATAACATAACTATTTCACTGCTGGTTTCTGCTATGTATTACATGCTCCATCATGTGATGAAAGCTGCCATGCTAGTCTGAGTATAAATCCTGAATGTGCACTCTAAGCAGTGCTCAGTGGATTTACTTGTAGGAATCTCATTGGATTTGATGAATTACCTCACTTATTTCTCAGTTACTTCTTTCTGGAATTACTTCATGCGAGAACACAAGGTTTTATGGGATATAAAGGCAGCTTATAATTGACTTGGATTTAGGAGAAACACAGGAAGAGTTTAGTCTCTGGCCATTGCACTGCTGCAGAGGAATATTTCTGACAAGGTGCTTCAGAACACAAAAACCTATAAGTCTGGAAAGAAAAGGGCGTGTAACACAATATGGGCATTGTTCTGTTTGTTTTGATAGGGGCAATGACATATGTGACAATTTAGTTCAAATCATTGTAATGCGTTACACTTTAGTAATTTGCACCAGATTGTAGAGCCATTTAGAGCATCTCCTCTTGCTTATACAGAATTAGAAAGGTATATAGCTGTTATGACTGACAAATATTGCATTATACATATGAAGGGATTATTACCTTGGAATTTTAGAATTATCCTGCAGATCAGAGTGACATTCAGATTTACTCTACATGCTTGCAGTAGTGGATCAGCTTCATTGGCATTCTGTTGAGGCAAATCCACTGTGCCTTAAATGCGGTTTTAGCTCCAATATATTGATGGGATATACAAAGAATAGGTTATTAATTTGAGACATTTGGCACTTGACAACAGAAAATCTTTCTGCAGTGATCCTCTTGAAAAGCATGGTCACAGATCCTGGTACATTAGTGTGCACATTTGCATATCTCCAATAAGACCCTAATGAGGGTCCCCTAAAGTGCCCCCAAACTGTATAGTGGCTTTCATGGTATTAAGCCTCCTTGTGGCACCCAATTTTAATTCCTTGCCTTTAGGGGCACCTCACTGTCCAATACCAACTCCTGTGGCCCAGACATTAAAATAAAAGATGCAAGATTACTACATAGATACAGGGCCAGAAACAAGCATCATTAGACAGACCGCCTTATACTGCACCGGATTTATGACAGTGTCTGATGTAGTAACAGTGTCCAGTTATTGTAGCCAATATAGAAACAGTGGTCCAGTCCTCTGCTCTCTTTTCAATCTTTCCTCAGCTTCCTGCTTCTTTACTATATCTATGTTAGGAAGATGGTCATATGGAAGAGATGAAGATTGCAGGATAAAACACTGGATATGTTTATCTGTAACCATATAGATACATAGGTAAACAAAAAATGGTACGAAATAGTTTAAAAAAAGACATCTAAACTGTACACAGCCATTCCTATGTATACATGTGTATCCTGTCAATGCATGTTACAGAAACAGACCCTTTCTAAAAGTCATCACTATATAAATTAAAGAAAAATACATTTCCTAGAATAATTGTAGCATTCAGTATCTTACTACAGCTGACCATCTCTGTGAAAACCATTTGGGCCAGGCTTATACGACATCTAGTGGTCACTAACATTTATACCCAAAAAGTAGCAAGGACCTAGTTAAAACATTTATTTCTTGCAGAAGTATTGATGTTTTATGTCTAATAATTAATTATTTTACAGAAAAATGCCTTAAAGGGTTACCACTTTCAACAAATAATGATATGCGTTTTTGTATACGGAAAAGTTATACAATTTTCCATATACTTTCTGGTATACATCCTCACCATTTTCAAGCTTCTGCTTGTGACTTTCTATAGAAGAAATGTTACCTCCAGTGAGCAGAGAATCTTGACCATGTCATGTTATGGACACACAGGTGCATTATTATCACAGGGAGTAATTAGAGCCGTGTTATATTAACGCTCGTGTCCACATGTGACCATGACAGATTTCTAGTCAGTGGAAATCTTGGGCCTTAACACTAAGAACAATGCGAGACGTTCACCACCCTAAAATAGGAGTCACTGCATCAATATAATGAGGGCCATTATTTATTGTCCAACACTAAAAAGAAATATTCTAGTAATCCATGCAGACAAACACCAAGCAATTCTTACGGCTTCAGACATTATAACATCACAGCACAGTACTGATGAGTGGTGTTGTAGCAACAGTGGAACAGGGGCACGGGATGGACAGGGGAGGCAAATTTAATTACAGCAGCCGCCTGGGCCTGCCCGTCTTAACCAGCCAGCTGGGCCAATCTGTCCATCCACGGCAGCCCAGACCCACTGTTATGATCCCGGCCCGGCCCGGCTGCCCCATTCGCCATTCTCCTTCATGGCCTTGTTCGGTCTCCAACCGCCCAGACACAGGTTAATTCCGCCTCCCGGCCCACCTTTATATCCGCTCCCGATACACAGTATATCCGCTTCCGGCCCACCGGTTAATCCGCTCCCGGGCCCACATGTTATATCCGCTCCCGGCCCAACTGTTATATCCGCTCCCGGCCCACTGTTAGAAAGTCCGTCCCGGCCACCCACCACCTGTTATATCCGCTCCCGACACATGTATATTCGTTCCGAACAACCTGTTATATCCGCTCCCGGCCACCTGTTATATCGCGCACGGCCACCTGTTATTCCGCCGCCCAGCCCGGCTGCCCATTCGCCAATTCTCCTTATGGCCTTGTTATGTCTCCAACCGACCAGCCACCTGTTATATCCGATCCCGGCACCAACATGTTATATCCGCTCCCGGCACCCCACCTGTTATATCCAGCTCCCGGCCACCTGTTATATCCGCTCCGGCCCACCTGTATTCCGCTCCCGACCACGGTATACCGTTCCCGACACCCCCAAAACCTGTTATATTCGTTCCGAACCACTGTTATATCCGCGAACGGCCCACCTGTTATATCGTGCACGGACCCACCTGTTATATCCGCTCCGGTCCCACATGTTATATCCGCTCCCGGCCCACCTGTTATATCGCTACGGCACACCTGTTATATCAGCTCCCGGCACAGTTATATCGCTCACGGGCCACCTGTTATATCCGATCGGCCCGGCTGCCCCATTCGCCATTCTTCCCTTTCATGGCTTTTGTTCTGTCGACAACCGCCCAGCCCACCGTTATATCCACTCCCGGACCCACCTGTTATATCGCTTAACGGCCCACCTGGTATTCCGCTCCCGGCCCAACTGTCTATATCCGCTCCCGGCCCACCTGTTATATCAGCCTCCCGGCCCACCTGTTAATATCGCTCCCGGCCCCCACCTGTTATATCCGCGCCCGGCCCGGCTGCCCATTCGCCATTTCCTTTCATGGCCTTGTGTCTGTCTCAAACCGCCCAGACACTGTATATCATCCCGGCCCAACTGTTATATCCGCCTCCCACCCCACGTTATATTCGTTCCCGACACAACCTGTTATATCGCGCACGGACCACCGTTATATAAGTGCACGGCCCACCTGTTATATCCGATCACGGCCCCAACGGTTATATCCGCTCCGAGCCCACTGTTATATCCGGCACCGACCCACTTGTTAATCCGCGCACCCGCTGCTACGTCCATGGCCACCGTTCTCCTTCAGGCCGTGACGCCTTGCTCTGTATACAGACTAGCCGGAATCGTTACTGCGCCCCACTGCCTAACTGTCCATACTCACACTGTTGTTCTCCTTCCGTTGCCACCTGTCTCTCCACCGCGGCCTCCCAGTCAATCTCATCCACTCATCAATCTTATCGCCCATCTTAGCACGGCTGATAATGTAAGTAACTATTTAACCCTTCCCGCCGCAGCCCTTTTTCGTTTTTGTGTTTTCAGTTTTCACCCCCCACCTTCAAAAGTCTATAACTTTTTTATTTTTCCATGTACAGAGCTGTGTGAGGGCTTATTTTCTGCGTAACAAATTACAGTTCAAAATGGTGGTATTTAATATTCCATGTGGTGTATTGGGAAGCAGGAAAAAAAATCCAAATGCAGTGAAATTGGTAAAAAAAACGCATTTGTGCCGTATTCTTGTGGGCTTGAATTTACGGATTTCACTGTACGCCCCAAATAACATGTCTACTTTATTCTTTGGGTCGGTACGATTACGGGGTAACCAAATTTGTATAGGTTTTATAATGTTTTCATTCATTTCTGGCGCTAGTAACTTTTTTTATACTTTGGTATACAGAGCTTTGGGAGGTGTTGTTTTTTGCGGCTTTTGAGGACATTTACAATGTTATAATTTTTAGGACTGCACGACCTTATGATTACTTTTTATAAAAAGAGCGTGAAGGGGTCAATACCCCCTTATAGTAGCTTCTATAGAAGGACAGCAAGCAGAGATCTAGAAAATGGTGAGGAATTGATACAGAGTATATTTGTATAATTGAAAATTGTATAACTTTTCCTTAGGCCTCATGACACGACTGTATGTTTTTCCTGTTCTGTATACAGAGCTGTATTTTGGCCATAAAGATGGGACGTTTTGTACCTGTTTGAGCATGTATGGCACTGTATCCATACAGTATCTATATACTGGGCTGGAAGATGATGCATGACTATTGGTTGGCTGACAGAATGCACCTCCCACTGGTTCTGGTCTCCCTGGATACTGCACGTATATAAGGCAGCATATACGGTGCACAACCATATGCAACCTGTATTTTATACATTCCCATAGACTTCTATGGGGCATACGGAACGGAAAAATGGACATGCTCTATATTTTTTTTACGTCTTGCTCTATATATGGTTTGGTTACCAATACAGCAATTAAAATGGATGGCAATATTGCTCATTGTAATGAATAGGGTTGTAATGAATATTCTACACATATATATGGCCATTTTCACACGTTCGTATGCATGAGGCCTTACACAAACCATACTGTGGTCTAAGAACCCTTCCTATAAAATGTTATATATCATGTGAAAAATTACCAATGACAAACTATGGGTCTGCAATTTTATTAAATTAATGTCGCTGAAAAGATAGATGATGCGGCTATTAAAAATTCACATTTGGTAATTTTCCTACAGTAATACCGTAAATTAATTTTGTGTAAACTATTTCCAGAAAGAAATCAGAGCAAGGCTGCCACCACATGGCCGTAATAAGTATTGGAGTAACATTAATACCACATTATCAAGAAAGAAAGTATAAGGAAAACATATTTAAATCAGAAGGACTAATGGGGCCAATCTAATGAGTGCAGATGAAATCCACAAGAAATCAATAGTGAAGATGATATATACAACTGCTTTTTAAAGGGGTATTCCAATCTTAGAATCTATGTATATATATATATAAATATAATAATTCATCAATTCCAATATGGATGTAGCCATGTATGCAGAGATGGGGATTCTCTTATATAAAGTGTTATGTCAGACCAGATAATATAGCAGTAATCCATATTACCTGCATATTCAATGACAGTTTACATTGCACGTCCAAACAAAACCAGACATTACAGGATAAGCTAAACAATCCAAACAGTAGAAGTAAGGGCTCTGGTTGAAATAGTTTATGGTGGCTAATGGCTAGTTTTCAGGGAATCTCATTAACTTATACCTAACTCACCTGTAGCTATATCTAATCCATAACCATTGTGGCCTAAAACCAGAACATTCTATTTCCAATCAATAGAGACTTATCATAAGGTCCCCTAAAGCTGGAGGAGTAGTGGCCCAAATTGAAGGTGAGAAACTCCAGGGTGATGACACACATGGCGTTTTTGGGCCGTTTTTACTAAGTGCGTTTTCAGATCGTAAAAAACGCATGCATTTTTTTAAAACGCATCCGTTTTTAATTGCGCAAATTCGGAAAACCGGACAAAAACGCATGCATTTTCAAAACGGATGCGTTTTTTAACGCACGCGTTTTTTACGATCTGAAAACGCACTTAGTAAAAAAGGCCCAAAAACGCCATGTGTGTCTTCACCCTAATGGAGTTTCTTCCCAATTTAATTCATGTACTATAAATAATACAATAATATTGCAGTGGGTCCAGCAGCTTTATGTGTGAGCTGTTACAAGGTGCTTTATCTGTAAATAACTGAAGTGAAAAACACGTTGCACAAGTGTTGGGTCTTCCCACCCTTTCAAATAAAAAATACTGGGTTTTGGTTTGGGGGCATTGCATTTTCATGACAGTCTAGACCAGTGATGGCGAACCTTTTAGAGACCGAGTGCCCAAACTACAACCAAAATCCACTCATTTATCACAAAGCAATAATTTATTTGTTGAACTGTTCCCACACAACTTTCAATGATACCTGCAATTGAAAGCAGAAGAGCAATTCCTGACTATCACTGTAGCTTCTCTCCAGGGCGTCGCTGTACAGGAAGAGTTGTGGGGTCAGCATGAGGACCTCCAAAGATAATCCGGTCCTCTCCACACTTACTCCCTCTTCCTTCAGTTCCAAGCTGCCAAGATTCTAGGTACCAGGGATTCAAAATTATAGCTCTTATAATCCAGGACATGTGACACATAAGAGGTCGTTCAAGTGCTCAGTCGGACCATGCGCCAGATTTACCATGCAAGTCCAAAAGAAATGTGGTGCACGCTGTTGGGCCAGTTCAGGGAGCGGTTTTAACCATTCTTAGTAAATGCACTACATTGCGTGGCTACATTTAATTACTATGGGAATGACATCTTCTAGGTATTTACTTAACTAGTTATTTTACAGACCACTGTGATACATGGTTATTATTCATATGTTGACCTTAGTGTAGGTCTTCAGTCCTGTGTGTATGTTCTTCTGATTTTACGGTTAATTATACTTGATTCAATATTTATCTTTCAGATCCATTTTTTGCAAATAATCGCATGTGGCTGAAATACTGCATAGAATTTTACACTTTTGTCCAATAATACAAAAAAAGGTCTACTTGAAAATTGCTCCTTGGTGCAGTTTAAGTGGCAGCATGTCAATGATATAGCATGCAAGGGTTGCCATAATTTGATGCTTTGCAAGTCATCATATAAATTACATCACAGTATTAAGAAAGGATGGAAATTAATCCCAGTACAAAATTATTCCTTTTAAATAATTGCGAAGTTAAAAAATGTATGTCACAAAGATATTTTGTCTATTCAAAAAATTAAAAAACTGGAGAATGTTAAGTGGGGGATACCTGCGCGTATGCCCTTGTAAATTGATTTGTGATGACTGCTTTTCTCCAAATAAAGTTCTTTAAAAAAAAAAAAAAAATCAGAACACACAAGTTTTTTTGTTTTTTTTGGATTTTACTCAGATCTCATACGTTTACAATGATGGTACAATGACATGATTGCAAATTTTATCAATAACTCAAAAACAGATTGTCAGATCGGCATCTGTCAAACCATTAAAAAGGTTGAGCAATATAGTTTAAAAAGCTTCGGTGTTAAGCTGCATTCTGATGGGTAAAACACATGCCTGTAAAGTAGCAAGATCTGGTTTAATACTCTTCACCTTCCTCCTCACCTTCTCCCTCAATGGAGTCTACACCAACTTCTTCATAATCTTTCTCTAGAGCCTCCTGATGGGAATGTGGAGATAGGCATCGGCCAGGTCTATTTTGGCCATGTAGTTGCTTTGCTGTAGAATGGCGGTGGCTGATTTTGCATTTGACTAAGGTTAGCAAGAGCTTTGTTCACAACAATATAGAAACCACCTTACGGTACATAGCAGATGGTGGCTTCAGGAAGGGGAGATGCGGCAATACAGCAGCTATACCCCAAAGTATTGAGTGCAACACAAATCTGACCTCCACTTCTCTGCTTATTCAAAAGCCGTACCTGAGAAAACAGCGGTTCCCGCTTCCAATGGGAGACGCAGTAGGAGGGGAGTTTATCCAGAAACTCCGAAAATACTGGACTTCCGCCACCACGGGGGGAAGGACAGCCTCAGAATGTAATTTCACCAGGATTGCCCCTGGTAAGACATTTGCTTCTACCCTGCTGGACGTGCACCACAGCCCAGGCCTCAGAGGAGCAAGAGGATACTGGCAGTAAACCTAATTAGGACAGAAGAAAAAAAAACGCCTCTTCCTTGACTCCTAGGATACTTATAGGGCAGTTGGTTAATTGATTTATTGTTAATTAACATTGTTATTGTGTTCTTCTGTACACCAACTTCTTCATAATCTTTCTCTAGAGCAGCCATGTCCTCACGAGCCTCAGAGAACTCTCCCTCCTCCATACCCTCACCTACATACCAGTGGCCTCAGAGAACTCTCCCTCCTCCATACCCTCACCTACATACCAGTGCACAAAGGCACGCTTGGCATACATAAGATCAAACTTATGGTCCAGTCTAGCCCAGGCCTCTGCGATGGCAGTGGTGTTGCTCAGCATACACACAGCACGCTGGACCTTGGCCAGATCCCCACCTGGAACCACAGTTGGTGGCTGATAGTTAATACCAACCTTAAAACCAGTTGGGCACCAGTCCACAAACTGGATGCTTCGTTTGGTCTTGATGGTGGCAATAGCTGCATTTACATCTTTGGGCACCACATCACCACGGTACAACAGGCAGCAAGCCATGTATTTACCATGACGTGGGTCACATTTCACCATCTGGTTGGCTGGCTCAAAGCAAGCATTAGTAATCTCAGCCACAGAAAGCTGCTCATGGTAAGCCTTCTCTGCTGAGATTACTGGGGCATAGGTGGCAAGAGGGAAGTGGATACGGGGATAGGGCACCAAGTTGGTCTGGAACTCTGTCAGATCTACATTCAGGGCTCCATCAAATCTTAGAGAAGCTGTAATAGAGGACACAATCTGACTAATAAGGCGGTTCAGGTTGGTGTAGGTGGGGCGCTCAATATCTAGATTTCTACGGCAGATGTCATAGATGGCCTCATTGTCTACCATGAAAGCACAGTCAGAGTGCTCAAGGGTGGTGTGAGTGGTGAGGATGGAGTTGTAGGGCTCAACAACAGCAGTGGACACTTGGGGTGCTGGGTAGATGGAGAACTCCAGCTTGGACTTCTTTCCATAATCTACAGAGAGACGTTCCATCAGCAGAGAGGTGAAACCAGAACCAGTACCTCCACCGAAGCTGTGGAAGACCAGGAAACCTTGAAGACCTGTGCATTGGTCAGCCTGAAAAGGAAACAAAAATACTGAAGTGAGCAAAAAAATTGTAATAGTCTATTAATAAATAGTTTGCAAGGCTAAGCCGCCCTTCCCTTGTAATTGTACTAGTTAGTTGACCCATCCTGACTGGTACAGATATCTCAAAATACACAATCATTTGTGTCCCTGAGGAAAAAAAAAAATACCTGGGCTTGGTTCCTCTATGAAACTGAAATATTGCACCGATAAGAGCCATTAAACCTTCACTTGATTTGCATCTGATTTTTACTTCAATGCTGCAATTTTATTGATTTGAAAAATCTACAACCTAGAATTAGGCTGCAGTTGCCGACACCCACCACACATCTTCATAGAAAGCATTTTTATCCCCATTTTTTTGTGCAGACAGGAAATGTCAAGTACACAAAGTATCTCAAAACAATTTGTATCTGCAAACAGAGCCACTGCCCAAAACATTTTCCTGCATTCCAGTTTAAGTAAATAGACATGTCCAAGCCCTTGGTGAAGTCCGGAGAGAAAACTGCTTCTTGGTATCTAATGGGCATGGCGGACATGTAGTAATAAGCGGAGACAGCTGCCATCTAGTAAAAAATGAGGCTGTCCGATCAAGAAATACTGTACAACATAAGTGGCATTGTAGCTAATACTTTCTCATCATTCATATCATAACCTCTAGCGCCATATACATTTCATAGGATAGATCCATCCTATCTGTAAGCAGATCACTGAACAGGCACTTTAGTGAGATTACAGGATAGCATGGTTTATAGAGACACTTTTCTCTAGTCCCCATAAGCCTCCAAGATTTGATTCAAGCCATTTAATGGTTCCAGTTCCTGAACAATTCACAATGACCGGTCATACAAATGTACTCACCAGCTTACGAATTCTGTCTAGCACCAAGTCAATAATCTCCTTTCCAATAGTGTAGTGCCCACGGGCATAGTTATTGGCAGCATCTTCCTTTCCTGTAATTAGCTGTTCGGGATGGAATAATTGACGGTATGTTCCAGTGCGTACTTCATCTGTAATAACAAACATATATACAGATATGGGTCAATAAGCGAAAAACCAATAACCATTGTAACTGATGAAGCTAAACCACAATGACATATCCTCACCAATGACTGTAGGTTCCAGGTCCACAAACACAGCTCTGGGGACATGTTTTCCAGCTCCAGTTTCACTGAAGAAAGTGTTGAAGGAATCGTCTCCTCCACCGATGGTCTTGTCACTGGGCATCTGCCCATCAGGCTGGATGCCATGTTCCAGGCAGTACAGCTCCCAGCAGGCGTTACCGATCTGCACACCAGCCTGACCAACGTGGATAGAGATGCACTCACGCTGCAGAGAGAAGGATCATATGTAAATATCAAGGATATTATATACAGACAAGACAATCCTCAGAGATTAGTGGAAATGTCCGTCATAAGCCTCACATGGGGTGGAGGCGATGTCCCCTGTGTTGCCCTGCTACAAAGGGTTAAGGACAGTAAACTTCCTCCTGAAAGTGATTGTGTCCAGGGTCCCCCCTCCTCCTCCTGAAGTCAGATGACTACTTCCACGTTGGAAGAGAGAAGACTACAGCGCTCACCACCCCCACATCATAAGCTTTCCAGTGAATCAGATAATCCAGAGCTTTCTTTAGAAGTAGACAGTAAGCGATGGCAGCTTACTCCTCACAGCTGCTGGGGGTCACACATTACACTACATACAGCCTAATACTCAGCTACTGCTCCCTGTTATCAGCCATTGTACTCAGCATTGTATTCTATTCTCCATGGGATTACTAGGAGGAAGCTCAGTCCTCCCAGGACTATTTTATGTCATGTTTAGAGCTGTCCATAGGGTGGGGGGTCTCCTCATTGTGAGGGGCAGAGCTGCACCGGAAGCTGCGCCCCCCCATCTGCCCCTCAGGCGCGGGAAGGTACGTTGATGAGGGCAGCGCCTATAAATCTGATTAGTCACTAATCACACTCAGACCCATACACACACGCGATTTCTGGCCCGAATATGCGTTAAACCTCTCCCTGGCATCTGCACCCACCATCTAATGATACCCAACTACAGCTTAAGACCAAGCAATGAGCGAGAGGTAGGTCTGCCACTTACCATGTTGAGAGATGAGGAGTCAGCGAAGAGTAAGAATAAAAAAAAATAAAATAAACGTTACTTTATCCAACAGCTACGAGCGGATGTAAGTAACAGAATGGAGGATGCTGGCCGAGCCCCCCGCTTTTATATCTCACTGTATGTGACGTCATGCATCGTTATGCTAATGAGATGCTGCGATCCTCTCATTGGCTGAGGCGCTGCAGTGAGATGTACGAATCTGGGAGGCGGGAGCTGATGCTGCTCTACCATCTAGCCGCAGCCTCATGGACCCAAGATGGCGGCGCTGCGCTCGTCCTCCTCACCCGGGGGTAGTCATGGCGGCTTGTGGTGTACCCCCGGACTCCTTCATGTAGTCCTTCCTGTACATCACAGCGCAGTGATAATGAGGGGTGACTCTCCCCACAGGAGGGTCACTGGTGTCACATCCCGGGATGCTCTGAGGAGCAGCTGCAATGCAGAGGGATGATGGCTGATCTCCTCCGCAGTGTGACCTCATGACTGACGAGAAATCACAGTTGAGGACGTGACTCAGCCCCCGGCCTTGTACCACAGGGCTGTGGCCGCCATAGTCAGGGTGAGCACTGCGGCATCTATCCGCCTGGCCCCGGGCCAGTAATCCAGTAATTCCAGCCCGGGAACATGGCTGCCGGGAGATGCTGCCGTGTCCTCCATCGCTCATAACACTAACATTACTCTGGGGCTCAGGTCACACTCTGCCTTCTGATAATAATAAATCTGCACAGAAGTGTGCCTAAAACTTATCCACAAGGGCTGTGGAGGCAGTGAGCCAAAACTTCATCTCCAAAATGGTCACAGTCCAAAAGATCACACTAAAAAAGGGGTCTGTTTGGGGCTTATAACATAATAAAACAGTAGTTTGTGAAACACTCAGCAATGCATGTCCTGTTTGTCCCTCGATTTATATCTGGATTCGCTCAGACATAAATGACCACTGAGCTTAGAGTGTCACAGAACGTCATCAGCAGGTCACAACAGAGAGACTGGAAAGGGATAGAAGTGGAAGTCATTTGGCTACATCCCACACTGACTCATTGGGAACAATGCTCTGAAGAACTGGATGATGAATGCCACACAACTTCAGGCATATTTAAGGTGGGTGAGGGTCACATCAGACCATCCATAACCGTTTACATCAGCGTGATCTCCTAGATGACTTGCAAGGGTAGTGAGCATCTATGCTGGAGAGGGGACCAGTGGGCCTGTTTACTGATGGAAGTCAATTCGCACTCAGCAGAATTGATGGCTGTCAAAGATTTTGGAGATTTCAGTGATAGTAGAGAAGGAACAGCAGAACCTTGATGAGAAAGATGTAGAAGCAGTAACAGATCTCTGTCAGAGGTAGGGTAGACGCCATAAATGAAATCTCCAGTATGCATGTAAGCCATATGTGAAGAATCCAAGGAAGCAGCACTCCAGTAAAATGTAATAGGTTTATTCATCAACAACGTTCCAGCCCCACAAGGAGCCATTTGCAAGTGGTGGTGGTAGTGTGGCCAGGTGAGTCTAGTCAATAAAGATCTGCCCAGCACTTTGTGAATGCCGCAGTGACAAGCCTAAACATCATAAATCCACTCATTATGCCTATTTTCCTCTTCATGGATGACAATACACCAGCTCATCAAGGTCTCATCAGTAAGGAATGGCTACTAGAAACGGGTACCTCAAATGGAGTTGTCTACACTTTCTACAGACCTAAATCACAGTGAAAGACTATTAGGTGAGGTTCCAGTATCTTGTAAAAACAACTCATAATATATTAATCATGTCACACTCTGTAATACGTGGTCCAGCGTTGGCATCTGTGTATATACGGGGGCTACACATTCTTATCTCCGTAGTATGGAGCGAATGTTCTTGCTCATACATAATCATGGACCTTGTAGTGCTCATCTTGTGCTGACTTTCAAGGAACAGCTACTTCTGGGTAAACTGCAGAAGATACTTAAAATGGCTTACGGGGGACAAGAGGGATGCCGAGCACTAGCTCATCTCTCACAGTCTTGTAACTCTGCACCCCAAAATCTCTCTTCAAGAAGAGTGGGATACAAGGCCTCCGAAGGCAACTAGTCATCTTGAAAACTGCATGAGAAATCATTGTCAAGCTGTAACTGATGCTCGAGGCCACATAGCAGGTGACATTTTTGTGGGGGTATGCCCATCACTGTTAGCATTTGTTTCAAAAAAATTGTAGGTGATTAGGAAACCAACATTGAAATTTCTCATTAAACGCCCTACTTTTATGATATAATATCACTGCCAGGTGAAAAGAAAACGTGCCAGGATTCCGTTGTCATATGTGCCAAATAACTGTCTTAACATGTGCCAGACTAAATGTATGAGGAAACTAGTACAACTAGTTTAAAAGAGGTGGCTGTACCAGGGTGCAGCATAGTACTATACAAGGCGCATTATGTACCAGGAAAGCTGTGCGACTTCATCAAAAGTGGGCGTGGTCTGATGCGACACAAAATGCACCAAATGCTCACACATAAGTTAGCCAATCTAAAAACTATCAACTACAGACATGAATACCTCATGTGCCACAGTTATCAAGCTGTCTAAGCCACTATTATAAATCTACTGTGCAAAAGAGGTCCTAAGACATACAGTACCTGGAGTACAATCCTGCCTAATGATAAGTCTACTCTTAGTTTATCTCGCCTATAATATATGTTTAACCAAGTAAAATTACCTTAACTTGTTCTGAGGACTATTCCCTCTACACAGGTTACTGTGATCTGTTAATTATGTATATTTAGTTAGACTTTTTCTGTGTATGTATGAATACAGTGTTATTTTTGCTCTCTAAATTTTGGTTTTTGTTTCCTTTTCTTTGTGGTATCAAATAGATCCTACAAGAAGGATTCATGTGACGAAGGTGCAATTACCCTCCTCCCTGTGGGGGTACCTTGGTCCTGAACCATAGAACCTACAGGGGGGCACAGCTATATGGCACTGCCAAGTGGTTAGTGCGTGATCCCACCGTGTGTCCTGAGTCTCTAGAATAATGGCATACTGGAGTCCCAGCTAAAGCAATCCATTGACTGAGCGCTGGTAGTAGTGCACCGCAAAATGACTAGAGTCCCCAGAATAGGTGCCACCAGAATAGCTAGGGTCCATGAATAGGTGGCCAGCTGAAGGGCCTCGATCTTGCGATAGTCCCTGTCACACCCACTCATGGTGCATCCACCAGCCCAGGATGAAGCAGAAGAAGCATAGTGGTGGGTTATTGGCAATGACAAATAAACCACAGGGAGGCTGCTTTCTATGGTGGTAGAGGTACAACAAAGCCAGCATCATAACCCTTAGCACAGTACATTGTATGTGTCATCTCAAGGGGGTCATAGTTTTAATTGTATACACTCATGACCCCCATGTTCTTGCACATACATTGGTTGCGTATTGGCTCGGGTATATCATACACCAGTCTGTGACAGAAGGCCTTCACAATACCCTCTTAACGGCGCTCCCACATCTCTGCCTCCGCTCCAACCCTTGCACTCGGCTCCTTCACTCCCTATCACCAGTGTCATCAATTGGCTGCTCCTGGCTGCTGTGGGAGTGCTTTTGATAGATCCCCTTACTCAGGGTCCTATGACTTCACAGGTGCAACTCTCTGCTGCTGCTATTAGAGCAAATGGCTTGTGCCACTAGATCTAGTGGTTTGTGGTGAAGTGGACACAGAGAGTGACATTATAAATAAGGAATAACAACTATTTAAATAGGACAACATTTAAAAAAAAGCTTACTCGCTCGCATCCATGATGTCTTTCAAAACATTAGCTGTCTTGTGTACATAGAGGGACATTTTTTCAACTGCCCATTGCCTCTTTGTTCTCAAAAAGCTCTGGCCAGAACTGGTCCCCCCAGGATTGTTACTGAGAAAACGGGAAAAATAAATAAAAAAGACATTAATACGCCTATCACAATCCCAAAGCAGCAGACAAGACCATTAAAAAAAACTAAACTTAAAGGGTCTGTACCCCAAACAGTGATAAGAAATAGCACAAACCAACCACAACTCAGAACAAATACACACAGCAATATCATCAAAGAACAACAAGAAAACAAAAGCTTAAGAAACTTACACAGATTAGCCGACTGCCTACAGCTTGTCATATGGTTCAAATAATCCAGCCTCCACTTATCCCATATTATGGAACAGTCTTTGATCAGGACTCTCCAAAGAGAGCTGGGACATGGATGTTCTGAAAATTTGGTCATGAGCTGTAACCTACCCTATCGTAACTACGAAACGCACATGGTGGCAATACGTTTGGCAAATGAGTACCCATAGACTTCAATGGAAGTTATCGAGACACAAATTAGGGCAGGAATTGAACTTGCATCAAAATTTGTGTCTTGGGGCAACTGCTCAGGTACAGGCCTGAGGAAGAACATGAATGAGTATTACTCAATAGGGAGACATAAAGGCATGTGATTTTTTCTTTTTTTTTTTAAGCGTTGTGTGCTCGAGGACTTAGACAGGAGGGTTCTGCAGTTAGGAGTCGTCGAGAGTAGTGATTAAGTGAATGATATGCACAGCTAACAGTCCAGCCAGACCACTAATAAACACGATTGTTTGGTCCATTCAGCAGCTCACACAGTTTCATGTCTACCATCCAGACACTTTCATTACACACCTCTTTGCCCACACCATTATCGGGCACTTAGAAGGAAAGTTGATGCCATGACCATTGATGGCCAGCCATCGTTATCTTTGCTTGCAGTGGTGTTATGAACATGAAACCTGGACTTCTATAGGCTGTGACCATATAAAGGTCTTGTGGTGAACCTGTCCAATCTGCTAGTGTGAGGATCTAGAAAGTCATCACATATGACAGTCAGCCACCCTAGTGATACACGGGACACGAATGGCTCTGCAAGGATTTTCGAGAAATGTATCCACCAGATTCCTTCTTGCCTGATGAAAACATTTATCCCCAATCAAGAATTGATAGGACAAAAAAGTGTGTAGGACAAAGCTACAAATGTGCTGCAGAATTTAGAACCTGTATGCATTCATGCCCAGTCATACCCATTACAGGCTAGATGATTGCAGTTTATAATTTTGCTCCAATATTGTAATCATTTACATATATCATCATTACTTTCACACATATACAAATAGGCAGCACGGTGGCTTAGTGGTGAGCATTATAGCCTTGCAGTGCTGGGGACCTGGGTTCAAGTCCCAGGGTGAACATCTACAAAGAGTTTGTATGTTCTCTCTGTGTTTGTGTGGGTTTCCTCTGGTTTCCTCTCACACTCCAAAACATACTGGTAGGGTGATTAGATTGTGAGCCCCGTTGGGGACAGGGACTGATTTGGCAAGCTCTGTGGAGCGCTGTGTAATCTGTGTGCGGTAAAGGACTTATTATTATATTATCATGATTCCATTTCAACAACTCCTTCTTGGTGCATAGCAGGTTACAGGTGCTTGTGACCTATCTTACAGGACATGATAAGCCTATGTATCAGTAAGCTGGTAATGATTGTTCACAATATGGGACACAGATAGTCAGCACTGCATGGAAATCTGGGTCATTCTGGCTGGAATCCTCAGTAAACAAGTGCATTGGACTGTGACCGCCTTCTTTCACATACTAGATTTCAATGTAGTTGACTTGTTCCTTTGTGTTGGCCATTTCTAGTGTTACAGTGCTCATCTGATTCGCTTGCACTCCACCTAAGAGAGAAATTAAGCTGGAAACAATCTTATCAAGGTAATCGAGAAAATAGGTCCCTGGGCAAAATAGAAACATAAGCCCCTTACCCTCTACATGTGTGTATCCTGCCAGAAAACTTATATCAGATTGGCCACTAATAAGAAATGTTATTAGGGTAAGTACAGTACTCTTATAGGGTCACCCATATTCTACTTATCCTGGTAAACTTTCATTTTAGTCCATGTGACTCACTGGTAGAAGGCCGTGGAACTTCCTGTGACGTCCCGTGTCCTGCAGACTTCCGGTGGATAAAGGGGACATGCACTCGTTACAGTAGGGGACCCCTCCGTGAACACCAGTCCCATGTCATTGGTTACAAATGCATGCGGATGTCCTTGGCACATCCCTCCAACTACAGACTAAGTCTAACTGGGGTAAGTACAATGTGAGCCCATTAGGCTATTATACGTACCCAGGTAAAATTTCTTATGAGAGGCCAACCCCTTTAATCTCTCCCACTCACGTCTCCAAGACTTCTACAGATTTTTAATATTTCTGTGCAATGCAGAATACATCAGACTAGCAAACAAGTTTCGAACGCACCATTCTGGCAGTTCTATAATGATCCCTAACTGCAGGTAACTTTCACTCTCTTTTCACTAACCACCACTGTCTATTCTGCCGCTCTTGATATAGGTTACTATGGGTTATTGCTCTCTAAATGCTTATACTGTTTCTATATGTGCAAAATAGGCGCTACTTTCTGTTACGGGGGTTAAATACAGGGAATAACCATATTTCATATATTGGACATTTTGGGACGCGGCAATAGCTAACATGTTTATAATTTTTACTGTTTATTTATAGCAGTTCTAGGGAAAGGGGGGTGATTTGAATTTCTAGGTTTTTTTAATGTAATTTTTTTTTATCTTTTAAAAAAATGTTTTACTATTTTTCAGACCTCCTCAACACTCGGTTGTCTGATTGCTTCTACCATAAACTGCCATACTACAGTATTTCATTATTTTAATTTACCACATAATTTATTACAATGTGCAAATCGCACATTGTAATGAATGTGTAAAATGAGACAAGCCTCTTATGGACACAAGGCTGCCATAACATGCTTCCGATGATATCAAGGGGAGCATTCTTAGACAATATGGCGGCGCCCACCACCGTCTGCTTTTTATGCTAGTTGCGGGATCGAGGGGTTCACTGATTAGTGCTGTAATATGCAGGCAACAACCACCTTGTATGGAGAGGGCTCAGCCCGTGAGTCCTCTACACAGCAGAGTCGACGCGTGACGTACTATTATGTCACAGTCGGTAATGGTTAATAGATTAATATTCGAGGGAAACTGTCATCAGAAATTGGCCTAATAAACCTTTATACCAGTATACTTTCAGGTAGCATGTTTCTTCATGACCCCGTCTGGGCATTAAAAAATGCCGCCTTTGGCATTTTAAAAATCAACTTTAAAGTGAGATGTAAATTGATTGTATAAAGTCATGGAGGCGGAGAGTTTAATATTTGAGTCAAGGTGAGGAGCTCTGTACGCCTCCTCCTCTGTGATTGACATCATGCATCAGACTTCAGGAGATCTGGTTAGTGATGTCTCTGCATGCAGGACCATCAATTACAGTGAAGAGGCTTTCTGTGGTAGGGGGAGCTTCAATTCAGCGTTAAAATCTCCATCCCTTGACTTTATACAACCAATTTAGACTTCAAAGTTGACTTTCCAAATGAGACAACCACACTGGGTCATGAAAGAAACAAGATATAGAAGGTGTGCAGCTGCTTGTCAACATTCTGCTAGTGGTTTATACGGTCAATTTCTGATGACAGCTTCCCTTAATGCATGTGTTGTAGTGTGGGTAATGTCCATGTGTTCTGCAATCATCAAGGGGTATAATAATCTAAAAGGGAGGGTTAGAAGAATAACTAAAATAAATAAATAAAACCTATTTGCTGCATAATAAACACTTGGGGACATTTAACCCTTCATCTGGCTTTAAAAAACAGCAAATAAAGGCATTTACAATATTTTCAGCTCCCTTGCACAAAAACTTTTCATACTTGTCTCCACTCATGCCAGGTTTGGGATTGGTTATTTACAGATTTATCACCTGTGACATTTCTTTTATAATAAATGGCCTTAAAGGGGTTGTCCACTTTCAGCAAAAAAATTATATGGTTTGTGTAAGGGAAAGTTATACAATTTTCCAATATACTTTCTGTATCAAGTCCTCATGGGTTTCTAGATCTCTGCTTGCTGTCCTTCTATAGAAAGCGTCTATGTTTACTTCCAGGGGATAGGGTACTGTGCATAGTCGTGTGATGGACATACAGGTGCAGAAGCTGTTGGTATCACACGGCTCTGATTTCTCTGGGATAATAACGGCTCGTGCACCTGTGTGACATCACATGACCAGGGACCGGTTTCTATCCACTGGAAGTAAAACCTAGAAGCCTTCTATAGAGGGACAGCAAGCAGAGATCTAAAAAACCATGAGGAATTAATGCTAAAAGTACACTCACCGGCCACTTTATTAGGTACACCTGTATAACTGCTCGTTAACACTTAATTTCTAATCAGCCAATCACATGGCGGCAACTCAGTGCATTTAGGCATGTAGACATGGTCAAGACAATCTCCTGCAGTTCAAACCGAGCATCAGTATGGGGAAGAAAGGTGATTTGAGTGCCTTTGAACGTGGCATGGTTGTTGGTGCCAGAAGGGCTGGTCTGAGTATTTCAGAAACTGCTGATCTACTGGGATTTTCACGCACAACCATCTCTAGGGTTTACAGAGAATGGTCCGAAAAAGAAAAACATCCAGTGAGCGGCAGTTCTGTGGGCGGAAATGCCTTGTTGATACCAGAGGTCAGAGGAGAATGGGCAGACTGGTTCGAGCTGATAGAAAGGCAACAGTGACTCAAATCGCCACCCGTTACAACCAAGGTAGGCAGAAGAGCATCTCTGAACGCACAGTACGTCGAACTTTGAGGCAGATGGGCTACAGCAGCAGAAGACCACACCGGGTGCCACTCCTTTCAGCTAAGAACAGGAAACTGAGGCTACAATTTGCACAAGCTCATCGAAATTGGACTGTAGAAGATTGGAAAAAACGTTGCCTGGTCTGATGAGTCTCGATTTCTGCTGCGACATTTGGATGGTGGGTCAGAATTTGGCGTCAACAACATGAAAGCATGGATCCATCCTGCCTTGTATCAACGGTTCAGGCTAGTGGTGGTGGTGTCATGGTGTGGGGAATATTTTCTTGGCACTCTTTGGGCCCCTTGGTACCAATTGAGCATCGTTGCAACGCCACAGCCTACCTGAGTATTGTTGCTGACCATGTCCATCCCTTTATGACCACAATGTACCCAACATCTGATGGCTACTTTCAGCAGGATAATGCGCCATGTCATAAAGCTGGAATCATCTCAGACTGGTTTCTTGAACATGACAATGAGTTCACTGTACTCAAATGGCCTCCACAGTCACCAGATCTCAATCCAATAGAGCATCTTTGGGATGTGGTGGAACGGGAGATTCGCATCATGGATGTGCAGCCGACGAATCTGCGGCAACTGTGTGATGCCATCATGTCAATATGGACCAAAATTTATTTTAATTTACCACATAATTTATTACAATGTGCAAATCGCAAATTCCTTTGGCATTTTAAAAATCAACTTTGAAGTGAGATGTAAATTGATTGTATAAAGTCATGGAGGCGGAGAGTTTAATATTTGAGTCAAGGTGAGGAGCTCTGTACGCCTCCTCCTCTGTGATTGACATCATGCATCAGACTTCAGGAGATCTGGTTAGTGATGTCTCTGCATGCAGGACCATCAATTACAGTGAAGGGGCTTTCTGTGGCGGGGGAGCTTCATTTCAGCGTTAAAATCTCCATCCCTTGACTTTATACAACCTATTTACATTTCACGTTAAAGTTGACTTTCCGAATGAGACGACCACACTGGGTCATGAAAGAAACATGATATAGAAGGTGTGCAGCTGCTTGGCAACATTCTGCTAGTGGTTTATTAGGTCCATTTCTGATGACAGCTTCCCTTAATGTCGTGTTGTAGTGTGGGTAATGTCCATGTGTTCTACGATCATCAAGGGGTATGATAATCTAAAAGGGAGGGTTAGAAGAATAACTAAAATAAATAATTAAAACCTATTTGCTGCATAATAAACACTTGGGGGACATTTAACCCTTCATCTAGCTTCAAAAAACAGAAAATAAAGGCATTTACAATATTTTCAGCTCCCTTGCACAAAAACTTTGCATACTTGTCTCCACTCCAGGTTGGGATTGGTTAGCCACAAATTTATCACCTGAGACATTTCTTTTAGAATAAATGACCTTAAAGGGGTTGTCCACTTTCAGTAAAAAAATTATATGGTTTGTGTAAGGTTATACAATTTTCCAATATACTCCTCACGGTTTCCTAGATCTCTGCTTGCTGTCCTTCTATAGAAAGCGTCTATGTTTACATCCAGGGGATAGGGTTCTGTGCATAGTTGTGTGATGGACATACTGCTGCAGGAGCTGTTGTTATCACACGGCTCTGATTAGTCTGGTATATTGGAAAATTGTATAACATTTCCTTACACAAACCATACCAATTATTTGCTGAAAGTGAACAACCCCTTTAAGTCACAAAAATATCACAAAAGGGGTTAAAAAGCAGAGTAACATCAGACAGTATTGTCGTTTTCAGATCGGAAAAAAACGCATGCTTTTTGAAAAACGCATGCGTTTTTTGAAAATGCATGCGTTTTTGACCAGTAGCATGCGTTTTTTTCCGATCAGAAAACGCTCTACTTAAAACGGCCCAAAAACGCCACGTGTGTCTTCACCCTTAAAGGATTCTCTAGTCTGTTCTGTTCTCAGATACTCTAATGCACCTGAGGGCTACTTAAGGTGCCTTCCCCTTACTAAAAGATGCCTAAGCAACCAGCTAATGTGTTGGTGTGTTTTTACTATGGTGTGTTCTGACTGGAAAATTTTGTGGGCCTCCACAGATTGATAATGCAACACTGTGTGCACAGTGGGTTCCCTGCACCTGGGAAGGGAGAAGAGTTTTCTGTGACTTGGGGGCCCCCTGAACACAGCTACACTAAACCGCCCCTGATGGTGGCCCTGGCTGTGTACTGGACAGAATGACCTTTTGCTTGTTCTGACCGGGTATAGTATATACGCAAACCTTTCACTTTAATGCTGTATGTCATGTTGGTGACCTCCAGGTCAGGGGTTCAATTTTGAAGACCAAGGAACCACTTGTGGTGGGAGAGTTATAATGACTTAAAGCAGCTGACAGCAGAGTGGCCGGTGCACTCACTTTAGCCTGTGAACACTCAGGCTTCAGGCTTGAAAGTTTGCAGGCTACAGCGCAATTCTACGTCAGGCAGGATGTAGCATAGTACTGTGCAGCCAACTACCAGATACATCAGGAATCCAGAACTTCTGATGTATCTGCTATGGTAGGGCCAACCTGTCAGCGCTCCATTCATATAATAAATGACCCCCAATGTCTTTAGGAATAGTCTCAAGTCACATGTTTTTAGTGACACAGTGGGTTCCATCCCCGTTGCATTACTAGTTAACATTGCACATATAAATATAATTTCTATTATAGGATATAAGTTATATTATATAGGTTATTAAGTTATAGGTTTATATCTTGTCAGGAATGTGTTTACGCTGGAATTTTAAAACTGTATTAGGCTACATTCACACTGCCGTATGGGGGACGTATATACGGCCGATATACATCCCCCATAGACGACAATGGGCGCACGGCGCCCTACGGGAGTGGCACAGTGCAGCATACGCGCGGCACTGTACGGCTCCGTACCCCGTAGAAAGATAGGACATGTTCTATCTTTCTCCGGAATACTGTGCTGTGCGCCATGTATACCTATGGAATAGGGCAGGGGTGAGCGGAGCTCTCCCGCATCACTGCTGTGTGCCGCCGTGCTACGGTATGGCGGGCAACAGCAGTGTGAATGTAGCCTACGCCTTTGTGAGATGATGTGTAGATTAGTATTGCTATGTGAACACAAATGGAAGCCAATTACTTTATACCCTTATGTCGTTTTGTACCTGCAAAATTCAAAGGACACTGTAAATTAGGAAGACAAAACTGAATCTGAAGTCCATTCTGCAATTCTTGAAACAGTACAGCCTAATAACATGATGCCACATGAGTGGATGAGGCAAGTCAGTGCATCTCACAGAATGCTATCATCTCTAAAATTATATGTTCTCATCAAGTTACAGAAAGTATTAGACTATGTGTTTGGAATGCAAAATGTTTCCATTATTCTAAATATTAAACAATTGAACTTCAATTACTATAGGTGGCTGGGTTCTAATTATACATACAATAATGTGCTGTATACAGCAGTGTATAAGCTAAATGTAGCTGGTTTCCCCTTGGTAGTTTTAGGCAGCTTTGACCTGGACTACATTACTATGTGTAAACCTAATTACATGCAAACTGGGAAGCAATACGTTATAGCAGTGGTGGCGAACCTATGGCACGGGTGCCAGAGGCGGCACTCCGGGCTCTTTCTGTGGGCACCCGGGCCATCACCCCAGCACACCAATCTTCCTGCAGTTCCAAGCAACTTAAAAGATGCTGCTCATATTTTGATACTTACTTCACTACTTGGGACTGTAGGAAGAGGGAGAATGTGTAGAAGGGGCCGAATTATCTATGGAAGACCTCCTGCTGGCACCAGGATTCTCTGTGTGCAGAGGGACACTGGAAAGAAGCTAAAATAATGCAAATTTTCCATCTTTCTACTGTGTTGCTGATCTCAGAAGGCCAATATGATTGAAAGTTGTTGAAGAGGGAGCAGTAAGTTACTGCTTTAATTTTTTTGGTTGACACCTCGCGATAAATAAGGGGGGTATTGGGTTGCAGTTTGGGCACTCGGCCACTAAAAGGTTCGCCATCACTGCGTTATAGCATAACGTAAATGACTATGTTGCTAACTTTATCCACATGCAAGATCCACCTATACATCGGAAGGGCTCCAGGAAAGATCACACTGAATGTGTGGCCTGTAGATGTCATAAACAGCTCATTCAGTTTGGTCCATGAAGCCCTAAAATGGCTGCAGACTTTCACCCTGTAGCTAGATTCATGGGTGTTGAATCTATGCCACGAAGAATTGAGGCAGTTCTGAAGGCAAAAGTGGGTCCAACCCGTTACTAGCATGGTGTACCTAATAAAGTGGCCGGTGAGTGTATATTGGAAAATTGTATAACATTTCCTTACACAAACCATATCAATTATTTGCTGAAAGTGGAAAACCCTTTTAAGTCCCAAAAATATCACAAAAGGGGTTAGAATGCAGAGTAACATCAGACAGTATTGTCGCGTCACATGACCTGTCCACTGTCCTGCTGTCCCTGGGCATTTTACTGGCCTTATAGGGTTCTCTAGGCTACTTAAGGTGCCTTCCCCTTACTAAAAGATGCCTAAGAAACTAGCTAATGTGTTGGTGTGTTTTCTGACTGGAAAATTTTGTGGGCCCCCACAGATAATCCAACACTGTGTGCACAGTGAGTTCCCTGCACCTGGGAAGGGAGAAGGGTTTTCTGTGACTTGGGGGCCCCCTGAACACAGTCACACTAAACCGCCCCTGATGGCGGCCCTGGCTGTGTACTGGACAGAATGACCTTTTGCTTGTTCTGACCAGGTATAGTATATTACGCAAACTTTTCATTTTAGTGCTGTATGTCATGTTGGTGACCACCAGGAGGCAAAACCCAAATAAGGGGTTCAATTTTGAAGACCAAGGAACCACTTAAAGAGGACCGGTCACCTAAATTTTCGGCACTAGGAGCTGCTTACTAAAGTAAGCAGCTCCTAGTGTTTGATCAAACGCTGCAGTGTTATAGTGATAGCGTTACCGGAAACCTCCGGTAACGCTATCAAACAGTGCGGTGAGGTACAGTGTAATCATCGGACAGCTCGCAAAGAGGCGCTGCCTCTTCCCCGGACCGCCCCGCTAGCTCCACAGGCCGGCAGTGACTGCCGCGCGCTAGGCGGCAGTCACCGCCCCTAGCCACGCCCCAACCCTGCCCCCTCATGAATACATCCTACCCCGCCGCAGTGTTTGATAGCGTTACCGGAGGTTTCCAGTGACGCTATCTCTCTAACACTGGGGCGTTTGATCTAGCACTAGGAGCTGCTTACGTTAGTAACATCTCCTAGTGCCGATAAATTGGGTGACAGGTCCTCTTTAAATAATGTGGTAGAGTTATAATGACTTAATGCAGCTGACATCGGAGTGGCCGTTGCACTCACTTTAGCCTGTGAACATTCAAGTTTGAGGGCGCGTTCACATGTTCCCCTAGCGTCGCGTTCATAACGCAACGCTAGTGCACAGGGGGCGGGGCTTGGGCATGCATTTCTCTGGAAACACATATGCTTATCGGCCCGAGCCCTGCCCCCTAGTGAAACGTGTGCACGCGCCCTGAAAGTTTGCTGGCTATAGCTCAATTCTACGCCAGGCAGGATGTAGCATAGTACTGTGCAGCCAACTACCAGATACATCAGGAATCCAGAACTCCTGATGTATCTGCTATGGTAGGGCCAACTTGTCAGCGCTCCATGCATATAATAAATGTCCCCCAATGTCTTTAGGAATAGTCTCAAGTCACATGTTTTTAGTGACACAGTGGCTCCATCCCCGTTGCATTACTAGTTAACATTGCACATATAAATATAATGTTATAGGGACAGATTTATCAAGCTGTCTGAAAGTCAGAATATTTCTAGTTGCCCATGGCAACCAATAACAGCACAGCTTTCATTTTACCAGTGTTCATGAATATTTTAAAGAGGAGCTGTGATTGGTTGTCATGGGCAACTAGAAATATTCTGACTTTCAGACAGCTTGATAAATCTGCCCCATAGGGTTAGATCTTGTCAGGAATGTGTTTACACTGGGATTTTACACTGTATTAGGCTACATTCACACTGCCATATGGGGGACGTATATATACGGCCGACGTATATATGGCCGATATACGTCCCCCATAGACCGCAATGGGCGCACGGCGCCCTACACGAGTGGTACTGTGCAGCACACGTCCAGAACTGTACCGCTCCGTACCCCATAGGAAGATAGGACAAGTCCTATCTTTCTCCAGAATACGACGCTGTGCGCCATATATTCCTATGGAATAGGGCAGGGGTGAGCGGGGCTCTCCCCCGTCACTGCCGTGTGCCGCCGTGCTACGGTACGGCGGGCAACGGCAGTATGAATGTAGCCTAAGCCTTTGTAAGATGATGTGTACATTAGTATTGCTATGGGAACACAAATGGAAGCCAATTCCTTTATACCCTTATGTCGTTTTGTACCTGCAAAGTTCAAAGGACACTGTAAATTAGGAAGACAAAACTGAATCTGAAGTCCATTCTGCAATTCTTGAAACAGTACAGCCTAATAACATGATGCCACATGAGTAGATGAGGCAAGTCAGTGCATCTCACAGAATGCTATCATCTCTAAAATTATATGTTCTCATCAAGTTACAGAAAGTATTAGACTATGGGGCAGATTTATCAAGCTGTCTGAAAGTCAGAATATTTCTAATTGCCCATGGCAACCAATCACAGCTCAGCTTTCATTTTGCCAGTGCTCATGAATATTTTAAAGAGGAGCTGTGATTGGGTGCCATGGGAAACTGGAAATATTCTGACTTTCAGACACCTTGATAAATCTGCCCCTATGTGTTTGGAATGCAAAATGTTTCCATTATTCTAAATATTAAATAATTGAACTTCAATTACTATAGGTGGCTGGGTTCTAATTATACATAAAATAATGTGCTGTATACAGCAGTGTATAAGCTAAATGTAGCTGGTTTCCCCTTGGTAGTTTTAGGCAGCTTTGACCTGGACAACAATACTATGTGTGAACCTAATTACATGCAAACTGGGAAGCAATATGTTATAGCATAACGTAAATGACTATGTTGCTAACTTTATCCACATGCAAGTTCCACCTATACATCGGAAGGGCTCCAGGAAAGATCACACTGAATGTGTGGCCTGTGTATGTCATAAACAGCTCATTCAGTTTGGTCCATGTAGCCCTAAAATGGCTGCAGACTTTCACCCTGTAGCTAGATTCATGGGAGCCCTAAAATGGCTGCAGACTTTCACCCTGTAGCTAGATTCATGGGACATTGCTCCCATAGTGGTATTTGGTATATGTGCTTCTCTGTCCCCTTCATGATATTGTTACGTACAGAATGAATGGAAAGACGGCATCTGCATCCTCTATATGTGTAGTAAAGATATTCAAAAATAAAATATGAGTAAAGAAATACGCCACAAAAATGTATGTTTAAGACAGGGAATGTTTTATTGACAAGTCCACCACAATGGAGATGTCAGAAAGTGTTCAAGTGTTTTTGGACCAGAACAATTTGATGCAGCAAAAATACGTTAGAACATAAAGTTGCTACACAGAAATGAACTGGCTGATACATTTGCATGTTTTTTTTCAGATGTTAAATTGTTCCCTGTGAAAAGCAGCACCGTTTTGACTTTTAGTATTCTTCTCCTTCCTCCTCGCCCTCTCCCTCCACAGAGTCTACACCAACTTCTTCATAATCTTTCTCTAGAGCAGCCATGTCCTCACGGGCCTCAGAGAACTCTCCCTCCGACAACCCCTCACCCTACATGCACCAGTGTTCACAAGGCACGCTTGGCATACATAGATCAAACTTATTGTCCATCTAGCCCTAGCCCTCTGCGATGGCAGTTGTGTTGCTCATCATAACACACACACGCTGTGACCTTGGCCAATCCCCACCTGGAACACAGTTGGTGCTGATATTCATACCAACTTTCAACCTTAAAACCAGTTGGCACCCGTCCACAAACTGGATGGTACGCTTGGTTCTTGATGGGCAATAGCTGCATTACATCTTTGGCACCACTCACCCACTTACAACAGCAGCAAGCAATGTAATTACCATGACGTGGTCACATTTCACATCTGGTTGCGGGCTCAAAGCAATCGTTAGTAACTCAGCCACCGCAATCGCTCAGGGTAAGCCTTCTCTTGCTGAGATAACTGGGGCAGGTGGCACGATGGAAGTGATACGTTGAATAGGGCACCAAGTTTGTCTTTGAACTGTCAGATCACAGTCATGCTCCATCAAATCTGAGGGAAGCTGTATAGAGGACCACATTTGACCTATCGCCTGTTAAAGATTGGTGGTAGGTGGGGCGCTCATATCTAGATTTTTACGGCAGATGTCATAGATTCAGCTTCAGTGTCTACCATGAAAGCACAGTCCAGTGCTCAAGGGGGGGTAGTGTGAGATGCGTTGTCGGTCTCAACAACAGCAGTGGACACTTGGGGTGCTGGGTAGATGGAAATTCCAGCTTGACTGTCTTTCCATAATCTACAGAGAGACGTTCCATCCAGAGATTGAAACCAGAACCATACCCACCGAAGCGGTGGAGACCAGGAACCTTGAAGACCTTGCATTGATCAGCCTGTGGAGAAAAACGACATTACATCGAAACACATTCTTGTACCTAATAAATAACTGCAACCCTCAAAAACAGTCACTTACCAGTTTGCGATTCTGTCAAGCACAGTCATGAGTTCTTGCCATAGTTGTATGACCACGGCATCGTTTGTTTGGCCGCATCTTCCTTTCCAGTGATCAGTTGTTCTGGGTGGAACAGCTGGCGATATGTACCAGTACGGACCTCATCTGTAGATAATTGACAATAATGAGTTAAAATGGACATTTTAATGAGGAAATCAAAAACAGTGAAGCTTGTATAATGTTTTCTATCACACAAAGCTCTGAAAGATCACGTGGTCTTCTAATAAAGGGGTTGATGCTGTTTCAATATGTAACTTTCCCTTCTCTCCTATCATCCACTGACTTCTCCTCATGTCTATGTAATCCCTCATCGCTTGATACCATTGAAAAGGTTTCTGCAGATGCACCCTGGTTTCTGTGAACATCGATAGCAGCCTGAGACTGGTTCATTCAGCATCATTTATCTATTTATTTAATCCCTTAAAGAAGGCTGGACCAAGTACCAGTCACCTTCTTCCTCATAGATTGAAAGCTCTTGTGAGCTCTTTTGAGCAGTACCCTCACTCCTATTGTTTCATGTGTTATTTATGTTATTACTCTGTAATGTCTTGTTTTATTTGTATATGCCCTCCATGATCTGTACAGCGCTGCGGAATATGATGGTGCTATATATAAAGCTTAATTATGATTTATTATTTATATATGTATATATTTTTAAAGACCTCAGTATGCCACTGCTCCTGTTCTTCACTGGTCCTTGCATTTACCACTGCGACTAATTACTGACTGAATAGGCGTTCCCTGGGCATTGGAATGGGTGCAGCAGGGGATCAGTGAAGGCGAGTATGACTCCTATTGTGGTTTTTATGTCTTCATTTTAAAAATAATAATCCACTGTCCATCATATAAAGGAGGATAGGTGGATGTTTCTTAGGGTCTATGTATTGCGCCTGCAATAAGGGTTCAAGCAATGTGCAATACATCAATGTCCTTACAAAGTGTCAAACTAATGAGTTAGAAGATACAACAAGGATGTTAATCATAAAATAGGGATCATGAGATTAATTTTAGTGAAAATCATTGACTATGACAAACAGCTCTGGGCTAAGAACGGAAGAATATGGTATTGTGGTGCCCAGACAAATCACCCGGAATCACCTCTCCAATATACTTTACATATAAATATAACAATAACCATACAAAGGTTCTTTTATTGTCCTCACCGATGACTGTAGGTTCCAGGTCCACAAACACCCCCGTCTGGGGACCATGTTTACAGCTCCAGTTCACTGAAGAAAGTGTGAAGGCATCGTCCTCCTTCACCGATGGTCGTGTCGGGGCATCTGCCCATCAGGAGGGTGCCATGTTCACAGGCAAGTACAGCGCCCCAGAAGGCGTTACCGATCGGCACCCACCAGCCTTGACCAAGTGGAAGAGATGCACTCACGCTGCAGCGGAGACAAAGAACAGATTGTAAGTGTTGGCGTCACGTCAATATCTGTCAGATTTAATAGGTCTTTAAACGGGCAATCGTTCACCGCTGTTACGGCGCACTGATTGCTACAGAGTGAGGGAAACGTTCCAAACAGAGTCAGAAAAAGGAAGGAAATGCGGTCCGGGCGGAGGCTGAGGGAATCTACCAGAGGGGGTCTATGGCGGAGGATGGGAGACAATGAGCACACCCATGCAGCAGTACAGCCAGGGCCCCCTGGGGTACATCGACTGGATACCAGTGCTAACATTCATCACCATCCATCCACTCCGGACCGCAGCCGGGGAAGGGAGGGGGACAATGTCCCCATTCAACAAGCACCACATCCCCGGACAGCTCCATCACATACATATATTATGTCATCACCACATCCCAGGACAGTCCATCACATACATCTATATACTGTCATAACCACATCCTAGGACAGCTCCTACATACCATATATATACGGTCATCACGACCTCAGGACAGCTCATACATACATATACTACTGTCATCACAAATCATAGACAGCTCCACACATACTACACTCCCATCCCACATCCCAGACAGCTCCATCACATAATGATATATATTGTAAGCCACCACATCTAGGACAGCTCCATCAATAAATAATATACTGTCTCACAACATCCTAGGACAGCTCCTCACATACATATATATACTCCCCATCACCACATCCAGGGACAGCTCAATCACAACACTATAATACTGTCATACCAAATCCTCGGAAGCTCCATACATACATTACTCCATCACCAATAAGGGTAACAGGGGCAGCTTCAGGACATGGGCAGGAGCTAGGGAACACTGGACCACATAAACGCAGTAAATAGAGAAGAAGTGGCCGAAACCCACCACATTATCAACCCAGAAACAGATGTGCCTACCATGATTACGGGGGGGGGCTGAGAGTAGTAGAGGGCGAGAGGGGGAGACAAAGAACAGATTGTCAGTGTTTGGCGTCACGTCAATATCTGTCAGATTTAATAGGTCTTAAACGGCAATCGTCCACCTGATGTTTACGGCGCACTTGATTTTTACAGAGGGAACGTCCAAACAGATGTCAGAAAAAGGAAATGCAGGGCGGAGGCTGAGGGATCTACCAGATGGGGGTCTATGGCGGAGGATGGGAGACAATGAGCCACACCCACTGCAGCAGTACAGCCAGTGCCCCCTGGGGTACATCGCCTGGATACCAGTGCTAAACATTACATCAGCCATCCATCCATCCCGGACCGCAGCCGGGGGAAGGGAGGGGGACAATGTCTCCATTCACACAGCACCACATCCCAGGACAGCTCCATCACATACATATATATACT